>JAQNBH010000016.1:16289896-16696165 GCA_028752905.1 Cladorhizidae sp. MBARI D1340-BT2
GTGGTGCCAGTGGGCTGCTTGTACTTCTTTCTGTGCTGCAATCGTCGCATTTTCAGAGAAATCGACTTGCAAAACAAAGGATTTACCATCACAGGAGTTCCTCAAGGAGTCAAACGAAGCTGCTTGCTCTCTCTTCACAAAGGTATGGAGTAGTACTCAGCTGTTTCTTCAGCTCATTAAAGACTGCATCCACTGTATCAGTCATGTCTACCTTCTCAATTCGGCTATCCATAGACTTCCACTGGTAGTACTGCAAGGTCCCTGAGCTGCTTTGTGGTGCAAACTCATCAATCAGATCCACACAGGTTGAGCATTCTCGTGTCATGCACTTCTTGGAAGTGGCGTCACAGGTCACTTGCTCAATGAAGGACGAAACAGGAGCACACTTCCCAAGGTCTTGCACTCCCCAGCTGATCTAGTAAAGTCTAGCCAAATATTGCTGCATCTAACTTCCCCACCCCAGCTTCTCTGCTAGAGTTTACAGCAGGGATGTAGATTCATATTCACCAGTTCTTCCCTAAAAGGGATGCCTGTAGCACACAGAAAGGAACCTAGTGAACTACATACTTCTTAATGCAAAATATTATTGACTTGGTATTAGATGTACGATAGTTAGGACTGCCCCAAGATAAAATTTTCTAATTACGTCGTGGTCATCGCTATAGCAACTAGCCATACCCACATTTTAAAATATCACTTTGAAGGTGTTCATCGGTCAGCTCCATAAATTTAAGAGGAAAACAACAAAGCAAACGGGAGATAGTATTTTTTTAAAGAAATAGGCTGTAAAAGTTCCATTTTGGGTGGGATATATACCACCTAAGCATTCAATAGTTCACACGTTTTTTTTAAAAACCCACAAAATGGTCTACTCCCCCCTTAATTACTTGCAATAATGAGGTTATCTAAAACACTTAAAAACCACTTACACCCTAACCTTGGGTCAAAAGTTAATTGCTAGACCATTTTCATTACTGACAGGTGAAGCGAGAACATAGACCGGACTATATATATATCTCCCGAGAGAAAGGGTGAATTGAAAAACTGATCATAAAATAAAGAGCTGAAAAATAATTGACTTGAGTTAGACATTTATATGTCGTCAATGCATTTCAATAGAAACTATGTTATTCATGCTTCTTTTCGTCCATTTCTCAACTCAAATATAATGAAACAGCAACATAAAAAGTATAAAAATGGTTGACATTATAACGAGCTGATATTTGAAACAGAAGGCGTAGATTATTTTTATTAAAAAAAGGTCTGTCTGGTTCTCCCTAACCAAGTTGTGTTACAAACATTTTGTCACATGGTGGGATCAAGGAGAAGACCCATGGCAGCATCCATCAGCTCTAAGACTCGAGATGTAAGGTCCAAAGAATGTCAACTGAGTATAAGACTACCGCCCTCACCAGCTCTTACAATCATGACCTACAAGCAACTGAAAAGTGGAAGTTCAAGCTAGCCCGGACTAGAACTATTTTCTGGGAACTGAACTCGCTACCAAGACTGAAGCAATACTAGTTGTGACCTTGCTCACTGTGAGATTGGCAGTCTTCTCCACATCTCTGACTAGGTGCAGCAGAAAATAAGGCACAAATCAAACCAGTAGTGCAGCAATTTGAACAATACAGTGTGTAAGTCACACTGGAATGTGCCTTTTGAGAAGATATCAGTTTAATTACAGTTTTTTTGGGTGGGTGTTGTTCAGTGCTTGCTAACTGTGCTTTCCAGTGAGCAGTGAGCAAAAAAAAAAGATTGCTATTTGGGCCGTTTGCTTTTCTACTGGCAGACTCTTTTACTAAGCGACCATCCTACTAGTGTAGTGGGGAAAGGGTCTACTAAAGAAAAGCTAAGTCGAAGCAACTATATACACACCAGCAAGACAAACCACAGCAATGAAACTGGAGACTTCTGTTTAAAAAAAATAATAAATAAAAAAAATTACCAAGGCATCCAGATTGACTGACCACTACTCCGAGCATGCACTTTTTGTCAAACCAACCAGTGGAAGAGTATTCTGAACCCACGACTTGAAGAGCGAGAAAGATGGCCTGCACCTCAGCCAGCCCATTGTTATGCTGGTTGTAGACACTCAAGGAATCAAACTTCGGCCTCTAACAAAAAGACGAGATAAAATGTTTTCCAGAGCTCGAGGGTTGAATAGGCATACAATATTTTCTGTGCCACTCCATAACCTGACGAGCACCATGTGAGGTTCATACGTCATGTTAACTTCTTTTTTGGCAACAGACCCACACTCAATCCTTTTGTAGATAAACGACACAAGTCATTAGCAATTATGTCTTCCTTTTCAGCTCACAATTTTTCAGATGGTGACATGGCAAGTACTAGACCAGATGGTATTTTTTACAGCAATATTTTTGGACAAGCCAGCTTGTTTGAATAGCCCCAGCAAAGAGACCTCAACTCCCAACTCCAGTTGTGCCTTCCTGCCCCCCCCCCCCCCCCCCCCCCCCCCCCTCCCTATCCCAAGTGACTAGTTGGAAGCGCAAAAGATAATTGGTCACAATTAAGATCTTTGTACTTTCATAAAACATGTACTTTAGTTATTGTAGATGCTTTACATGTTAGATGCTTTACATGTGCATGTGAGTAAAAGTCAATAAGTGACACGAGTGATCTTCACATTCCCTCAACTGCAGAAATGAAATGGTGGGAGGGATAACATTTATAATACTCCGTTTAATAAAATAATGATGGTAATGTATGGTGCATGGTTTGTCTCCCCAGTCATAGCCCACTATGAGCTCTGGAAAGGTTTAGGAATATACACCAGTCTGCTCAACCCTCAACCATTATGACATAGCTGAAGTGGCAGGAATGCTCTCCAACGTTGTGAGTGGTACCACATCATGTTATTCAGCTCCACATTATCACAGGGCCAGAGCTCAAGGCTAGGCAAACCAAGAGGTAGTCCACGTTGGGGGGAAAGAAATATGCAAATACACGATACATTATATTTACTTACTGTAACTGGTCACATCAATCTCATCAGGGAGCTCAGTAATGTTGACCTCAAAGCGATCTTGGACAGAGTTGAGGACCTTTGCATCATTTTCATCTGCTACAAATGTAATGGCCAATCCCTTTGTACCAAACCTTCCTGTACGAGCCACCTATGAGGTAAAAGTTAATTACATATGAACAGTAGGAAAGTCAAAGTGTGCCTCCTTACTCTGTGCAGATAAGTGTCTGAATTTTCAGGCATGTCATAGTTGAAGACAATGTTGACTCGCTCAATATCCATACCCCTTCCAAACAAGTTGGTGGCTACCAGCATACGCTTACTAAAACTTCTGAACGAGTGATATTTAGCCAACCTAATAAGAGATAATCAAGCAGAATTAAACACAAAAAAAAAATCTTCATGGAAAATTATGTAAACAGATTGACATGTCTGGTACATGGTTTGTCTTCCCAGTCATAGCCCACTATGAGCTGTGGGAAGGTTTAGGAATATACACCAGCCTGCTCAACCCTCGGACCATTATAAGATAGCCGAGGTGGCAGGAATGTTCTCCAACGTTGTGAGTGGTAACACATCATGCAAACACTTCAATTCCACAGCATCACAGGGCCAGAGCTCAAGGCTAGGCAAACCAAGAGTTAGCCCACGTCGGAATAAAATCACATAAGATGCCTTGAAAGAAAATGTTATCGAACAAACCTCTCCTCTTGAGCCATGCCTCTATGGATTGTAATAGCTGGGAAATTCTGCTCCACTAGCAGTTGAGCAAGTGCAGCACAACGCTGCACTGACTTCACAAAGATAATAACCTACAAAAGATAAACAATGAAATAAACATGAAGTCTGAAGTCAGACACAGTGTACTAACAAACACAAAAAAAAACCTGGTTGAATTCCAACACATCCAGTAGGTCAAAGAGTTTTCTGTTCTTTTCCTTGTCCTGAAGTTTGACGTAGTGTTGCTGTAGCCCATGAAGAGTGAGCTTTGTCTCGTCATCAACATAGACTTCTATGGGCTGGACACGAGCATACAGTGAACACGCCATGAGATGAAAGAAAGAGAAGTAAGGTGTTTGGAGAAATAGTCTTCACAGATGTGGTCAGCATTCTAGTACTGGCAATAATTGGTGTGACACATAAACAAATAGCATGGGACATACAAAACTGACACTTGTGTGAAATAAACAGAATACACAAAATGACAGACATACTGCACGGTTTTCAACTGTCAAGCCCTACACAACTTCTTCCTCCTTTTCTCTTCAGCCATCTGCTCTAGTGGAACCAAGCTGCTCTCATCCAAAGGTCGACAGAATGCACACTACTGCTCTCTCCATGCAGATGATTTAGCCAAGATAAATAAATAGAAATAAAAATACTACCTAAATCAAGTAATATCTCGACCATCACCATTTTGAACCGCGCCACTCTTTGCAAAACCAGAAAAGCTCAAGAAAAAATCCCAAAAGACAGCCTGCTAATCAAGACCCACGGCCATACTGCAGCTTCTTGATCACTAAGGACGACTTACAACCTCAACCCATCAACCTCGCCAAGAAGAAACAACAGTATTAACCTAACATAAGAATAAATGAGAATATACAATACAAAATTAAAAAACCCATCGAGAAACAAAACAGCAAAGACTGCTACTTGCATTCAACCGAAGAATCACCAGCACTCACTCCTCATCCAAACAACCTCGGCTCAAACTCCTCAACCAAGATTTTCATAAAACTAAAAAATAGCAATCCTCCTTTTGCGTGCAATAGGTAGTGTTGGTAGTAAGGTTGGCTGGCTTGGGCTGGCCATTGGTATCATGTGCACAGTGGCTGAGTGTCTTAGGACCCGAGAGTTGGTAGATAAGGAAGGGACCTCTGGGGAGGTAGATAATGGTTAGCCACAGCAGATGTGGGCCTTCTGTATTACATTATTCATGAATTTCTTGCAGACAGGGCGGATCTCCTTGGGAAGAGTAGCACTGAACATCATAACTTGCTTCTCATGAGGAGTAGCTTTAAACACTTCCTGGAAATCACGACGCATGTCTGGAAAGAAAAAGAAAAATCGCTATTAGGGATAGCTTATGTGAAGCATAAAATTATTGACACCTATCCACATGTGCAAAATAGTAAATTGAACAAGCAATGTAAAGAACCCAAACACGTTCTGATTAATACCCTTAACTGATCCATCGCTACAGGAAATAATAGAACTTTTGCATTCCTTTTGTCATGGCACGCTCTAATATTGGAGGCACCAGTGCTTTTAAGAACAGTCAACAGAAGGTTATCATGTAAGGAAAAACTAGCATGTGGCTGACTAGGTTTTACTGTGACAAGCTACAGAGCCAAGATCGGTCGATAGGAGAAAAATAGAAGTAGACGGCTCTCGTCTAATTGTGTAGGAAAAAAGTTTGTATACCGACAAAGGTGTGCAATGAAAAAGAAAAGTCCTGAGCAGCATCAAAATCAAAACTGGATGAAGCATACCAATATACCGGAGGTAGAGCATAACTTACACCTTACATAAAGTACCTACACAGTTGGTCTAGCATTTTGTCACACTCATCCAGAATGAAGTGTTTTAGGTTGTTGGTGTCGAGGGTCTTGTCCCTGACTAATGCCAGGAGCCGTCCAGGGGTCCCAACCACAATGTGAGGGCAGTTGCTCTTCAAAGTCTCCCTATCCTTCTTGATTGAAATACCGCCAAAGAAAACAGCAATCTTGATGGTGTCAAAATACTTGCTGAAGCGCTCGTACTCCTTATAGATCTGAAAGGCCAGTTCCCTACAAATATTTAAAAAATGAATAACTTCTACTAGGACTAATAGTTCAAATGGATCAATTCACATATACGGCCAGTAGCCGCGTGAAATTCGTGCGTGTGTATTTAACTTAAAATAAATAATTAACTAAAAGCATAGCACAACCAGGTGTTAATAGTAAAAAAATTATTCTTGCTATTCAATTGTTGCTATAATTCAATTGCTATATATTTTATAATTGTTATCAATTCTTATTCCCATCCAATTGTTATTTTATACATACATTTCATTATCATATCATTCATACAGGGCATTGCTGACTTATATTTAACATTATATTATTAAATGCAATGTATTTTGACTGTCCATGCCGCTCTCGCCACATAAATTCATCCAGGCAGCTTCCAGTCTGATGTGCATGGCATCCTTTCATCCTCTTCAGTTTGGTCTTTACTCTATTCCAATACGACTCAATGTTTTGTGTATGGGTACCCGACCCAGGGTCTACAAAATGCAGGGAATGGTTGACAGTTTGGTGGCTAGAGACACCAGCAAGCGATCGAACTTGTTTATAAGCCCTCCACTGGTCTGAGTGGGGATGACTGTGTTGGGGTGCAATATGGGCTTGTATGATGGGCAGTAGGGTGGCCGCATCTCTTTTCGCCACTTCCTGCATGTATCCCAAGGCTGGTGAGGTCGAGATGTCGACCATTCCGAACACCCAGACTTCTTGGGCTGGAGGTCTGCCTCCGTGGTGCTGTATGTTAGATAAGGTAAAGTAAGATAATGGGATCCAGATAAGGTAAGATAAGATAAAGTAGATAAGGTAAAGTAAGTAGGTTTCTAAATATACTATATCTGCCTATAAACCTTTGGTTTGTGTCGGAAGAGCGATTCATCAATTTGCACCACCCCTCAAAGCACAATTGGCGCTTGCAATAGCTTAGTCGAACAGACTTCCCTCAGCCACTGGTAGATATCCACCCCTCTTTGTGGACGATGCCAGCATCTCGGCTTGCCTCGCATACAGGATACTCCCGAGACCACAGATACATTAGCAGGACCCATTGCCTGAGCTTTAATCTATGTAGAACCAAGAAACATAACTAATGGCTTATGCTGAGTGTATATTCATTCAAAGGATGATAGTCCAGTCTATATTCAGTAATACTCTCATTAAGGGGGGACATCTGCACTTTTTTTATATTGAGTAGGCGTGAAAAATTTATTACCTGGTCAAGCGCGCGGTTGGAAAATTGAAGGCGTTGACAAGGCGACGCTTTGTCAATATTGTACTCAATATACTCATTGTGTACTCTAGAGCTTCCTCTAGCCACTTGTACCATTTTTAATTTTTTTGCACTTCGCAACTCAGAGTGGTTTCTATGGAGGTTGGAGCGATTCAGGTTTTTGTGGTCCCTCCTCTTTAGGGTCTAGTAACTTGCCTATAGTTATACCTATGAAACATATTTTAGTATCAAAAGAGAGCACACAGAGAGACCTATCTTTTGAGCTATATATCAAGTCCATACCATGAAGTTTGCAGAATCTACTGAGCTCTAAAGTTGTAACCACAGGTTAAAAAAATTAAAATGCACAGACGGTCCCCCTTAATGTCTTCAAAGGACGAGTCCATTATATATTCAGTAATACTCTCATTAATGTCTTCAAAGGATGATAGTCCATTAACACCTATGCTTTTAGTTAATTATTTATTTGAAGTTAATTACACGCGCACGATATATGTGAATTGATCCGTTCAAATGAGAGAAGGCAAACAAAACTGTCATTTACCTTGCATGGCACATGACTAGGACACTGACTTGACCATCCACAGGTTCCAGCTGCTGCAGTGTTGCTATGACAAACACTGCTGTCTTCCCCATACCAGACTTCGCCTGGCAGATGACATCCATGCCCAAAATAGCTGGGGGTATGCACTCGTCCTGAACTGTACATTTACAAGGGCAGACAAAGTTGACTTTGGGCGTTCCCGCTCAGAAAAAATGGCGCCATTATAATACACTTTTAATTACCTTCGCTAGGATGCTCAAAGCCACAGTCTACTATAGCCCTAAGTAGCTCCGGCTTCAACAAGAAGTCTCTGAATCCAGACGAGTTAATGGAGACGTAGGTCCCTTTAACCGCCTTTTTGTCGACTCCAGCGTCTTTTCCGTTGGCCTGCTGTTCTGGCTCGGCTTCTTCTTCGTCGTAGTCCAGGATGGCGTCATTCTCGGCCGACATTGTGAGTAGCAAACGAATTTAGCAACAGCGGTAAAAACTCGTGACCTCTTCTCAAATTGCCCTTGTGCTGTCTAGTTGCCGTGTTAACTTGTGCCATGTGCAAATGACACGTGCAAAACGCACGTGAACATTCATTATAACTTTCATTAATTCTTATAATAGGTACATGCAGTCATTAGTTCTTCCACTCGAACTATAACACCCTCCATCATGTCCAAGTGGTGTTGACTAACTTCCAACATCTGCAAAAAATAAAACGCAAATAACAACCACTTGTGCAGCATTGACAGGTCTGTAGACTTATCTACCAAAGGGATTGCAGATGCACAACCTGAATTGCTCAGCTAGTTTTGTGGGATGGCGCACTCATAGAAATTGAGGTTTCTATGGGTGCATGAGACGGTAATTGAGCCTAAAATGTGCTGAGTTCATGGTATTCACATACAATGGAAGCGTGCAAAATCCATACTCATCTCCCACAGAAGAGAGAGAATCAATTGGGTCTTAGTTTGCCGAAGTTTAATGATGATGATGAATATGATTTGAATATTAAAATTTTTAATATGGCATAGTGGTGAAGACATGCCCACTAGAGTAGAGGTTGCCCTCTACAAAATATTATCGTTAGAATAGTACTCGGCCTTTTATTTGGATCAACTACAAGGTTTAGCTGCCAACTAGCCATAGTTGCTACACCTTTCCCCCTCCTTCCTGATGGATTAATGGATTAAAGTACATATATACAGACAGAGATACACAAAACAAGAAGTGCAACTCTGGATTCCTTGTGTCCCTAGCCTGGCAGTAGTCCTGCACACTACAAGACCCTCTACCTCGATCTGATCATGCAGTGTGGGATCGGATAACGCTCCTCCTCCCATCATGTCCACGGTCACCTGAGGCTCGTCACTGCTTCTCGTTCCACACCCACCACCATCTTTACTTCCACCATATTTTGTATCGCTGAGCTCCTTCCGTTTGAATTTCCTCTCGTTCCTGCAGTGGGCCTGTGTCTGGTCGAGCACCCTGCGCAGAGGCCGGAGAAACTCCTTGCGAATATTATCCAGCAGTCGCCAAACACCACTCTGGTGTGTATGGGTAGCAATGAAACAAGGAGGAGAGAGAGAGGGAAGAAATTGGGGGGAGGGGGTGGGGAGGGGTTCACATAAAAAGAGCTCTATAGTAGCAGGCACACGGCCGGCAGAAAACAGCCTCAAAGCTGCATAGCTGGACCTTCCCATATCCCATATCTTTAACTTCAAGTTATCTTTAACTTCAAGTTATCTTTAACTTCAAGTTATCTTTAACTTCAAGTTATCTTTAACTTCAAGTTAACTTCAAGTTATCTTTAACTTCAAGTTAACTTCAAGTTATCTTTAACTTCAAGTTAACTTCAAGTTATCTTTAATTCAAGTTATCTTTAACTCTCAACCACAATATCCACCAACTCCTTTCAGTAATTTTCTTTATTCGATGTGTGTGTGTGTGTGTGTGTGGGTGGGTGGGTGAGTGGGTGTGTGTGTAAATTTCTTCGTGGCTATTACAAAAGGAGCGCACAAAACATGAAGTGACTTACTCGGTTAGTTTCTTTCTTGTCTCTAATCAGAAGGTATCGGAGAAGGTTCAATGCTGCCATTACTCTGCAGTACAAAGTGACAGCTGATCATTTTTGAGCATTTCTTAAAATGCTTTAACCCTATGATGGTGGTGCATATTTATCAAGCATGTAAATGTCCCCATAGCTATTGTCAACCTACTTCAACTTGCCTCAATCCAGTGTGATGGTCAAGTGTGTGTCCCCATACAGCTATTGT
Organism: Cladorhizidae sp. MBARI D1340-BT2; assembly: GCA_028752905.1. NCBI lineage: Eukaryota > Metazoa > Porifera > Demospongiae > Poecilosclerida > Cladorhizidae > Cladorhizidae sp. MBARI D1340-BT2. Next base: position 16,299,714 of record JAQNBH010000016.1, read on the forward strand.
CAACCTAGTTCAACCTGCCCAGTCCAGGGTGATGGTCAAGTGTGTGTCCCCATAGAGCTATTGTCAACCTACTTCAACCTGCCTCAACCCAGTGTGATGTTGGTCCAGTGTGTGTCCCCATAGAGCTATTATCACCCTACTTCAACCTGCCTCAATCAAGTATGGTGTTAGTCCAGCCATATAGCTATTGTCAACCTACTTCAACCTGCCTCAACCCAGTGTGGTGTAGGCCCATTGTGTGTCCCCATAGAGCTATTGTCAACCTACTTCAACCCAGTGTGGTGTAGGCCCATTGTGTGTCCCCATAGAGCTATTGTCAACCTGCCTCAACCCAGTGTGATGATGGTTCAGTGTGTGTCCCCGACAAACTCGTCCAGCACAAAGATCAGTACACTACCTGTCCATTTCCTTCATAAGTTCCATTCCCTCCTCAACCTTCATCACAACCTCTAAGATTGGGACCAAACCAGGTCCAAGAAAGACGGCTTCTTCTTCACTGTCCAGCTGTAAATGACAAATAGACAAACAGCAACAAGTTGATGTGCCATCAGCACACTTCTTTAGTGTGCCAATGACCTGGAGCCATTGGAAAAAAGTATATCACTTTTACACCAAACTTGGCTAAAAGAGGGAGTTCTGTATCCCCCCCCCCCCCCCCACCCCCGTGTACTGCTTTTGTGCCATTTATCTCAATGTCTAATTATAAACTGGTTTTTGCGTGTCAATAATAGGACAGGCTGGGATCAGTCGAAGATCAAGTTGTCCCAAGCAACTGACAACCATGACAACCATGTGATACAATCACTGAGAACCGTACGCACGCACGCGCACACACTAGAACAGGAAATGGTGCCAGCATATGTATACCACATACCAACATTGGCCTGCTTGTCCCCCTACATATACATTAAAAGCGTATACCTACGGTCACTTTACATTGGCGCTCACTGTATAGATATATAATACACATACCCACACAGAAACAAATATTTAATTTCAAAACCAAGAACTGTATTGGATTGACCTATCAACAGAAGAAAGTGAAAGGATTATAATTAAACTGTGCCCATGTAGGCTCACAGTGTCTGTGCCCATGTAGGCACACAGTATGTGTCAAGACTGTGCCCATGAAGGCTCACAGTGTCAGTCAAGACTGTGCCCATGTAGGCTCACAGTGTCAGTCAAGACTGTGCCCATGTACGCTCACAGTGTCAGTCAAGACTGTGCCCATGAAGGCTCACAGTGTCAGTCAAGACTGTGCCCATGTAGGCTCACAGTGTCAGTCAAGACTGTGCCCATGTACGCTCACAGTGTCTGTCAAGACTGTGCCCATGAAGGCTCACAGTGTCAGTCAAGACTGTGCCCATGTAGGCTCACAGTGTCAGTCAAGACTGTGCCCATGTAGGCTCACAGTGTCAGTCAAGACTGTGCCCATGTAGGCTCACAGTGTCAGTCAAGACTGTGCCCATGAAGGCTCACAGTGTCAGTCAAGACTGTGCCCATGTAGGCTCACAGTGTCAGTCAAGACTGTGCCCATGTAGGCTCACAGTGTCAGTCAAGACTGTGCCCATGTAGGCTCACATTGTCTGTCAGATGTCCCTTACCATTTTAAAGAGCAGTGCATAATAAAGAGAGAAAGAGAGAGTAGAGACATCTAATTAAATGGAATCCTAATGGAGTTGAAAGGGAGTCTCCTTTGTCTGGAGCATCAGGTTCTATAGGAAGCCATGGTGCTTGGATGCATCTACATAAGCCCTGTGGAGAATTTCCTCGTGGGGGGAAGAAAGGTCAACAGGAACCCACTTCTTCTGCTATGAGAGACGAGAGTGCTCTCTTCTGGTGTGACTTGATCCATAATTATATGGCAGGGACAGTCTGACTTGATCCATATATGGCATGGACAGTCTGACTTGATCCATATATGGCATGGACAGTCTGACTTGATCCATATATGGCATGGACAGTCTGACTTGATCCATATATGGCAGGGACAGTCTGACTTGATCCATATATGGCATGGACAGTCTGACTTGATCCATATATGGCAGGGACAGTCTGACTTGATCCATATATGGCAGGGACAGCTTGATATGGGTAGAGCACTCGTCCTACCGAGCAATGCCAGGCCCTAGATGTGTGGCAATAATGTGCAATGTCAGGCCCTAGATGTGTGGCAATAATGTGCAATGCCAGGTCCCAGATGTGTGGCAATAGTCCACAGTTGCTTCTTCTAGATCTGGAAGATGTTCTCTTGCCTTCCCCACGAATTCCTTCAGTTACAAAGCTCAATGCCACTAGTTCAGAGGAGTAAAGGTCAGAGTATACAAGGGAAGGCTCATTGCTACAAGTTCAGGGGAGATAGTATACAAGGGAAGCTTATTGCTATAAGTTCAGGGGGTTAAAGGTCATAGTATACAAGTTCAGGTAAGCTAGTATACAAGGGAAAACTTATTGCTACAAGTTCAGGAGAGCTAAAGGTCAGAGTGCACAAGGGAAAGCTTTTCCTTCCTTCTTTCCCATTCCTTATCTATCTCTGTGAGTTGTGGCATGTGAACAAGAGATAGCCCTCTCTCTATTCTGTGAGTTGTGGCATGTGAACAAGAGATAGCCCTCTCTCTATCTATCTCTGTGAGTTGTGGCATGTGAACAAGAGATAGCCCTCTCTCTATCTATCTCTGTGAGTTGTGGCATGTGAACAAGAGATAGCCCTCTCTCTATCTATCTCTGTGAGTTGTGGCATGTGAACAAGAGATAGCCCTCTCTCTATCTATCTCTGTGAGTTGTGGCATGTGAACAAGAGATAGCCCTCTCTCTATCTATCTCTGTGAGTTGTGGCATGTGAACAAGAGATAGCCCTCTCTCTATCTATCTCTGTGAGTTGTGGCATGTGAACAAGAGATAGCCCTCTCTCTATCTATCTCTGTGAGTTGTGGCATGTGAACAAGAGATAGCCCTCTCTCTATCTATCTCTGTGAGTTGTGGCATGTGAACAAGAGATAGCCCTCTCTCTATCTATCTCTGTGAGTTGTGGCATGTGAACAAGAGATAGCCCTCCCTCTATCTATCTCTGTGAGTTGTGGCATGTGAACAAGAGATAGCCCTCTCTCTATCTATCTCTGTGAGTTGTGGCATGTGAACAAGAGATAGCCCTCTCTCTATCTATCTCTGTGAGTTGTGGCATGTGAACAAGAGATAGCCCTCCCTCTATCTATCTCTGTGAGTTGTGGCATGTGAACAAGAGATAGCCCTCTCTCTATCTATCTCTGTGAGTTGTGGCATGTGAACAAGAGATAGCCCTCTCTCTATCTATCTCTGTGAGTTGTGGCATGTGAACAAGAGATAGCCCTCTCTCTATCTATCTCTGTGAGTTGTGGCATGTAAACAAGAGATAGCCCTCTCTCTATCTATCTCTGTGAGTTGTGGCATGTGAACAAGAGATAGCCCTCTCTCTATCTATCTCTGTGAGTTGTGGCATGTGAACAAGAGATAGCCATCTCTCTATCTATCTCTGTGAGTTGTGGCATGTGAAACAGCGGCCATCTTTCACATTGGACATTATTGTTGTATGTATTAGCACTGAAATACTGATACATAATACTAGAATGATGATATATTATGTACCTATATTTGTCAAAGTGCAAAGATTTGGTTCACACATATCAATGAGCTAGTCATACTATTAGCTAGCTAAGAAGCGTGAAGTTGGAGGAACCAGCATAGTCTCCCGTGAAACAGTTAAACTACCGCAAAAAATATACAAATAATAATAATAATAATAATAAACAAGATTGAGGAGCGAGCCCAGACCAGCAGAAACAAAGGCGGAGAGAAATGTTGAGGATGGATCCCAGACCAGCAGGTGTGTGTGTGTGGTGTGCGTGTTGGGGGGGGGGAGTGGATAGAGAGCAGGAAATTTCTGCAGTGACAACAAAGGAAAGAGATGAAGGTCATGAGAAGTGAACAAGAAATGTCTAGACAACAAGTATGCGAGGAGAGAGCAGGAAATCTCTGCGAAGCATCACCAACATACGCACAAAATGGACATGTCAGGAGCGAGCGTAAATGACACCAAGGCAGCGAGAAACAAAGTGGCCATGAACAGCAGTATCCAAGGGTGACGAGACCAAGTGAGATGCCAGTAGAGAGTATATACACAGCCACATACTCTGTCCAGACTCTAGTGTGAAGGTATATATGTTTCATCCAATCTATGAATGCCCATCTATTGCCTGCCAATCAATACACTTCAAAACATGGTAGCATATTAACACCCTTTGCAACAGAAAGTGATGATTGCAACTGAGAGTGTAATGATGTAGAAAAAAGTGATACTGAGGAAAAGTTCCACGTGGACTTGGCAGATAGAGAACTAAGTGACATGGCAAGTGTAGCTAGAGCAAAAAAAGATATTTGAAGAATATTGCTCTGTCAAAAAAGATATAATGCATAGTTTGTAATACCCACGAACACTCGCACAACTGCTCTAGTCCACAAATGTAGAGAAACTTGCCTCACAAACAGCTCTTCTCCCTTCTTCTCTTTTCGTGGGAGTAGCGCGGGCTTTGTAAATTCCCGTCGACTATCCCATATTGTGTGGGTGGGTTTGGATATTTGGCTTGCACACTCTCTCAGTATAACTAGTCGATAATAAGTAGGCCTACTGGTCGATGTGTTCCATCCAATCTATGAATCTGTTGCAAAGGGTGTTAATATGCTACCATGTTTTGAAGTGTATTGATTGGCAGGCAATAGATTGGCATTCATAGATTGTGCTGCCCAATCCCAATCTATAGATTGGGCAGATTCATAGATTGGATGGAACATATACACAGCCACATACCCTGTCCAGACTCTAAGGACTGTGAAGGTCTATATACACAGCCACATACCCTGTCCAGACTATAAGTAAGGAGTGTGAAGGTCTATATACACAGCCACATACCCTGTCCAGACTATAAGGAGTGTGAAGGTCTATATACACAGCCACATACCCTGTCCAGACTATAAGGAGTCTATATACACAGCCACATACCCTGTCCAGACTATAAGGAATGTGAAGGTCTATATACACAGCCACATACCCTGTCCAGACTATAAGTAAGGAGTGTGAAGGTCTATATACACAGCCACATACCCTGTCCAGACTATAAGGAGTGTGAAGGTCTATATACACAGCCACATTCCCTGTCCAGACTATAAGTAAGGAGTGTGAAGGTCTATATACACAGCCACATACCCTGTCCAGACTATAAGTAAGGAGTGTGAAGGTCTATATACACAGCCACATACCCTGTCCAAACTATAAGGAGTGTGAAGGTCTATATACACAGTCACATACCCTGTCCAGACTATAAGGGCTGTGTTTAGTGTTGTCTTGACCGACTTGACTTGTGCCGCAAAGTTCAACTTCTTGTGGCTTTTGGCAAAGATGCACACCAAGTGTGATAATAATCAGGTGACTGACCCAGAGATTGTTGATTGACCACACACTACAGCAACACTAATGATGGCAGACCATTTTGATTGACCACACACACACTTTGCAACATTAATGCATGGCAGAACAATGGCTTGAATCATCCTTGCATGCCATCTTCTTTCAGGGTTTTATGTAAGGGGGAGGGGGGGGGGGGGGGAGAAATACAGAGAATTTACCAATGTACTCAATTGAGTGGCATTTCCTGAGAGGGCAGGCTTTGTGTGTTGCCGAGTCATTTCCTAGGAGGGCAGGCTTTATGTGTTGCTGAGTCATTTCCTGGGAGGGCAGGCTTTGTGTGTTGCTGAGTCATTTCCTAGGAGAGCAGGCTCTGTGTGTTGCTGAGTCATTTCCTGGGAGGGCAGGCTTTATGTGTTGCTGAGTCATTTCCTAGGAGGGCAGGCTTTATGTGTTGCTGAGTCATTTCCTGAGAGGGCTTCCTGAGAGGGCAGGCTTTATGTGTTGCTGAGTCATTTCCTAGGAGGGCAGGCTTTATGTGTTGCTGAGTCATTTCCTAGGAGGGCAGGCTTTGTGTGTTGCTGAGTCATTTCCTGGGAGGGCAGGCTTTGTGTGTTGCTGAGTCATTTCCTAGGAGGGCAGGCTCTGTGTGTTGCTGAGTCATTTCCTAGGAGGGCAGGCTTTATGTGTTGCTGAGTCATTTCCTAGGAGGGCAGGCTTTATGTGTTGCTGAGTCATTTCCTAAGAGGGCAGGCTTTATGTGTTGCTGAGGCATTTCCTAGGAGGGCAGGCTTTATGTGTTGCCGAGTCATTTCCTGGGAGGGCAGGCTTTATGTGTTGCTGAGGCATTTCCTAGGAGGGTAGGCTTTGTGTGTTGCTGAGTCATTTCCTAGGAGGGCAGGCTTTATGTGTTGCTGAGTCATTTCCTGGGAGGGTAGGATTTGTGTGTTGCTGAGTCATTTCCTAGGAGGGCAGGCTTTATGTGTTGCAGAGTCATTTCCTGGGAGGGCAGGCTTTGTGTGTTGCTGAGTCATTTCCTAGGAGGGTAGGCTTTATGTGTTGCTGAGTCATTTCCTGAGAGGGCAGGCTTTGTGTGTTGCTGAGTCATTTCCTAGGAGGGCAGGCTTTATGTGTTGCTGAGTCATTTCCTGGGAGGGCAGGCTCTGTGTGTTGCTGAGTCATTTCCTCGGAGGGCAGGCTTTATGTGTTGCTGAGCTGGTATCATTTATGCCCACTCCTGACATGTTCATTTTATTTTAGCCTGTGTCTATGTGGACGATGCTTCTAGGAGATTCCCCCCCCCCCCCCCCCTTCCTAAAAGAAACCATGGTGTATTGCTGGTGTGTTGCTCTTAGTTGCAGTACATGAAATCATTTGTGAACTGAGAGAGAAGAGAAGGAATGATGCACATTCACCTACGCACGTGGCTATTGAGAGCCTCTGCCACCTCTTCCTTGATGGTGTGGATGATCAACCCTCTGAAGCCAGAGTGGCTGACATTATGAAGAAGGCATCTGTAGAAACGATGTCTGCCACGTGCCTCAAATTTCCTCATCAGCTCTTCAAACTGTTTCACACTCGCTTGTCTCTAGGATCAATTGAAGTACGCCAAGCACCAAAATAATAATACTTGAACAACATCTGCAACAACATTGCAACAAAATCTGCAACAACAACATCTGCAACAACAACATCTGCAACAACAACATCTGCAACATCTGCAACAACAACATCTACAACAACAACATCTGCAACAACAACATCTGCAACAACATCTGCAACAACTGCAACAACAACATCTGCAACAACAACATCTGTAACAACAACATCTGCAACAACAACAACAACATATGCAACAACATCTGCAAGAACATTTGCAACAATAACATCTGCAACATCTGCAACATCTGCAAGAACATTTGCAACAACACCATCTGCAACAAGAACTCACAATATGTTTCTGATCACAGAGAGTCATCAGATTGACCAGAATCTAGTTCCAAAATGATAAGAAATAGTTGGTTCTGGATTTTGATAGTACACGCATTGTAGCAGCACCAACTTTACACAAAATACCTGGGCCACTTTCAGGTACATCTGGTCGTCAAGCAAGCAAAGTGGGAGGGTGTGGTTAGGGAGGCGTGCCAATAGCACCATCAGCAGTTTCTACAAAATTAGGTCATGCAAGGGAAAGAGGATTACTTCGATTTTTGAAAAGCTGATCACTATTATACTAACCAACCCTTTCTTGGTCAAACCATTGTCATTCCTACGCATGGAGAAAAGGAAGGGGGGAAAAGGTAAATGATCACAAGACATTCACATGATAACACAAGAGAGTCACATGACAGGTATACACATCATAGCAATCACATGACATTCCCAAACTATAGTGAATAAGATGAGTCCTATGACACTAAAGGTCACATGATGGAATCCTATCACAACCAAGTCACATGTAGCATCTGCACGAGCGAGTCACAGTTCAAATGTAAAGAGGTGAGCGGAACGTACCCATCTAGGAGAGATTTACAGAGCTTGAGAGCAGAGGAGAAGAAGAAGGCATGGCTGTACACCACGGGAAGATGACCAGATCCCAGGTTCTCTGCGACCAAGAGGTAAGCGTAGCATCCAAGCCCCAGCACTGGAAGGGGGAGTGGTTTCTCGGACGTGGTTGTTTGTTTGGCACACGTGGGAATAGCCAAGCAATTACAATGACACAGACGCAGGGAAGACTACACACACACCACACACACACACGAAGGGAAAAGTGCAACGAGGTAAGCTAATGATGTCGCTGTGTGTGTATGTGTGTGTGATGCATGTGGAGTGTGATGCATGTGGAGTGTGTGGTTTGTGATATGTGCAGTATGTGTGGTTATGTGCTGCGTGTGGTGTGCAGTGGGTGTGGTGTATGTGGAGTGTGTGGTATGTGAGTGTGAGGTAATGTATTGTATGTGGTGATGTGGAGTGTGAGGTGTGCTGTATGTGGTGTGTGAGAATAGTGAGTGGAGGTGTGGAGGTGATGACAAGCTGGAGTGTGACAAGGTGATCGGTGGAATCTGGTTAATGATGACTTAGTGGGTAACTTAATGATGACTTAGCAGGTAACTTAATGATGACTTAGCAGGTAACTTAATGATGACTTAGTGGGTAACTTAATGATGACTTAGCGGGTAACTTAATGATGACTTAGTGGGTAACTTAATGATGACTTAGTGAGTAACTTAATGATGACTTAGTGGGTAACTTAATGATGACTTAGCAGGTAACTTAATGATGACTTAGTGGGTAACTTAATGATGACTTAGTGGGTAACTTAATGATGACTTAGTGGGTAACTTAATGATGACTTAGTGGGTAACTTAATGATGACTTAGTGATGATGACTTAGTGGGTAACTTAATGATGACTTAGTGGGTAACTTAATGATGACTTAGCAGGTAACTTAATGATGACTTAGTGGGTAACTTAATGATGACTTAGTGAGTAACTTAATGATGACTTAGTGGGTAACTTAATGATGCTTAGTGGGTAACTTAATGATGACTTAGTGAGTAACTTAATGATGACTTAGTGGGTAACTTAATGATGACTTAGCAGGTAACTTAATGATGACTTAGTGGGTAACTTAATGATGACTTAGTGGGTAACTTAATGATGACTTAGTGGGTAACTTAATGATGACTTAGTGGGTAACTTAATGATGACTTAGTGGGTAACTCAATGATGACTTAGTGGGTAACTTAATGATGACTTAGTGGGTAACTTAATGATGACTTAGTGGGTAACTTAATGATGACTTAGTGGGTAACTTAATGATGACTTAGTGGGTAACTTAATGATGACTTAGCAGGTAACTTAATGATGACCTAGTGGGTAACTTAATGATGACTTAGCAGGTAACTTAATGACGACTTATTGGGTAACTTAATGATGACTTAGTGGGTAACTTAACTCTTTCGCTGGTAACCATTTCAAAAACTAAATAAACACAACCTATGTGAACATATGTGTTGCTATCTCAGCAATATTTCGTAAAACTCCCTAGCAACCATACCACATGTGCTTGCATTTGTATCGACCAACATTGTGGTTAGTATTATTGCCATTACTAACATACCACAAAACCGCATTGAGGTGAATCTCATTTAAACTTGGGAATTTCTTGTTTTGATGTGTGATTAGTTTTGATGTGTGTGATTAGCCAGTAATCTACTTTCATGTATAAATGATATTATGATGTATTTTTATCATTATAGGTTACAAAGAAAAGAAAAATACAAGATGTACCATGAATACTCAAATAGCCTAGGCAACAATGTTGAAACAGCGTTCAGGAGACTCTACCTATCACATGAATGAGTGTTTTGTGTCTTCATAATAATGAAACCATATTACTTACAGTGAGGGCAGTTGCATGCTTCTTGAGGTTCTTGTTGTTCAGTGCTCAGAAGTAGGTGGCCATGGGCTGTAACAATGTTGCCATCTTCCTCGTGCAGCTGTAGCTCACCTTGACTGTGAGCTTGGAGGCAAGTGTTTATTCTTTGAGAAAGTTCAGGAAGCATCTTGTCGGCTTCTTATAACCTCTTGGTGTGCATGTTTGGAGCTGCTAGTTACCTTCTTGGGGTGCTATTAGGTACTGCTGGTTCACCTTCTTGGGGTGCTATTAGGTACTGCTGGTTCACCTTCTTGGGGTGCTATTAGGTGCTGATGGTTCACCTTCTTGGGGTGCTATTAGGTACTGCTGGTTCACCTTCTTGGGGTGCTATTAGGTACTGCTGGTTCACCTTCTTGGGGTGCTATTAGGTGCTGCTGGTTCACCTTCTTGGGGTGCTATTAGGTGCTGCTGGTTCACCTTCTTGGTGTGCTATTAGGTACTGCTGGTTCACCTTCTTGGTGTGCTATTAGGTGCTGCTGGTTCACCTTCTTGGGGTGCTATTAGGTGCTGATGGTTTACCTTTTTGGTGTGCTATTAGGTACTGCTGGTTCACCTTCTTGGGGTGCTATTAGGTGCTGATGGTTCACCTTCTTGGTGTGCTATTAGGTACTGCTGGTTCACCTTCATGGTGTGTGTGTTTGATACTGCTGGTTCATGTGGCAGCTGCTTCAAGATGAATGGAGGAGATGGATGAGGGTAGTTGATTCTTTTGTCGGCGTAGAGCATTCAATTGTTTGGTTTGTGTGTGACTGGTAGGATGCCGTGTTGAGGTAAAGTGTCACGCCGAGGAAGTTAGTGAGCACGATGTTGGCCTGGGTGTGGTTGCCGACTTGGAAGACAATTGTTATTTCTTTCTTTGTCCTTTCCACTTGTCAGGTGCCTTGTTTCTGAGGATCGCTAGGACATCGCCACGGTAAAGTCCCATGTTGGGTCTTCCAAGTCTCCGCTTGCAAGTGATTGCAGCAGGTATGTGCACCAACCTGCTCGCAGACTTCCTGCTCCGTCAAAGCTGCCCATGGTAACTGGAAAACATGCTTGTCGCGGTTCTCTGCCCATGGCAACTGCTGTAGCAGATTTTCGTGAGGGCGTGGTGATATTAGTATCTTCGCTGGTGATGCCGGTATGTTGCTGCACGAATCTTATGGCATAGGAAAGTACGTTTTCACTGATAAACCTCATAACACAGTGAAGTGGTTAATTTGAGGGGAGCGGGGGGGGGGGGGGGGGGGGGGATCAACATTCATTCTTGAACTATTGGATGGCTAACACATTATTCCATTGGTCGACTTGACGTATACTACAGGAAGTGTCTAGTATACTATGGTCTAATACAGGAAGTGTCTAGTATACTATGGTCTAATATGCTACAGGAAGTGTCTAGTATACTATAGTCTAATATGCTACAGGAAGTGTCTAGTATACTATGGTCTAATATGCTACAGGAAGTATATGCTACAGGAAGTGTCTAGTATACTATGGTCTAATATGCTACAGGAAGTGTCTAGTATACTATAGTCTAATATGCTACAGGAAGTGTCTAGTATACTATGGTCTAATATGCTACAGGAAGTATATGCTACAGGAAGTGTCTAGTATACTATGGTCTAATATGCTTCAGGAAGTGTCTAGTATACTTATGGTCTAATATGCTACAGGAAGTGTCTAGTATACTATAGTCTAATATGCTACAGGAAGTGTCTAGTATACTATGGTCTAATACACTACAGGAAGTGTCTAGTATACTATGGTCTAATATGCTACAGGAAGTGTCTAGTATACTATGGTCTAATATGCTACAGGAAGTGTCTAGTATACTATGGTCTAATATGCTACAGGAAGTGTCTAGTATACTATGGTCTAATATGCTACAGGAAGTGTCTAGTATACTATGGTCTAATATGCTACAGGAAGTGTCTAGTATACTATGGTCTAATATGCCACAGGAAGTGTCTAGTATACTATGGTCTAATATGCTACAGGAAGTGTCTAGTATACTATGGTCTAATATGCCACAGGAAGTGTCTAGTATACTATGGTCTAATATGCTACAGGAAGTGTCTAGTATACTATGGTCTAATATGCTACAGGAAGTGTCTAGTATACTATGGTCTAATATGCTACAGGAAGTGTCTAGTATACTATGGTCTAATATGCTACAGGAAGTGTCTAGTATACTATGGTCTAATATGCTACAGGAAGTGTCTAGTATACTATGGTCTAATATGCCACAGGAAGTGTCTAGTATACTATGGTCTAATATGCCACAGGAAGTGTCTAGTATACTATAGTCTAATATGCTACAGGAAGTGTCTAGTATACTATAGTCTAATACACTACAGGAAGTGTCTAGTATACTATGGTCTAATATGCTATAGGGCACTTCGGGTGTGACGTACGTACAATTCAGACAACAAATTGAGCTGTAGCTAGTTTCAGAAATGGTAAATCTGTATACAATACATATTCACAGCAAAGGCTTGACCTAGACTAGACATCAGTAAAAATTATTTTCACTTTCATAATCAGGGGAGGGGCTAGGCCTCGTTAAAGGGCTGTGACGGACGGACACAGAAAAATGGGAAATCATAGAGTAGGAATGTTTACAGCCCAAACTCTGTGAAGTTACTAGGGATATTGTTCTTGTTTTCATACTAAGGCATAGAAGTAATGTTTAATACCCAAAGCCTAACTGTTGAATATTGTATATCCTCATTAAACTTTGTGACGGACGTACACAAAACCCGTGACGGACGTACATGTGTGATTAAGGATAGTGTTAATGAATTCTGAGCATTGCTAGGCACTATTAGACAAAGCAAGTACTTGTAAGCATAACATAAACAGATGCTCAAACGCAAAATGTCCTCGATTGCCTGCAACACTTGGTGGGTTAATGATACGTACAATTTTGTTTCTTGAGTAGAAGATTTTGTCTTCGGGTCTCGGCCACTTCCAAGCATTTGCACTTCTATGGATGACGTTGACTTAAACACCAGAATCCTCTATACAGGTCACCTCCCCTGGAAACTCTTCACCATCATACTCCATAACAACCCACAATCCAATTGTCAAGTTCAGTGCTGGTAGCTGAGGCTGGGCATCGTCTTCGATTGGACAATCCTGTTCAATTGTTGAATTGGTCGGAGGAGTGACATCATTGGTGTTGCGGATTCGACAAACTCGGAAACTTCTCTATCTCGTTTGAAGTATCGTATACTTTGACCTCATCCACACCAGAAGCTTGAATACAATAAACTTTGTGTGTTTGGGGGACTGCCATCACTCCTTCCCATGCCAAATGCAGATTGTTGATCAATCTCACTCTTGGCAACGAATTCAACTTGAATATTTGGGCAAAGCTGTTTGGCAAGTGCTGAATACTCTTGTGGAGTGGTGATATGACTTCTCTCTGACCGAATGTGTCTCCAAACTGCCCTCTTCACTGTCCCTCAAATCCCGTCTACGACACCTTTCCCATGAGATGTGGCAAAAAAAATCCATCTGATAGAGATGTCATGGTCTTGCTCCCAGTAGTGGAGATTTGAAAAGAGGAACCTCTGCTTAATTAAACTGACCACTGCTGAAAACATTGACGGTTTGACTTTCTATGCTTGGGAATTTTGCTCGGAGACTTCGGAAAATATACTGTGACATGTAAACGAAAATGCTGTATTTCGTGTGGTCGAGGTCGCCTGAAATTACTACCATACTGAAATTGGTAGCATTGTTGATCCAAGTGCGAGATACTGAAATTGGTAGCATTGTTGATCCAAGTGTGAGTGGTGAAGATGGTTGCCTGAGCGTGGTGCCAGTGGGCTGCTTGTACTTCTTTCTGTGCTGCAATCGTCGCATTTTCAGAGAAATCGACTTGCAAAACAAAGGATTTACCATCACAGGAGTTCCTCAAGGAGTCAAACGAAGCTGCTTGCTCTCTCTTCACAAAGGTATGGAGTAGTACTCAGCTGTTTCTTCAGCTCATTAAAGACTGCATCCACTGTATCAGTCATGTCTACCTTCTCAATTCGGCTATCCATAGACTTCCACTGGTAGTACTGCAAGGTCCCTGAGCTGCTTTGTGGTGCACTCATCAATCAGATCCACACAGGTTGAGCATTCTCGTGTCATGCACTTCTTGGAAGTGGCGTCACAGGTCACTTGCTCAATGAAGGACGAAACAGGAGCACACTTCCCAAGGTCTTGCACTCCCCAGCTGATCTAGTAAAGTCTAGCCAAATATTGCTGCATCTAACTTCCCCACCCCAGCTTCTCTGCTAGAGTTTACAGCAGGGATGTAGATTCATATTCACCAGTTCTTCCCTAAAAGGGATGCCTGTAGCACACAGAAAGGAACCTAGTGAACTACATACTTCTTAATGCAAAATATTATTGACTTGGTATTAGATGTACGATAGTTAGGGCTGCCCCAAGATAAATTTTTCTAATTACATCGTGGTCATCGCTATAGCAACTAGCCATACCCACATTTTAAAATATCACTTTGAAGGTGTTCATCGGTCAGCTCCATAAATTTAAGAGGAAAACAACAAAGCAAACGGGAGATAGTATTTTTTTTTAAGAAATAGGCTGTAAAAGTTCCATTTTGGGTGGGATACCACCTTAAGCATTCAATAGTTATGGCACGTTTTTTTTAAAAACCCACAAAATGGTCTACTCCCCCCTTAATTACTTGCAATAATGAGGTTATCTAAAACACTTAAAAACCACTTACACCCTAACCTTGGGTCAAAAGTTAATTGCTAGACCATTTAATTGCTAGACCATTTTCATTACCGACAGGTGAAGCGAGAACATAGACCGGACTATATATATATCTCCCGAGAGAAAGGGTGAATTGAAAAACTGATCATAAAATAAAGAGCTGAAAAATAATTGACTTGAGTTAGAGACATTTATATGTCGTCAATGCATTTCAATAGAAACTATGTTATTCATGCTTCTTTTCGTCCATTTCTCAACTCAAATATAATGAAACAGCAACATAAAAAGTATAAAAATGGTTGACATTATAACGAGCTGATATTTGAAACAGAAGGCGTAGATTATTTTTATTAAAAAAAGGTCTGTCTGGTTCTCCCTAACCAAGTTGTGTTAGCCAAACATTTTGTCACATGGTGGGATCAAGGAGAAGACCCATGGCAGCATCCATCAGCTCTAAGACTCGAGATGTAAGGTCCAAAGAATGTCAACTGAGTATAAGACTACCACCCTCACCAGCTCTTACAATCATGACCTACAAGCAACTGAAAAGTGGAAGTTCAAGCTAGCCCGGACTAGAACTATTTTCTGGGGAACTGAACTCGCTACCAAGACTGAAGCAATACTAGTTGTGACCTTGCTCACTGTGAGATTGGCAGTCTTCTCCACATCTCTGACTAGGTGCAGCAGAAAATAAGGCACAAATCAAACCAGTAGTGCAGCAATTTGAACAATACAGTGTGTAAGTCACACTGGAATGTGCCTTTTGAGAAGATATCAGTTTAATTACAGTTTTTTGGGTGGGTGTTGTTCAGTGCTTGCTAACTGTGCTTTCCAGTGAGCAGCGAGCAAAAAAAAAGATTGCTATTTGGGCCGTTTGCTTTTCTACTGGCACTCTTTTACTAAGCGACCATCCTACTAGTGTAGTGGGGAGGGTCTACTAAAGAAAAGCTAAGTCGAAGCAACTATATACACACCAGCAAGACAAACCACAGCAATGAAACTGGAGACTTCTGTTTAAAAAAAATTAAAAATTAATAAAATTACCAAGGCATCCAGATTGACTGACCACTACTCCGAGCATGCACTTTTTGTCAAACCAACCAGTGGAAGAGTATTCTGAACCCACGACTTGAAGAGCGAGAAAGATGGCCTGCACCTCAGCCAGCCCATTGTTACGCTGGTTGTAGACACTCAAGGAATCAAACTTCGGCCTCTAACAAAAAGACGAGATAAAATGTTTTCCAGAGCTCGAGGGTTGAATAGGCATACAATATTTTCTCAGTGCCACTCCATAACCTGACGAGCACCATGTGAGGTTCATACGTCATGTTAACTTCTTTTTTGGCAACAGACCCACACTCAATCCTTTTGTAGATAAACGACACAAGTCATTAGCAATTATGTCTTCCTTTTCAGCTCACAATTTTTCAGATGGTGACATGGCAAGTACTAGCCCAGATGGTATTTTTTACAGCAATATTTTTGGACAAGCCAGCTTGTTTGAATAGCCCCAGCAAAGAGACCTCAACTCCCAACTCCAGTTGTGCCTTCCTGCCCCCCCCCTCCCTATCCCAAGTGACTAGTTGGAAGCGCAAAAGATAATTGGTCACAATTAAGATCTTTGTACTTTCATAAAACATGTACTGTACTTTAGTTATTGTAGATGCTTTACATGTGCATGTGAGTAAAAGTCAATAAGTGACACGAGTGATCTTCACATTCCCTCAACTGCAGATGCAGAAATGAAATGGTGGGAGGGATAACATTTATAATACTCCGTTTAATAAAATAATGATGGTAATGTATGGTGCATGGTTTGTCTCCCCAGTCATAGCCCACTATGAGCTCTGGAAAGGTTTAGGAATATACACCAGTCTGCTCAACCCTCAACCATTATGACATAGCTGAAGTGGCAGGAATGCTCTCCAACGTTGTGAGTGGTACCACATCATGTTATTCAGCTCCACATTATCACAGGGCCAGAGCTCAAGGCTAGGCAAACCAAGAGGTAGTCCACGTTGGGGGGAAAGAAATATGCAAATACACGATACATTATATTTACTTACTGTAACTGGTCACATCAATCTCATCAGGGAGCTCAGTAATGTTGACCTCAAAGCGATCTTGGACAGAGTTGAGGACCTTTGCATCATTTTCATCTGCTACAAATGTAATGGCCAATCCCTTTGTACCAAACCTTCCTGTACGAGCCACCTATGAGGTAAAAGTTAATTACATATGAACAGTAGGAAAGTCAAAGTGTGCCTCCTTACTCTGTGCAGATAAGTGTCTGAATTTTCAGGCATGTCATAGTTGAAGACAATGTTGACTCGCTCAATATCCATACCCCTTCCAAACAAGTTGGTGGCTACCAGCATACGCTTACTAAAACTTCTGAACGAGTGATATTTAGCCAACCTAATAAGAGATAATCAAGCAGAATTAAACACAAAAAAAAAATCTTCATGGAAAATTATGTAAACAGATTGACATGTCTGGTACATGGTTTGTCTTCCCAGTCATAGCCCACTATGAGCTGTGGGAAGGTTTAGGAATATACACCAGCCTGCTCAACCCTCGGACCATTATAAGATAGCCGAGGTGGCAGGAATGTTCTCCAACGTTGTGAGTGGTAACACATCATGCAAACACTTCAATTCCACAGCATCACAGGGCCAGAGCTCAAGGCTAGGCAAACCAAGAGTTAGCCCACGTCGGAATAAAATCACATAAGATGCCTTGAAAGAAAATGTTATCGAACAAACCTCTCCTCTTGAGCCATGCCTCTATGGATTGTAATAGCTGGGAAATTCTGCTCCACTAGCAGTTGAGCAAGTGCAGCACAACGCTGCACTGACTTCACAAAGATAATAACCTACAAAAGATAAACAATGAAATAAACATGAAGTCTGAAGTCAGACACAGTGTACTAACAAACACAAAAAAAAACCTGGTTGAATTCCAACACATCCAGTAGGTCAAAGAGTTTTCTGTTCTTTTCCTTGTCCTGAAGTTTGACGTAGTGTTGCTGTAGCCCATGAAGAGTGAGCTTTGTCTCGTCATCAACATAGACTTCTATGGGCTGGACACGAGCATACAGTGAACACGCCATGAGATGAAAGAAAGAGAAGTAAGGTGTTTGGAGAAATAGTCTTCACAGATGTGGTCAGCATTCTAGTACTGGCAATAATTGGTGTGACACATAAACAAATAGCATGGGACATACAAAACTGACACTTGTGTGAAATAAACAGAATACACAAAATGACAGACATACTGCACGGTTTTCAACTGTCAAGCCCTACACAACTTCTTCCTCCTTTTCTCTTCAGCCATCTGCTCTAGTGGAACCAAGCTGCTCTCATCCAAAGGTCGACAGAATGCACACTACTGCTCTCTCCATGCAGATGATTTAGCCAAGATAAATAAATAGAAATAAAAATACTACCTAAATCAAGTAATATCTCGACCATCACCATTTTGAACCGCCACTCTTTGCAAAACCAGAAAAGCTCAAGAAAAAATCCCAAAAGACAGCCTGCTAATCAAGACCCACGGCCATACTGCAGCTTCTTGATCACTAAGGACGACTTACAACCTCAACCCATCAACCTCGCCAAGAAGAAACAACAGTATTAACCTAACATAAGAATAAATGAGAATATACAATACAAAATTAAAAAACCCATCGAGAAACAAAACAGCAAAGACTGCTACTTGCATTCAACCGAAGAATCACCAGCACTCACTCCTCATCCAAACAACCTCGGCTCAAACTCCTCAACCAAGATTTTCATAAAACTAAAAAATAGCAATCCTCCTTTTGCGTGCAATAGGTAGTGTTGGTAGTAAGGTTGGCTGGCTTGGGCTGGCCATTGGTATCATGTGCACAGTGGCTGAGTGTCTTAGGACCCGAGAGTTGGTAGATAAGGAAGGGACCTCTGGGGAGGTAGATAATGGTTAGCCACAGCAGATGTGGGCCTTCTGTATTACATTATTCATGAATTTCTTGCAGACAGGGCGGATCTCCTTGGGAAGAGTAGCACTGAACATCATAACTTGCTTCTCATGAGGAGTAGCTTTAAACACTTCCTGGAAATCACGACGCATGTCTGGAAAGAAAAAGAAAAATCGCTATTAGGGATAGCTTATGTGAAGCATAAAATTATTGACACCTATCCACATGTGCAAAATAGTAAATTGAACAAGCAATGTAAAGAACCCAAACACGTTCTGATTAGTACCCTTAACTGATCCATCGCTACAGGAAATAATAGAACTTTTGCATTCCTTTTGTCATGGCACGCTCTAATATTGGAGGCACCAGTGCTTTTAAGAACAGTCAACGGAAGGTTATCATGTAAGGAAAAACTAGCATGTGGCTGACTAGGTTTTACTGTGACAAGCTACAGAGCCAAGATCGGTCGATAGGAGAAAAATAGAAGTAGACAGCTCTCGTCTAATTGTGTAGGAAAAAAGTTTGTATACCGACAAAGGTGTGCAATGAAAAAGAAAAGTCCTGAGCAGCATCAAAATCAAAACTGGATGAAGCATACCAATATACCGGAGGTAGAGCATAACTTACACCTTACATAAAGTACCTACACAGTTGGTCTAGCATTTTGTCACACTCATCCAGAATGAAGTGTTTTAGGTTGTTGGTGTCGAGGGTCTTGTCCCTGACTAATGCCAGGAGCCGTCCAGGGGTCCCAACCACAATGTGAGGGCAGTTGCTCTTCAAAGTCTCCCTATCCTTCTTGATTGAAATACCGCCAAAGAAAACAGCAATCTTGATGGTGTCAAAATACTTGCTGAAGCGCTCGTACTCCTTATAGATCTGAAAGGCCAGTTCCCTACAAATATTTTAAAAATGAATAACTTCTACTAGGACTAATAGTTCAAATGGATCAATTCACATATACGGCCAGTAGCCGCGTGAAATTCGTGCGTGTGTATTTAACTTAAAATAAATAATTAACTAAAAGCATAGCACAACCAGGTGTTAATAGTAAAAAAATTATTCTTGCTATAATTCAATTGCTATATATTTTATAATTGTTATCAATTCTTATTCCCATCCAATTGTTATTTTATACATACATTTCATTATCATATCATTCATACAGGGTATTGCTGACTTATATTTAACATTATATTATTAAATGCAATGTGTTTTGACTGTCCATGCCGCTCTCGCCACATAAATTCATCCAGGCAGCTTCCAGTCTGATGTGCATGGCATCCTTTCATCCTCTTCAGTTTGGTCTTTACTCTATTCCAATACGACTCAATGTTTTGTGTATGGGTACCCGACCCAGGGTCTACAAAATGCAGGGAATGGTTGACAGTTTGGTGGCTAGAGACACCAGCAAGCGATCGAACTTGTTTATAAGCCCTCCACTGGTCTGAGTGGGGATGACTGTGTTGGGTGCAATATGGGCTTGTATGATGGGCAGTAGGGTGGCCGCATCTCTTTTCGCCACTTCCTGCATGTATCCCAAGGCTGGTGAGGTCGAGATGTCGACCATTCCGAACACCCAGACTTCTTGGGCTGGAGGTCTGCCTCCGTGGTGCTGTATGTTAGATAAGGTAAAGTAAGATAATGGGATCCAGATAAGGTAAGATAAGATAAAGTAGATAAGGTAAAGTAAGTAGGTGTCTAAATATACTATATCTGCCTATAAACCTTTGGTTTGTGTCGGAAGAGCGATTCATCAATTTGCACCACCCCTCAAAGTACAATTGGCGCTTGCAATAGCTTAGTCGAACAGACTTCCCTCAGCCACTGGTAGATATCCACCCCTCTTTGTGGACGATGCCAGCATCTCGGCTTGCCTCGCATACAGGATACTCCTGAGACCACAGATACATTAGCAGGACCCATTGCCTGAGCTTTAATCTATGTAGAACCAAGAAACATAACTAATGGCTTATGCCGAGTGTATATTCATTCAAAGGATGATAGTCCAGTCTATATTCAGTAATACTCTCATTAATGTCTTCAAAGGACGATAGTCCATTATATATTCAGTAATACTCTCATTAATGTCTTCAAAGGATGATAGTCCATTAACACCTATGCTTTTAGTTAATTATTTATTTGAAGTTAATTACACGCGCACGATATATGTGAATTGATCCGTTCAAATGAGAGAAGGCAAACAAAACTGTCATTTACCTTGCATGGCACATGACTAGGACACTGACTTGACCATCCACAGGTTCCAGCTGCTGCAGTGTTGCTATGACAAACACTGCTGTCTTCCCCATACCAGACTTCGCCTGGCAGATGACATCCATGCCCAAAATAGCTGGGGGTATGCACTCGTCCTGAACTGTACATTTACAAGGGCAGACAAAGTTGACTTTGGGCGTTCCCGCTCAGAAAAAATGGCGCCATTATAATACACTTTTAATTACCTTCGCTAGGATGCTCAAAGCCACAGTCTACTATAGCCCTAAGTAGCTCCGGCTTCAACAAGAAGTCTCTGAATCCAGACGAGTTAATGGAGACGTAGGTCCCTTTAACCGCCTTTTTGTCGACTCCAGCGTCTTTTCCGTTGGCCTGCTGTTCTGGCTCGGCTTCTTCTTCGTCGTAGTCCAGGATGGCGTCATTCTCGGCCGACATTGTGAGTAGCAAACGAATTTAGCAACAGCGGTAAAAACTCGTGACCTCTTCTCAAATTGCCCTTGTGCTGTCTAGTTGCCGTGTTAACTTGTGCCATGTGCAAATGACACGTGCAAAACGCACGTGAACATTCATTATAACTTTCATTAATTCTTATAATAGGTACATGCAGTCATTAGTTCTTCCACTCGAACTATAACACCCTCCATCATGTCCAAGTGGTGTTGACTAACTTCCAACATCTGCAAAAAATAAAACGCAAATAACCACTTGTGCAGCATTGACAGGTCTGTAGACTTATCTACCAAAGGGATTGCAGATGCACAACCTGAATTGCTCATCTAGTTTTGTGGGATGGCGCACTCATAGAAATTGAGGTTTCTATGGGATGCATGAGACGGTAATTGAGCCTAAAATGTGCTGAGTTCATGGTATTCACATACAATGGAAGCGTGCAAAATCCATACTCATCTCCCACAGAAGAGAGAGAATCAATTGGGTCTTAGTTTGCCGAAGTTTAATGATGATGATGAATATGATTTGAATATTAAAATTTTTAATATGGCATAGTGGTGAAGACATGCCCACTAGAGTAGAGGTTGCCCTCTACAAAATATTATCGTTAGAATAGTACTCGGCCTTTTATTTGGATCAACTACAAGGTTTAGCTGCCAACTAGCTATAGTTGCTACACCTTTCCCCCTCCTTCCTGATGGATTAATGGATTAAAGTACATATATACAGACAGAGATACACAAAACAAGAAGTGCAACTCTGGATTCCTTGTGTCCCTAGCCTGGCAGTATTCCTGCACACTACAAGACCCTCTACCTCGATCTGATCATGCAGTGTGGGATCGGATAACGTTCCTCCTCCCATCATGTCCACGGTCACCTGAGGCTCGTCACTGCTTCTCGTTCCACACCCACCACCATCTTTACTTCCACCATATTTCGTATCGCTGAGCTCCTTCCGTTTGAATTTCCTCTCGTTCCTGCAGTGGGCCTGTGTCTGGTCGAGCACCCTGCGCAGAGGCCGGAGAAACTCCTTGCGAATATTATCCAGCAGTCGCCAAACACCACTCTGGTGTGTATGGGTAGCAATGAAACAAGGAGGAGAGAGAGAGGGAAGAAATTGGGGGGAGGGGGTGGGGAGGGGTTCACATAAAAAGAGCTCTATAGTAGCAGGCACACGGCCGGCAGAAAACAGCCTCAAAGCTGCATAGCTGGACCTTCCCATATCCCATATCTTTAACTTCAAGTTATCTTTAACTTCAAGTTATCTTTAACTTCAAGTTATCTTTAACTTCAAGTTATCTTTAACTTCAAGTTATCTTTAACTTCAAGTTAACTTCAAGTTATCTTTAACTTCAAGTTAACTTCAAGTTATCTTTAATTCAAGTTATCTTTAACTCTCAACCACAACATCCACCAACTCCTTTCAGTAATTTTCTTTATTCGATGTGTGTGTGTGTGTGTGTGTGTGGGTGGGTGGGTGAGTGGGTGTGTGTGTAAATTTCTTCGTGGCTATTACAAAAGGAGCGCACAAAACATGAAGTGACTTACTCGGTTAGTTTCTTTCTTGTCTCTAATCAGAAGGTATCGGAGAAGGTTCAATGCTGCCATTACTCTGCAGTACAAAGTGACAGCTGATCATTTTTGAGCATTTCTTAAAATGCTTTAACCCTATGATGGTGGTGCATATTTATCAAGCATGTAAATGTCCCCATAGCTATTGTCAACCTACTTCAACCTGCCTCAATCCAGTGTGATGGTCAAGTGTGTGTCCCCATACAGCTATTGTCAACCTAGTTCAACCTGCCCAGTCCAGGGTGATGGTCAAGTGTGTGTCCCCATAGAGCTATTGTCAACCTACTTCAACCTGCCTCAACCCAGTGTGATGTTGGTCCAGTGTGTGTCCCCATAGAGCTATTATCACCCTACTTCAACCTGCCTCAATCAAGTATGGTGTTAGTCCAGCCATATAGCTATTGTCAACCTACTTCAACCTGCCTCAACCCAGTGTGGTGTAGGCCCATTGTGTGTCCCCATAGAGCTATTGTCAACCTACTTCAACCCAGTGTGGTGTAGGCCCATTGTGTGTCCCCATAGAGCTATTGTCAACCTGCCTCAACCCAGTGTGATGATGGTTCAGTGTGTGTCCCCGACAAACTCGTCCAGCACAAAGATCAGTACACTACCTGTCCATTTCCTTCATAAGTTCCATTCCCTCCTCAACCTTCATCACAACCTCTAAGATTGGGACCAAACCAGGTCCAAGAAAGACGGCTTCTTCTTCACTGTCCAGCTGTAAATGACAAATAGACAAACAGCAACAAGTTGATGTGCCATCAGCACACTTCTTTAGTGTGCCAATGACCTGGAGCCATTGAAAAAAAGTATATCACTTTTACACCAAACTTGGCTAAAAGAGGGAGTTCTGTATCCCCCCCCCCCCCCCCCCCCCCCCCGTGTACTGCTTTTGTGCCATTTATCTCAATGTCTAATTATAAACTGGTTTTTGTGTGTCAATAATAGGATAGGACAGGCTGGGATCAGTCGAAGATCAAGTTGTCCCGAGCAACTGACAACCATGTGATACAATCACTGAAAACCGTACGCACGCACACGCGCACACTAGAACAGGAAATGGTACCAGCATATATATACCACATACCAACATTGGTCTGCTTGTCCCTCTACATATACATTAAAAGCGTATACCTACGGTCACTTTACATTGGCGCTCACTGTATAGATATATAATACACATACCCACACAGAAACAAATATGTAATTTCAAAACCAAGAACTGTATTGGATTGACCTATCAACAGAAGAAAGTGAAAGGATTATAATTAAACTGTGCCCATGTAGGCTCAAAGTGTCTGTGCCCATGTAGGCACACAGTATGTGTCAAGACTGTGCCCATGAAGGCTCACATTGTCAGTCAAGACTGTGCCCATGTAGGCTCACAGTGTCAGTCAAGACTGTGCCCATGTAGGCTCACAGTGTCAGTCAGGACTGTGCCCATGTAGGCTCACAGTGTCAGTCAAGACTGTGCCCATGTAGGCTCACAGTGTCAGTCAAGACTGTGCCCATGTAGGCTCACAGTGTCAGTCAAGACTGTGCCCATGTAGGCTCACATTGTCAGTCAAGACTGTGCCCATGAAGACTCACAGTGTCTGTCAAGACTGTGCCCATGTAGGCTCACAGTGTCAGTCAAGACTGTGCCCATGTAGGCTCACAGTGTCAGTCAAGACTGTGCCCATGTAGGCTCACAGTGTCAGTCAAGACTGTGCCCATGTAGGCTCACAGTGTCAGTCAAGACTGTGCCCATGTAGGCTCACAGTGTCAGTCAAGACTGTGCCCATGTAGGCTCACAGTGTCAGTCAAGACTGTGCCCATGTAGGCTCACAGTGTCAGTCAAGACTGTGCCCATGTAGGCTCACAGTGTCAGTCAAGACTGTGCCCATGTAGGCTCACAGTGTCAGTCAAGACTGTGCCCATGTAGGCTCACAGTGTCAGTCAAGACTGTGCCCATGTAGGCTCACAGTGTCAGTCAAGACTGTGCCCATGTAGGCTCACAGTGTCAGTCAAGACTGTGCCCATGTAGGCTCACATTGTCTGTCAAGACTGTGCCCATGTAGGCTCACAATATCAGTCAAGATTGTGCCCATGTAGGCTCACAGTGTCTGTCAGATGTCCCTTACCATTTTAAAGAGCAGTGCATATAAAGAGAGAAAGAGAGAGTAGAGACATCTAATTAAATGGAATCCTAATGGAGTTGAAAGGAAGTCTCCTTTGTCTGGAGCACCAGGTTCTATAGGAAGCCATGGTGCTTGGATGCATCTACATAAGCCCTGTGGAGAATTTCCTCGTGGGGGGAAGAAAGGTCAATAGGAACCCACTTCTTCTGCTATGAGAGACGAGCGTGCTCTCTTCTGGTGTGTGACTTGATCCATATATGGCATGGACAGTCTGACTTGATCCATATATGGCATGGACAGTCTGACTTGATCCATATATGGCATGGACAGTCTGACTTGATCCATATATGGCATGGACAGTCTGACTTGATCCATATATGGCATGGACAGTCTGACTTGATCCATATATGGCATGGACAGTCTGACTTGATCCATATATGGCACGGACAGTCTGACTTGATCCATATATGGCATGGACAGACAGTCTGACTTGATCCATATATGGCATGGAGAGTCTGACTTGATCATGGACAGTCTGACCTGATCCATATATGGCATGGATAGTCTGACCTGATCCATATATGGCATGGATAGTCTGACTTGATCCATATATGGCATGGAGAGTCTGACTTGATCCATATATGGCATGGACAGTCTGACTTGATCCATATATGGCATGGACAGTCTGACTTGATCCATATATGGCATGGACAGTCTGACTTGATCCATATATGGCACGGACAGTCTGACTTGATCCATATATGGCATGGACAGACAGTCTGACTTGATCCATATATGGCATGGAGAGTCTGACTTGATCATGGACAGTCTGACCTGATCCATATATGGCATGGACAGTCTGACTTGATCCATATATGGCATGGACAGTGACTTGATCCATATATGGCATGGAGAGTCTGACTTGATCCATATATGGCATGGACAGTCTGACTTGATCCATATATGGTCCATGACTTGATCCATATATGGCATGGGGAGTCTGACTTGATCCATATATGGCATGGAGAGTCTGACTTGATCCATATATGGCATGGACAGTCTGACTTGATCCATATATGGCATGGACAGTCTGACTTGATCCATATATGGCATGGACAGTCTGACTTGATCCATATATGGCATGGACAGTGACTTGATCCATATATGGCATGGAGAGTCTGACTTGATCCATATTTGGCATGGACAGTCTGACTTGATCCATATATGGCATGGACAGTCTGACTTGATCCATATATGGCATGGTTAGTCTGACCTGATCCATATATGGCATGGATAGTCTGACTTGATCCATATATGGCATGGACAGTCTGACTTGATCCATATATGGCATGGACAGTCTGACTTGATCCATATATGGCATGGACAGTGTGACTTGATCCATATATGGCATGGATAGTCTGACCTGATCCATATATGGCATGGATAGTCTGACTTGATCCATATATGGCATGGACAGTCTGACTTGATCCATATATGGCATGGACAGTCTGACTTGATCCATATATGGCATGGACAGTCGGACAGTCTGACTTGATCCATATATGGCATGGACAGTCTGACTTGATCCATATATGGCATGGACAGTCTGACTTGATCCATATATGGCATGGACAGTCTGACTTGATCCATATATGGCATGGACAGCTTGAGATGAGTAGAGCACTCGTCCTACCGAGCAATGCCAGGTCCCAGATGTGTGGCAATAATGTGCAATGCCAGGTTCCAGATGTGTGGCAATAATGTGCAATGCCAGGCCCTAGATGTGTGGCAATAATGTGCAGTGCCAGGCCCTAGATGTGTGGCAATAATGTGCAATGCCAGGCCCTAGATGTGTAGCAATAATGTGCAATGTCAGGCCCTAGATGTGTGGCAATAATGTGCAATGCCAGGCCCTAGATGTGTAGCAATAATGTGCAATGCCAGGCCCTAGATGTGTAGCAATAATGTGCAATGCCAGGCCCTAGATGTGTAGCAATAATGTGCAATGTCAGGCCCTAGATGTGTAGCAATAATGTGCAATGCCAGGCCCTAGATGTGTGGCAATAATGTGCAATGTCAGGCCCTAGATGTGTAGCAATAATGTGCAATGCCAGGCCCTAGATGTGTAGCAATAATGTGCAGTGCCAGGCCCTAGATGTGTGGCAATAATGTGCAATGCCAGGCCCTAGATGTGTGGCAATAATGTGCAATGCCAGGCCCTAGATGTGTAGCAATAATGTGCAATGCCAGGCCCTAGATGTGTGGCAATAGTCCACAGTCGCTTCTTCTAGATCTGGAAGATGTTCTCTTGCCTTCCCCACGAATCCCTTCAGTTACAAAGCTCACTGCCACTAGTTCAGAGGAGTAAAGGTCAGAGTATACAAGGGAAAGCTTATCAGGGGTGCCAAAGGTCAGAGTACACAAGGGAAAGCTTTTCCTTGTTTTGTTTTCCTTCTTTCCCATTCCTTCTGCAAGTGATTTGAGATAGCCCTCTCTCTATCTATCTCTGTGAGTTGTGGCATGTGAACAAGAGATATCCCTCTCTCTATCTATCTCTGTGAGTTGTGGCATGTGAATAAGAGATAGCCCTCTCTCTATCTATCTCTGTGAGTTGTGGCATGTGAACAAGAGATAACCCTCTCTCTATCTGTGTGAGTTGTGGCATGTGAACAAGAGATAGCCCTCTCTCTATCTATCTGTGTGAGTTGTGGCATGTGAACAAGAGATATCCCTCTCTCTATCTATCTCTGTGAGTTGTGGCATGTGAACAAGAGATAGCCCTCCCTCTATCTATCTCTGTGAGTTGTGGCATGTGAAACAACGGCCATCTTTCACAGTGGACATTATTGTTGTATGTATTAGCACTGAAGTACTGATACATAATACTAGAATGATAATACTAGAATGATGATATATTATGTACCTATATTTGTCAAAGTGCAAAGATTTGGTTCACACATATCATGGTTCACACATATCAATGAGCTAGTCATACTATTAGCTAGCTAAGAAGCGTGAAGTTGGAGGAACCAGCATAGTCTCCCATGAAACAGTTAAACTACTGCAAAAATATATTTAATAATAATAATAATAATTTAAAAAAACAAGATTGAGGAGCGAGCCCAGACCAGCGTGTGTGGTGTGTGTGTTGGGGGGGGGAGGTGGATAGAGAGCAGGAAATTTCTGCACAGTGACAACAAAGGTAAGAGATGAAGGTCATGAGAAGTGAACAAGAAATGTCTAGACAACAAGTATGCGAGGAGAGAGCAGGAAATCTCTGCGAAGCATCACCAACATACGCACAAAATGGACATGTCAGGAGCGAGCGTAAATGATACCAAGGCAGCGAGACACAAAGTGGCCATGAACAGCAGTATCCAAGGGTGACGAGACCAAGTGAGATGCCAGTAGAGAGTATATATGTTCAATCCAATCTATGAATCTGCCCAATCTCTAGATTGTGCTGCACAATCTATGAATGCCCATCTATTGCCTGCCAATCGATACACTTCAAAACATGGTAGCATATTAACATCCTTTGCAACAGAGAAAGTGATGATTGCTACTGAGAGTGTAATGATGTACTGAGAAAAAGGACTTGAGAACTAAGTGACATCGCAAGTGTAGCTAGAGCAAAAAAAGATATTTGAAGAATATTGCTCTGTCAAAAAAGATATAATGCACAGTTTGTAATACCCACGAACACTCGCACAACTGCTATAGTCCACAAATGTAGAGAAACTTGCCTCACAAACAGCTCTTCTCCCTTCTTCTCTTTTCTTGGGAGTAGCGTGGGCTTTGTAAATTCCCGTCGACTATCCCATATTGTGTGGGTGGGTTTGGACATTTGGCTTGCACACTCTCTCAGTATAACTAGTCGATAATAAGTACTGGTCGATGTGTTCCATCCAATCTATGAATCTGTTGCAAAGGGTGTTAATATGCTACCAAAGTGTATTGATTGGCAGGCAATAGATTGGCATTCATAGATTGTGCTGCCCAATCCCAATCTATAGATTGGGCAGATTCATAGATTGGATGGAACATAATATACACAGTCACATTCCCTGTCCAGACTATAAGGACTGTGAAGGTCTATCTATATACACAGCCACATACCCTGTCCAGACTATAAGGAGTGTGAAGGTCTATTATATACACAGCCACATACCCTGTCCAGACTATATTAATGTGAAGGTCTATATACACAGCCACATATCCTGTCCAGACTATAAGGAGTCTATATACACAGCCACATACCCTGTCCAGACTATAAGTAAGGAGTGTGAATGTCTATATACACAGCCACATACCCTGTCCAGACTATAAGGAGTGTGAAGGTCTATATACACAGCCACATACCCTGTCCAGACTATAAGGAGTCTATATACACAGCCACATACCCTGTCCAGACTATAAGGAGTGTGAAGGTCTATATACACAGCCACATACCCTGTCCAGACTATAAGGAGTGTGAAGGTCTATATACACAGCCACATACCATGTCCAGACTATAAGGAGTCTATATACACAGCCACATACCCTGTCCAGACTATAAGGAGTGTGAAGGTCTATATACACAGCCACATACCCTATAAGGGCTGTGTTTAGTGTTGTCTTGACCGACTTGACTTGTGCAGCAAAGTTCAACTTCTTGTGGCTTTAGGTGTGGACTATCAAAGATGCACACCAAGTGTGATAATAATCAGGTGACTGACCCAGAGATTGTTGATTGACCACACACTACAGCAACACTAATGATGGCAGACCATTTTGATTGACCACACACACACTTTGCAACATTAATGCGCATGGCAGAACAATGGCTTGAGAATCATCCTTGCATGCCATCTTCTTTCAGGGTTTTATGTAAGGGGGAGGGGGGGGGGGGGAGAAATACAGAGAATTTACCAATGTACTCAATTGAGTGGCATTTCCTGAGAGGGCAGGCTTTATGTGTTGCTGAGTCATTTCCTAGGAGGGCAGGCTTTATGTGTTGCTGAGTCATTTCCTAGGAGGGTAGGCTTTGTGTGTTGCTGAGTCATTTCCTAGGAGGGCAGGCTTTATGTGTTGCTGAGGCATTTCCTAGGAGGGCAGGCTTTATGTGTTGCTGAGGCATTTCCTAGGAGGGCCGGCTTTATGTGTTGCTGAGTCATTTCCTAAGAGGGCAGGCTTTGTGTATTGCTGAGTCATTTCCTAGGAGGGCAGGCTCTGTGTGTTGCTGAGTCATTTCATGGGAGGGCAGGCTTTATGTGTTGCCGAGTCATTTCCTAGGAGGGCAGGCTTTATGTGTTGCTGAGTCATTTCCTAGGTGGGTAGGCTTTGTGTGTTGCTGAGTCATTTCCTGGGAGGGCAGGCTTTATGTGTTGCTGAGTCATTTCCTGGGAGGGCAGGCTTTGTGTGTTGCTGAGCTGGTATCATTTATGCCCACTCCTGACATGTTCATTTTATTTTAGCCTGTGTCTATGTGGACGATGCTTCTAGGAGATTCCCCCCCCCCCCCCCCCCCTTCCTAAAAGAAACCATGGTGTATTGCTGGTGTGTTGCTCTTAGTTGCAGTACATGAAATCATTTGTGAACTGAGAGAGAAGAGAAGGAATGATGCACATTCACCTACGCACGTGGCTATTGAGAGCCTCTGCCACCTCTTCCTTGATGGTGTGGATGATCAACCCTCTGAAGCCAGAGTGGCTGACATTATGAAGAAGGCATCTGTAGAAACGATGTCTGCCACGTGCCTCAAATTTCCTCATCAGCTCTTCAAACTGTTTCACACTCGCTTGTCTCTAGGATCAATTGAAGTACGCCAAGCACCAAAATAATAATACTTGAACAACATCTGCAACAACATTGCAACAAAATCTGCAACAACAACATCTGCAACAACAACATCTGCAACAACAACATCTGCAACATCTGCAACAACAACATCTACAACAACAACATCTGCAACAACATCTGCAACAACAACATCTGCAACAACAACATCTGCAACAACATCTGTAACAACATCTGCAACAACAACAACAACATATGCAACAACATCTGCAAGAACATTTGCAACAATAACATCTGCAACATCTGCAAGAACATTTGCAACAACACCATCTGCAACAAGAACTCACAATATGTTTCTGATCACAGAGAGTCATCAGATTGACCAGAATCTAGTTCCAAAATGATAAGAAATAGTTGGTTCTGGATTTTGATAGTACACGCATTGTAGCAGCACCAACTTTACACAAAATACCTGGGCCACTTTCAGGTACATCTGGTCGTCAAGCAAGCAAAGTGGGAGGGTGTGGTTAGGGAGGCGTGCCAATAGCACCATCAGCAGTTTCTACAAAATCAGGTCATGCAAGGGAAAGAGGATTACTTCGATTTTTGAAAAGCTGATCGCTATTATACTAACCAACCCTTTCTTGGTCAAACCATTGTCATTCCTACGCATGGAGAAAAGGAAGGGAAAAAAAGGTAAATGATCACAAGACATTCACATGATAACACAAGAGAGTCACATGATAACACAAGAGAGTCACATGACAGGTATACACATCATAACAATCACATGACATTCCCAAACTATAGTGAATAAGATGAGTCCTATGACACTAAAGGTCACATGATGGAATCCTATCACATCCAAGTCACATGCAGCATCTGCACGAGCTAGTCACAGTTCAAATGTAAAGAGGTGAGCGGAACGTACCCATCTAGGAGAGATTTACAGAGCTTGAGAGCAGAGGAGAAGAAGAAGGCATGGCTGTACACCACGGGAAGATGACCAGATCCCAGGTTCTCTGCAACCAAGAGGTAAGCGTAGCATCCAAGCCCCAGCACTGGAAGGGGGAGTGGTTTCTCGGACGTGGTTGTTTGTTTGGCACACGTGGGAATAGCCAAGCAATTACAATGACACAGACGCAGGGAAGACTACACACACACCACACACACACACATGAAGGGAAAAGTGCAACGAGGTAAGCTAATGATGTCGATGTGTGTGTGTGTGTGTGTGTGTGTGTGATGCATGTGGAGTGTGTGGTTTGTGATATGTGCAGTATGTGTGGTATATGTGCTGCGTGTGGTGTGCAGTGGGTGTGGTGTATGTGGAGCGTGTGGTATGTGAGTGTGAGGTAATGTATTGTATGTGGTGATGTGGAGTGTGAGGTGTGCTGTATGTGGCGTGTGAGAATAGTGAGTGGAGGTGTGGAGGTGATGACAAGCTGGAGTGTGACAAGGTGATCGGTGGAATCTGGTTACGGATGACTTAGTGGGTAACTTAAGGGGGGACATCTGCACTTTTTTTTTTTTTTTTTTAAACCTGTGGTTACAACTTTAGAGCTCAGTAGATTCTGCAAACTTCATGGTATGGACTTGATATATAGCTCAAAAGATAGGTCTCTCTGTGTGCTCTCTTTTGATACTAAAATATGTTTCATAGGTATAACTATAGGCAAGTTACTAGACCCTAAAGCGGAGGGACCACAAAAACCTGAATCGCTCCAACCTCCATAGAAACCACTCTGAGTTGCGAAGTGCAAAAAAATTAAAAATGGTACAAGTGGCTAGAGGAAGCTCTAGAGTACACAAGGAGTATATTGAGTAGGCGTGAAAAATTTATTACCTGGTCAAGCACGCGGTTGGAAAATTGAAGGCGTTGACAAGGCGACGCTTTGTCAACGCCTTCAATTTTCCAACCGCGCGCTTGACCAGGTAATAAATTTTTCACGCCTACTCAATATACTCCTTGCGTACTCTAGAGCTTCCTCTAGCCACTTGTACCATTTTTAATTTTTTTGCACTTCGCAACTCAGAGTGGTTTCTATGGAGGTTGGAGCGATTCAGGTTTTTGTGGTCCCTCCGCTTTAGGGTCTAGTAACTTGCCTATAGTTATACCTATGAAACATATTTTAGTATCAAAAGAGAGCACACAGAGAGACCTATCTTTTGAGCTATATATCAAGTCCATACCATGAAGTTTGCAGAATCTACTGAGCTCTAAAGTTGTAACCACAGGTTAAAAAAAAAAAAAAAAAAAGTGCAGATGTCCCCCCTTAACCCTTTCATGGATGACTTTACACAGGATTATATTTTTATATCTTTTCAGAAAAGCAATGAAGTACCTAGCAACCATAGTCTATGAGAAAGCTCCTGCTTTGAGGATCATATTGCACCCAATCATGGTTGCTGAGCAACAAACCAATGTCGTGAATATCATTATAATGTGTTAACACCATTTTCTACTGTATTTTCTATACATACATGTGACAGTTTGTTATATTTGGATATAGATAATACTGACTGAATTCAGCAAAAAATATGATATTTATATTACATATGCCTATAATAATAGCTAACCAAACATAGCCAATGTTTAGATGTAAAAACAATTATGATGATGAAGGGCCTGGAGGGAATACCATTGACACAGAAGGACGAGCGGGTGCAGCAGCCACACTACTCTGGACCCCTATATCAGCATCAAATGCTTCACCAGCATCTATATGAAAGGAGAAAGCTGCAATTACTTTCAGTCAGGGACCTCTAGGCCTAGCTGCACCACTACCCATATCTCCCTCTCTGTCAGTGTCCTGTACAGCCTCACCATATATATATACTTACTCTATGCCCTATTGATAGCCCTATAGCCAAAGTCGAACCGTAGTTCTATAGCTAGACACACCCCTTCTTAGTAATCTCAAAACCCAGGAACTACCCAGGATAAAAATGTCCCAAACAACTATTGCAATATCATATTTTTTGTGAGTTCTATTTTATGTCTACACTTACTACTCACCTTGGGACTGTTCTTGGTTCTCCTCAGCATCTGTAGAGACACTATCATCGGGGAAAAGGCACATCTATGAAGGCACTACGGCTACCACTAACTATAGGCTCTGAAATGACAGCTCCATTCAGAGCTGCTACTTCCTCAGGAGCTACAACTCTTTCTCCATGGTACGCATGCACCTCTTCTCCTTCGTCGCAACTGGATTTGTTCTCAGAGAGACCAAAATCACTGTTGTAGCACATTGACAAAATATCGCTCACGGTGAACTTGGAATCCATTTTTACTTCAAGTTTGACGTCACGGCAACCTTAGTTACTGAAGTAGTACGTCAACGATATTAAATATTTAACTAGAGCAACTCTCTGGGCATGCGCAGGTACAATCAGTATGCGTGTAGCTGCAACGGTCGATCTGTAATAAATATTTTTGCGAAGTTAGTTTGCTCTTGCATCATATGATGCTTACATCCACGAAAGGGTTAATGATGACTTAGTGGGTAACTTAATGATGACTTAGCAGGTAACTTAATGATGACTTAGCAGGTAACTTAATGATGACTTAGTGGGTAACTTAATGATGACTTAGCAGGTAACTTAATGATGACTTAGTGGGTAACTTAATGATGACTTAGTGGGTAACTTAATGATGACTTAGCAGGTACCTTAATGATGACTTAGTGGGTAACTTAATGATAACTTAGCAGGTAACTTAATGATGACTTAGTGGGTACCTTAATGATGACTTAGTGGGTAACTTAATGATGACTTAGTGGGTAACTTAATGATGACTTAGCAGGTAACTTAATGATGACTTAGTGGGTAACTTAATGATGACTTAGTGGGTAACTTAATGATGACTTAGTGGGTAACTTAATGATGACTTAGCGAGTAACTTAATGATGACTTAGTGGGTAACTTAATGATGACTTAGCAGGTAACTTAATGATGACTTAGCAGGTAACTTAATGATGACTTAGTGGGTAACTTAATGATGACTTAGCAGTAACTTAATGATGACTTAGCGGGTAACTTAATGATGACTTAGTGGGTAACTTAATGATGACTTAGCAGGTAACTTAATGAAGACTTAGTGGGTAACTTAATGATGACTTAGTGGGTAACTTAATGATGACTTAGTGGGTAACTTAATGATGACTTAGTGGGTAACTTAATGATGACTTAGTGGGTAACTTAACTCTTTCGCTGGTAACTATTTCAAAAACTAAATAAACACAACCTATGTGAACATATGTGTTGCTATCTCAGCAATATTTCGTAAAACTCCCTAGCAACCATACCACATGTGCTTGCATTTGTATCGACCAACATTGTGGTTAGTATTGTTGCCATACAAACATACCACAAAACTGCATTGAGGTGAATCTCATTTAAACTTGGGAATTTCTTGTTTTGATGTGTGATTAGTTTTGATGTGTGTGATTAGCCAGTAATCTACTTTCATGTATAAATGATATTATGATCATTATAGGTTACAAAGAAAAGAAAAATACAAGATGTACCATGAATACTCAAATAGCCTAGGCAACAATGTTGAAACAGCGTTCAGGAGACTCTACCTATCACAGGAATGAGTGTTTTGTGTCTTCATAATAATGAAACCATATTACTTACAGTGAGGGCAGTTGCATGCTTCTTGAGGTTCTTGTTGTTCAGTGCTCAGAAGTAGGTGGCCATGAGCTGTAACAATGTTGCCATCTTCCTCGTGCAGCTGTAGCTCACCTTGACTGTGAGCTTGGAGGCAAGTGTTTATTCTTTGAGAAAGTTCAGGAAGCATCTTGTCGGCTTCTTATAACCTCTTGGTGTGCATGTTTGGAGCTGCTGGTTCACCTTCTTGGTGTGTGTGTTTGGTACTGCTGGTTCACCTTCTTGGTGTGCTATTAGGTACTGCTGGTTCACCTTCTTGGTGTGCTATTAGGTACTGCTGGTTCACCTTCTTGGTGTGCTATTAGGTACTGCTGGTACACCTTCATGGTGTGCTATTAGGCACTGCTGGTTCACCTTCTTGGTGTGCTATTAGGTACTGCTGGTTCACCTTCTTGGTGTGCTATTCTGCTGGTTCACCTTCTTGGTGTGCTATTAGGTACTGCTGGTTCACCTTCTTGGTGTGCTATTAGGTGCTGCTGGTACACCTTCTTGGTGTGTGTGTTTGGTACTGCTGGTTCACCTTCTTGGTGTGCTATTAGGTACTGCTGGTTCACCTTCTTGGTGTGCTATTAGGTGCTACTGGTTCACCTTCTTGGTGTGCTATTAGGTACTGCTGGTTCACCTTCTTGGTGTGCTATTAGGTACTGCTGGTTCACCTTCTTGGTGTGCTATTAGGTGCTACTGGTTCACCTTCTTGGTGTGCTATTAGGTACTGCTGGTTCACCTTCTTGGTGTGCTATTAGGTACTGCTGGTTCACCTTCTTGGTGTGCTATTAGGTACTGCTGGTTCACCTTCTTGGTGTGCTATTAGGTACTGCTGGTTCACCTTCTTGGTGTGCTATTAGGTGCTACTGGTTCACCTTCTTGGTGTGCTATTAGGTACTGCTGGTTCACCTTCTTGGTGTGCTATTAGGTACTGCTGGTTCACCTTCTTGGTGTGCTATTAGGTACTGCTGGTTCACCTTCTTGGTGTGCTATTAGGTACTGCTGGTTCACCTTCTTGGTGTGCATGTTTGGTGCTGCTGGTTCATGTGGCAGCTGTTTCAAGATGAATGGAGGAGATGGATGAGGGTAGTTGATTCTTTTGTCGGCGTAGAGCATTCAATTGTTTGGTTTGTGTGTGACTGGTAGGATGCCGTGTTGAGGTAAAGTGTCACGCCGAGGAAGTTAGTGAGCACGATGTTGGCCTGGGTGGTGGTGGGTGTGGTTGCCGACTTGGAAGACAATTGTTATTTCTTTCTTTGTCCTTTCCACTTGTCAGGTGCCTTGTTTCTGAGGATCGCTAGGACATCGCCACGGTAAAGTCCCATGTTGGGTCTTCCAAGTCTCCGCTTGCAAGTGATTGCAGCAGGTATGTGCGCCAACCTGCTCGCAGACTTCCTGCTCCGTCAAAGCTGCCCATGGTAACGGCAAACGTGCTTGTCGCGGTTCTCTGCCCATAATATGCTATAGGAAGTGTCTAGTATACTATAGTCTAATATGCCACAGGAAGTGTCTAGTATACTATGGTCTAATATGCCACAGGAAGTGTCTAGTATACTATGGTCTAATACGCTACAGGAAGTGTCTAGTATACTATGGTCTAATATGCCACAGGAAGTGTCTAGTATACTATGGTCTAATATGCCACAGGAAGTGTCTAGTATACTATAGTCTAATACACTACAGGAAGTGTCTAGTATACTATGGTCTAATATGCTACAGGAAGTGTCTAGTATACTATGGTCTAATACGCTACAGGAAGTGTCTAGTATACTATGGTCTAATATGCTATAGGGCACTTCGGGTGTGACGTACGTACAATTCAGACAACAAATTGAGCTGTAGCTAGTTTCAGAAATGGTAAATCTGTATACAATACATATTCACAGCAAAGGCTTGACCTAGATTAGACATCAGTAAAAATTATTTTCACTTTCATAATCAGGGGAGGGGCTAGGCCTCGTTAAAGGGCTGTGACGGACGGACGCAGAAAAATGGGAAATCATAGAGTAGGAATGTTTACAGCCCAAACTCTGTGAAGTTACTAGGGATATTGTTCTTGTTTTCATACTAAGGCATAGAAGTAATGTTTAATACCCAAAGCCTAACTGTTGAATATTGTATATCCTCATAAAACTTTGTGACGGATGTACATGTGTGATTAAGGATAGTGTTAATGAATTCTGAGCATTGCTAGGCACTATTAGACAAAGCAAGTACTTGTAAGCATAACATAAACAGATGCTCAAACGCAAACTGTCCTCGATTGCCTGCAACACTTGGTGGGTTAATGATACGTACAATTTTGTTTCTTGAGTAGAAGATTTTGTCTTCGGGTCTCGGCCACTTCCAAGCATTTGCACTTCTATGGATGACGTTTACTTAAACACCAGAATCCTCTATACAGGTCACCTCCCCTGGAAACTCTTCACCATCATACTCCATAACAACCCACAATCCAATTGTCAAGTTCAGTGCTGGTAGCTGAGGCTGGGCATCGTCTTCGATTGGACAATCCTGTTCAATTGTTGAATTGGTCGGAGGAGTGACATCATTGGTGTTGCGGATTCGACAAACTCGGAAACTTCTCTATCTCGTTTGAAGTATCGTATACTTTGACCTCATCCACACCAGAAGCTTGAATACAATAAACTTTGTGTGTTTGGGGGACTGCCATCACTCCTTCCCATGCCAAATGCAGATTGTTGATCAATCTCACTCTTGGCAACGAATTCAACTTGAATATTTGGGCAAAGCTGTTTGGCAAGTGCTGAATACTCTTGTTGAGTGGTGATATGACTTCTCTCTGACCGAATGTGTCTCCAAACTGCCCTCTTCACTGTCCCTCCAATCCTGTCTACGACACCTTTCCCATGAGATGTGGCAAAAAAAATCCATCTGATAGAGATGTCATGGTCTTGCTCTCAGTAGTGGAGATTTGAAAAGAGGAACCTCTGCTTAAACTGACCACCGCTGAAAACATTGACGGTTTCTATGCTTGGGAATTTCGCTCTGAGACTTCGGAAAATATACTGTGACATGTAAACGAAAATGCTGTATTTCGTGTGGTCGAGGTCGCCTGAAATTACTACCATACTGAAATTGGTAGCATTGTTGATCCAAGTGTGAGTGGTGAAGATGGTTGCCTGAGCGTGGTGCCAGTGGGCTGCTTGTACTTCTTTCTGTGCTGCAATCGTCGCATTTTCAGAGAAATCGACTTGCAAAACAATGGATTTACCATCACAGTAGTTCTTCAAGGATTCAAACGAAGCTGCTTGCTCTCTCTTCACAAAGGTATGGAGTAGTACTCAGCTGTTTCTTCAGCTCATTAAAGACTGCATCCACTGTATCAGTCATGTCTGCCTTCTCAATTCGGCTATCCGTAGACTTCCACTGGTAGTACTGCAAGGTCCCTGAGCTGCTTTGTGGTGCAAACTCATCAATCAGATCCACACAGGTTGAGCATTCTCGTGTCATGCACTTCTTGGAAGTGGCGTCACAGGTCACTTGCTCAATGAAGGACGAAACAGGAACACACTTCCCAAGGTCTTGCACTCCCCAGCTGATCTAGTAAAGTCTAGCCAAATATTGCTGCATCTAACTTCCCCACCCCAGCTTCTCTGCTAGAGTTTACAGCAGGGATGTAGATTCATATTCACCAGTTCTTCCCTAAAAGGGATGCCTGTAGCACACAGAAAGGAACCTAGTGAACTACATGTATACTTCTTAACAGATCTTGTAAATTCCTCAATGCCAGCTGCTAAAATAGTTTTACTTGCAGGCTAGATAGTGTATGTATTTGGGGAATGTATAACTCAAGCAGCAGCTTTGTTTCTTTACCAGCCTACCTTCCTGGCTACAGGCTCAGGCAGCTTTGCTTCTTTACCAGCCTACCTTCCTGGCTACAGGCTCAGGCAGCTTTGTTTCTTTACCAGCCTACCTTCCTGGCTACAGGCTCAGGCAGCTTTGCTTCTTTACCAGCCTACCTTCCTGGCTACAGGCTCAGGCAGCTTTGTTTCTTTACCAGCCTACCTTCCTAGCTACAGGCTCAGGCAGCTTTGTTTCTTTACACCCTTTCTTTACACCCTAACCTCTAACCATAGTCATTGTCCAAGCCATAACCCAGCATAATCCTAGTCATGGTCCAAGCCCTAACCTGTACAAGTCATTGTCCAAGCACTAACTCGGGTCATTGTCAAAGCCCTAACCCTGGTCAATGTCCAACCCCTAACCCTACCCTTTGTCCAAGCCCTAACCCTGGTCAAGGTCCAACCCCTAACCCTAGCCTTTGTCCTAGCCCTAACCCTGGTCAATGTCCAACACCTAACCCTAGCCTTTGTCCAAGCCCTAACCCTGGTCTAACCCTAGCCTTTGTCCAAGCGCTAACCCTGGTCAATGTCCAACCCCTAACCCTAGACTTTGTTCAAGCCCTAATCCTGTGTATACATCCAACCCCTAACCCTAGCCTTTCTCCAACCCCTAAACCTAGCCTTTGTCCAAGCCCTAACCTTGTCAGCTGTATAATGGTGACAATCAGTCTAGTCAGTTTAGAATGTTCTAGAAAATGTAAGGTAGCAAACTATAAATAGAAGATTGAATTAGTGCTGTAGCCATTCTAACTTTTCTGAAGATCGAATTGTCAATGGCAGAAAGACAAACAAAGAAAAGGGCAAAGATTAAGGCTGTACAATAACAAATTCTACATCTTTTAAGGGGGGTGTTTACCATGAATTTTCTTCAGATAAAAAAAAAAAATAATATTGTATCATTCTATACTCTGGTTTATAAGCCATGGGCATTTCAAATTCCAGAGCTTTTGAAAGCTCCATTCTAAAGTTATAGCTGTTTTATTGCTTGCTATTTCAAGAAAGAACGTGAATTTTTTTTGGTTGCTCGAGCAAGATGCCTCCTAAGAAGAGTAAGCGGTTTCATGGGAGTTCAGCGTCAGCAAATGCCTGTGGCAGAAGAAAGGCCACCTTCCCCTTTAGCTGAACCAGCTGAAATGCCAATACCCATTGTTTTATGTACACATGCAGTATAGAGGCACTATAAAGAAAGATGTATAAATTATGTGCAATATGACAATCAACTTACTGTAACCTTGTGGCTCGTTTTCTCAACTTACCAAAGTGGTGGAACCGTGTTCACAAAAAAGTATATAACTCATTTTTTCTAATAGATGGGGCAACTTTCAATATATCATCTTGAAGCTCTTTTCTTGCTCTATCATTTCCACTGAGAATATTTTGATAGGGGTAAGCTAGGTCAAGGTATGGTTGGTTTTGTGGGGGAAAAACAGATTTCTTTGTTGACCTCCAGTATCCCCAACACTACATGATGTGTAAATTCTGTCAATGCATTTTACACATCTGTGGCTGTGATTAGCACAGCCTAAGTGTGAAAGTCAGAGTATGAGGTTAGCTGGAGTTCTATTCATTTATTGCACTGAGAAGGGAAGTATTCAGTTTACCATATCTTGACCTAGAAAGTAGCTATGCACAAACTAAACATATCATTGGAAAGAGCATCAAATGGACTACATTTGACATAAAAATTACTTACAAAAAATGAAAAATAATGAAGTTATGACAAATTAAGTGAAAATATAGAATCGTGGTAAACACCCCCCTTAACAATGTCTAGATGGGAATTTGTTAAGCTGTGATGTACGTCACAGGTTTTCCTACAAGTCATGGGTGTGTGGCCTTTCCATTAAGGGTGGAAGTTATGCCTAATAGAAAACTAAAAGAGAATATAAAATGGTTTTAGTTAATATCACTGAAATAATGCACATATTTGTGACGGACGTACGGCATCAATTATATCCGGAAACTACAAACCGTAAAATATTAATTAGTGGGTGTAACCAAAAATCCATTGAATCTATTTAAAAATTATAAAAATGATCCAAATACACTTAATTTGGAGCAAAACTCAATTCCCAACTGTAGGAGGTGTCTCATCTAAAACAGAACAAAGCTTCTGTCATAATCTGTTACTATGGCTAGGGCTAGGGCTAGGGCTAGGGCGGCGCATATCTCATTACCCGTTTGTCATATTGGGTTAAAAATTGCAGAATATGAAACTTCATTTATTTAGCTTCAAAATATTGTGTCTTAGAGCATACTCAAAACCCCTTTGAAATTTTGACCGCTTGGTTGACATTTTCCAGGAATTGCCCTATAGGAAGTATCTAGTATATTATGGTCTAATATGCTACAGGAAGTGTCTAGTATACTATGGTCTTATATGCTACAGGAAGTGTATAGTATACTATGGTCTAATATGCTACAGGAAGTGTCTAGTATACTATGGTCTAATATGCTACAGGAAGTGTCTAGTATACCATGGTCTAATATGCTACAGGAAGTGTCTAGTATACTATGGTCTAATATGCTACAGGAAGTGTCTAGTATACTATGGTCTAATATGCTACAGGAAGTGTCTAGTATACTATGGTCTAATATGCTACAGGAAGTGTCTAGTATACTATGGTCTAATATGCTACAGGAAGTGTCTAGTATACTATGGTCTAATATGCTACAGGAAGTGTCTAGTATACTATGGTCTAATATGCTACAGGAAGTGTCTAGTATACTATGGTCTAATATGCTACAGGAAGTGTCTAGTATACTATGGTCTAATATGCTACAGGAAGTGTCTAGTATACTATGGTCTAATATGCTACAGGAAGTGTCTAGTATACTATGGTCTAATATGCCACAGGAAGTATCTAGTATACTATGGTCTAATATAATATGGGAAGTATCTAGTATACTATGGGAAGCATCTAGTATACTGATGACTGCCTAGTATGCATGACATGTAACAAACTGTAAGAAGCGAAAAACTCCATATACTGTACCTTTATACCTTGCTAACCTTATTATTAATTTAATTAAGTAACTTGCCATGATGTCATCAGCTAATCTCCTCAAAGCCAAGCCAGGCTGGTCTTGTTCAAACTTCTTGTACACAAGAGGAGACACCAATAATGAGAGGAGCCTGAGGCAATCACAACAACAACTGTAAAACAATGACAAACCATCAAGACACAAATTCTTAAAGGGGGTTGTTGCACGAGTCTCTATACTACAGTAAGTGCCTAGGATACTACAGGAAGTGTTTAGTATACTATTGTCTAGTATACTATTGTCTAGTATACTACAGGATGTCTGTAATGGGATTCACAAAGTAATAATCCCATAAACTCGAGACCCAATTAATGAACGTGCTTAGTTTTTTGGGGGGCCTGGATGTTGCTTTTAAGGGGCCACCTCAGAGCATGCTGGTGAGAGTGGAGTGCAGCTTTCTATTGGTGAAGAGATATAAGCTCATGGGATCAGACATTTTCTCCAGCAAGTCTAGGGAGGAGCCGAGCAAGAAACCATGATCCACAAGACAGAGTAGAACAACTGTCAAGGTCAGAAAGAGATCACTCAACCTTTTCGAGTTTTCTCCAAGTATACGGAGACCGTGCCATTACTCCCTTTAATATGCTGACAATGCCAACCAGAAACAACAACAACAACACTGTACATCGCAATGCAGTGGCTTTGCTTGTCCGTCCAGTACCAACCACCGCCATTGGTCGCCACATAAGAAGCATGGACGTCCTCTGCAAATGGTCGAACAAACTCCACCGTCAATTCCACGGCATTGCTGACCGAGACTTGGCACGAAGGAGACATGTGTTCTTCTTTATCATCCCATTCACTCTCCGAAGACATACCACCATCGGTACTTTCTTCTCCCTCCACCTCCTGCATCGAATCTTTATCTTCCTCCAGACTTCCCCGCACATGTCTGTCTGTTCCTTCCACTCTTCCTCTCCTCCTCGTCTTCCTTCCACCCTCCACCCTCGCAGAAGGAAGGTGTGGTTTTAGCAAGTGGAAAGTGCTTTTCAAGTAAGAGTCGATCGTGCTTCCAGTAGCCGAGTCTAGCCGGCCTAGAACTGCAGGTAAGGACAATGAATAATTCATGAACCTACTCTGAATTGTAAATTTTTAAAACATATAATATTGATAAATAAATTTAAAAAAGATAAACAGACAAATAAATAATAAGTGTAAACAAACGCCAACATATATGGTGTCGTTAACCCATTCACTGCTCTCTATAGGTGTTAATTGGATGACGACCACCAAAAGAATTGTAACAAAAATCGTTTGTTCACTTTAATATTTTGCCAAAAAATAAACAGAGTTTCAATTGAATAGTAGCTAAGGTAACCGCGAGGTCAAAGTTGAAGTCGCGGGTCTGAAAAAATGGCATCACCATTCAACTAAGACGGGGCTTTGGAGCTGTTGCATGACAACGACTTCACCCTCTCAGACAGCGAGAGCAAAAGATCCTTGGATGTAAGTATACCTTGGAGATGATGCTGTGCACCCTGAGGCCATGGCAGATCTCAGGTGAGCTGTTGTTTCTGATGAAGTAAATAGACAATGGTGATTCAGTAGATCAGCCTCAAGGTAAGTATGGATGCAGTCAGATAGCTAGAACAATGGAAGAACTTTCACAGCTAGCTAGAGCCAAGTACAAAAATAAAAACACAGCAAGGTAGATAGCTTAAAAACACATTATACCTGGCACTGGCTACTAGGATATTGTGTGTATATATATATATATATATATATACCTGGCTCTATCTACTAGGATTTTGTGTATGTATATATGTTCCATCCAATCTATGAATCTGCCCAATCTATAGATTGTGCAGCACAATCTATGAATGCCAATCTATTGCCTGCCAATCAATACACTTCAAAACATGGTAGCATGTTAACACCCTTTGCAACAGATTCATAGATTGGATGGAACATATCGACCAGTTATTATCGACTGTTATACTGAGCTAGTGTGCAAGCCAAATATCCAAACCCACCCACACAATATGGGATAGTCGACGGGAATTTACAAAGCACACACTACTCCCACGAAAAGAGAAGAAGGGAGAAGAGCTGTTTGTGAGACAAGTTTCTGTATAGCAGTTGTGCGAGTTTTCGTGGGTATTACAAACTGTGCATTTTTTTTTGACAGAGCAATATTCTTTTTTGGCTCTAGCTACACTTGCCATGTCACTTAGTTCTTTATCCGCCAAGTCCATGGTGGAACTTTTTCTCAGCATCACTTTTTTCTACATCATTACACTCTCAGTTGCAATCATCACTTTCTCTGTTACAAAGGGTGTTAATATGCTACCATGTTTGAAGTGTATTGATTGGCAGGCAAGATGGGCATTCATAGATTGTGCAGCACAATCTATAGATTGGGCAGATTCATAGATTGGATGGAACATATAATA
Source organism: Cladorhizidae sp. MBARI D1340-BT2 (assembly GCA_028752905.1). Lineage (NCBI taxonomy): Eukaryota > Metazoa > Porifera > Demospongiae > Poecilosclerida > Cladorhizidae > Cladorhizidae sp. MBARI D1340-BT2. Next base: position 16,344,389 of record JAQNBH010000016.1, read on the forward strand.
TACTTAGAAGGTAGTTTGCTGGTGAAGGCTACAAATAGTGCTCAATGCTGTGTTAAAGCAGAGCTATTGAATAGTAATAATAGAAGTGTACTGGGATGGCTAGTCATACTATAGTTTCATGCTAATGCGATCCCACCACATCAGAGATAGGCACTTGTTAGCAAAACCATCCTGGATCGCGATAACAATGATATCCTCCTGAAAACGAACCTGCAGCAATGGAAGAACACTTCCTCTGTCATCAAGTAGGTTTCCAACATCCCCCACAGACCAGGCAGACCTTCATCACCTTTGACATAATAGAATTCTACCCCTCAATCAAGAAACAGCTACTTTCAGACGCAATGGTATTTGCTAAAAAATGCACCACCATCATGATGAGGAAGCTGAAGTCATCTGGCATGCACGAAAATCAGTACTGTTCAGCAGCACAACATGGGCAAAGAGAAACACCACCAACCTCTTCGATGTCACCATGGGGAGCTATGATGCAGCGGAGATATGTGACCTTGTTGGCACATTCCTCCTGTCGCATCTCGCAGCCAGGCTTTATAGAGATGATGGACATGCAATACTCCATGACGCATCACCAAGACAATCCGAGAGGATGAAGAAGGAAATTATATCTACCTTCCATGCCTTCGACCTCCGCATTACCATCCACACCAATACCAAGATCACTAACTTCCTCGATGTGACACTCGACCTTGCCCACGGATCATATCAACCATACCGAAAGCCTAACAGCCATATCCTATACATCAACAAAAGATCAAACCACCCTCCATCTATAATAAAGAACATCTCCCTATCCAAGAGAATCAACAGCATTTCCGATAATGAGAGTACCTTCAGAAAGGCAGCACCAGACTACCAGAAAGCCCTCCATAATGTTCAGTGGACACGAATATCAAATGAGTTTTCAACTCCCAACAACAAAAATAGCAACAAGCCCATGAAAAAGACAAGAGGCAGGCAGATAATATGGTACAGCCCACCCTTCAGCAAAAATGTAGCCACCAACATCGAATCCTTCCTCAACCTCGTCAAGTTCCACTTCCCCAAGGGCAACGAGCTGCACAAAATATTCAATGCCAACAATGTCAAGGTCAGCTACTCTTGCTACAGAAACATGAACAGCATAATTATGTCCCACAACAAAATAATAAACAAACCTATCAACCTACAACAAGAGCCAAGCAAGTCATGAAGCTGCCGAAATAAGAAAGATTGCCCGCTGGATGGGCACTGCCTCGCCACATCTATAGTTTATAAAGCCTCCGTCTCCACCGACCATGACGAAAAACACTACATAGGGCTCACGGATACAACTTTCAAGGCACGTTACACAAACCACAAGTTCTCCTTCAACCATGAAAACAAGAGAAACACTACAGAACTCTCCAAATACATATGGAAACTTAAAGACAGTAAAACCTGACACAACATAAAATGGGCCATTAATCGACATAGCATCATATTCCACCATATTGAAAAGGTTGCAACTTATGCATTGCTGAAAAAATCTACTCCGACATTATCTACTCCGACAGCCAAACATCATTGAACAAGCGATCAGAATTCCTTTCAAAGTGTAGGCACAAGAACAAGTTTCTCCTCAAGAGCATTTGAATTATCACATTCATCAACACCAATTGATTAACGCCCATCCATGGACTTGGATCACCCCACTTGCCTGCCCCACCTCATATATGCTCACATGCCACCTCAGTTGCTCATTGTCGCTGATGATTGCATTCGCATGAAACTATAGTAGGACTAGCCATCCCAATACTTGTCTATTATTACTATTATATATATTTATATATATACCTGGCTCTAGCTACTAGGATTTTGTATATATAGCTAGCTAAATAATATTATCCTAGATTCTGCAATAAAATAAAATATGGTATCCCTCTGTGGCAGGTGACTTGGAATCTGTAAGCCCAACTGGTCCAGTTTACTCTCCACCCGCTTCTCCTCCCCTGCACTCTCCTCCTCTACTACCATCCTCTCCTCCAATCAATATAACATATTATAAACATATTCATGTTTGGTGGTTTAGTTGCCATGCAACTATATTTCAGCACAATGTTGGTCAATTCATGGGCAAGTGAGTGATATGGTTGCTAGGCACATTTCTCAACTACTGATTTTATAATGATGTTGTCTTCAATTTTCCTTTATAAAGTTGGTGGTGAGAGGGTTAAGCAACAAATAACCACCCCCCCCTCTAATAAACAATTACCGGCCAGACAGCCGATATCAGATTCAAAGTGGAGCACCAATCAGCTATTGCCATCATAACATTAAAATAATATGTGCGTGACATGGTGACCATTAATCGAGATGTTTCACAATATGACACTAGGCAATTGCATCATCCTATCATATCATATCGTCCTATCGTGTCCTATCGTATCATATCGTATCATATCATCCTATCATATTGTATCATATCATCCTATCATATCGTATCATATCATCCTATCATATCGTATCATATCATCCTATCATATTGTATCATATCATCCTATCATATCATCCTATCATATCGTATCATATCGTCCTATCATATCGTATCATATCATCCTATCATATCGTATCATATCATCCTATCATATCGTATCATATCATCCTATCATATCATATCATATCATCCTATCATATCGTATCATATCATCCTATCATATCGTATCATATCGTCCTATCATATCGTATCATATCGTCCTATCATATGGTATCGTATCGGCCTATCGTATCACATCATATTGTCCTATCGTATCGTCCTATCGTATTGTATCATATCGTCCCCTATCATATCGTATCATATCGTCCTATCGTATTGTTGTGCATAGCTCACAACATGTTATAACAATAAGGAAGCACACCTCAAACTTCGACATCAACTCTACCATCATTGGACAACGACAACCGCAGATCCCGCTGGGGAGATGCATTATGGAAGTTGAGGATGAGAAATAATCGCTAATATAGAACCACACCCACTAGCAAGCTATCACTACTACACTGCTAATAACTAGCTAGCTGGCCATCTACAGCGCTATAAGCTACTACCAACACTTATCAAAACTATTTAGCTACCCAAATGCTATCGTCACATCCCTGGTTGCAAAGCCATAGCCGGCTAGAAAACTACCAGCTGTGGATATTTAATAGCTTCAACTTGCCACCGACTCCCAGCATTGTCCCAGCACTGTAAACTACCAGCTATGGACAGGCACTGTAAACTACCAGCTATGGACAGCATTGTCCCAGCACTGTAAACTACCAGCTGTGGACAGCATTGTCCTTCACCCTGTATGCTTTAGCAGATACCAGACACAAGCAGGAGGTCTTTATGGCTCCTCCAATGAGCTTGCTCACATCCACAAATATCATCATGTTTTACTCAAAGCTTTTTCTAACAGCTAATGCTGCTGTTCATCACATGCTAAATTCCAGTGTTTTGATTGGTCAGATGCTCAACGCTGGAATAGAACTAGATCCTATTCCATTATAACATGATTGCTGGTTTATAATAGGACGATACGATACGATGGCAGAGCGCCATATGATTGCTGGTTCACAATAGGACAATACAATACGATGGCTGAGCGCCACATGATTGCTGGTTCATAATAGGACGATACAATACGATGGCTGAGCGCCACATGATTGCTGGTTCATAATAAGACAATACAATACGATGGCTGAGCGCCACATGATTGCTGGTTCATAATAGGACAATACAATACGATGGCTGAGCGCCACATGATTGCTGGTTCATAATAGGACAATACAATACAATGGCCGAGCACCACATGATTGCTGGTTCACAATAGGATGATACGATACGATCGCTGAGCGCCATACTGTGTACCAGCCTCAACCCCCCTTGGAGCATGGCAAATCGTCTCCGACTAACCTGCACGGAGTGGACGTAACATCATGAATACTATTAAGGAATTCTTCTCGGCCAGACACTCCATCTGCTCCAGCAATGCCAGCACCATCTCCTTAGGCGAACAGAGCTGTAGACAGTTGCAACATAATTTACAAACAAACAAACAAACAGAATGACATCATATTAGAGAAATAGGTTTGCAATGTAAAAAGTTGGTAAGGTATAGTCAATATATCAACCCTGAGACTAAATACCTTGGAAATATGGTGGCCATTTTTTCCTAAGTTCTCATTTGCCATGTTGCAGCCTATTAGCAGACACAGCTAGAAGTGAAGTTTGCTTCCCTGTCTTCTCTGCAACCAGACACTCAAGCTTATTGAGAAACTAAAGAGCCTCACAGCAAAAACTCTGGTAGTGTTCATCCCTACTAGGACAAACTAAATAGAGAGCCTCACTGTAAAAAATCTGGTAGTGTCCATCCCTACTAGGACAAAGTAAATAGAGAGCCTCACTGTAAAAACTCTGGTAGTGTCCATCCCTACTAGGACAAAGTAAATAGAGAGCCTCACTTTAAAAACTCTGGTAGTGTCCATCCCTACTAGGACAAAGTAAATAGAGAGCCTCACTGTAAAAACTCTGGTAGTGTCCATCCCTACTAGGACAAACTAAATAGAGAGCCTCACTGTAAAAACTCTGGTAGTGTCCATCCCTACTAGGACAAAGTAAATAGAGAGCCTCACTGTGAAAACTCTGGTAGTGTCCATCCCTACTAGGACAAAGTAAATAGAGAGCCTCGCTGTAAAAACTCTGGTAGTGTCCATCCCTACTAGGACAAACTAAATAGAGAGCCTCACTGTAAAAACTCTGGTAGTGTCCATCCCTAACAGGACAAAGTAAATAGAGAGCCTCACTGTAAAAACTCTGGTAGTGTCCATCCCTACTAGGACAAACTAAATAGAGAGCCTCACTGTAAAAACTCTGGTAGTGTCCTCCCTACTAGGACAAAGTAAATAGAGAGCCTCAAAAATCTGGTAGTGTCCATCCCTACTAGGACAAACTAAATAGAGAGCCTCACTGTAAAAACTCTGGTAGTGTCCATCCCTACACTAGGACAAAGTAAATAGAGAGCCTCACTGTAAAAACTTTGGTAGTGTCCTCCCTACTAGGACAAAGTAAATGGAGAGCCTCACTGTAAAAACTCTGGTAGTGTCCATCCCTACTAGGACAAAATAAATGGAGAGCCTCACTGTAGAAACTCTGGTAGTGTCCATCCCTACTAGGACAAACTAAATAGAGAGCCTCACTGTAAAAACTCTGGTAGTGTCCATCCCTACTAGGACAAAGTAAATAGAGAGCCTCACTGTAAAAAATTTGGTAGTGTCCATCCCTACTAGGACAAACTAAATAGAGAGCCTCACTGTAAAAACTCTGGTAGTGTCCATCCCTACTAGGACAAAGTAAATAGAGAGCCTCACTGAGACTCTGGTAGTGTCCATCCCTACTAGGACAAACTAAATAGAGAGCCTCACTGTAAAAAACCTGGTAGTGTCCATCCCTACTAGGACAAACTAAATAGAGAGCCTCACTGTAAAAAATCTGGTAGTGTCCATCCCTATTGAGATAAAGTCATGCATGTTTTTATTCTTGCTACACAGTGTCATCACACACACACACACACACACACAATATTCGAACAATGACACCACCAATGAACAAGAGAGAGAACGCATCGCCGAGGTCAACCAAAATGTGATGCAAAATGAGAGATGAATGAAACGACACCATCAGTGAGCAGCAGGGAACTCAAACTGAAGCAAAGAAAAATAACAAACAGCACCACAAGATAGCGACCAGCCCATTAGCTACGAAGATCATGAACCAAACCTACAACTTGTAATTCCATACATAGTTTGTACTGGGAACTGCTGTAATAGTAGAAAGGGTTAAAAGGTAAAACAGTTGAGGATTAACCCACCTCCAAAAATTACTGTCACAATGGAAAGGGTTAAAAGTAAAATGGTTGAGGATTAAGCCATGTCCAAAACAATGGAAAGGGTTAAAGGTAAAATGGTTGAGGATTAAGCCACCCCCAAAACTACTGCAAAACTAATCACAATGGAAAGGGTTAAAAGTAAAATGGTTAGATGTCCAAAACTACTGTCCAAAACTACTGTCACAATTAAATGTAAAATGGTTGAGGATTAAGTTGTGTCCAAAACTATTGTCACAACTGTCACAATGGAAAGGGTTAAAGGTAAAATGGTTGAGGATTAAGCCACGTCCAAAACTACTGTCATAATGAAAAGGGTTAAATGTAAAATGGTTGAGGATTAAGTCATGTCCAAAACTATTGCCACAATGGAAAGAATTAAATGTAAAATGGTTGAAGATTAAGCCACCTCCAAAACTGCCGTCACAATGGAAAGGGTTAAGGGTTAATGGCTAAGGTTAAGCCACCCGGTCCTATTTTGTCCCCTACAGAATCAGCACCAGTCTCTCCACCCCTCCAAAAAAAAAGAACTTAGCAGAATATAAATATATACGGACATTTCTAAACCTAATGCAACATATGTGTACAGACACTTATGTTGGTGCATTCTGCCAAGTGGTACTATCCCAGACACCTTGCCATGGAAGTTTGCTGGTTTGCATTTCTTGCATGTGCCCCAACCAACAGACAGCAAGTCACTCCACCCTGCTCCCTGCATGCATCCAGGCACCCATAACGAGCACAAGAGAGAGAAGCTGGACTCTTTCGTAAACAGCAGAGCAAGCAGCAGAATGAAACTAGCAACTGATATGGGTTTGCCAGTTCTTCTGTTAGGTGACATGGCAACCTGACAAGAGATGGAGAACAATAGTGAGAGGTAAGGATTTTGTCTAGAGAACATGTCTTCACAATGAAAGAACACAAAGGTTCATTGTCAAGGTCGGAGGAAAAATAGAAAGTGAAGTTAGTTGGAAACATTTGGCAATAAACTTGAGTTTCCTTTTGGACATGCATCGACTTGATGCAACCTTGACAGTGAGAGAAGAAATGTCACCAAAACCTTGACAGTCAGAGAAGAAATGTCACCAAAACCTTGACAGTGAGAGAAGAAATGTCACCAAAACCTTGACAGTGAGAGAAGAAATGTCACCAAAACCTTGACAGTGAGAAGAAATGTCACCAAAACCTTGACAGTGAGAGAAGAAATGTCACCAAAACCTTGACAGTGAGAGAAGGAATGTCACCAAAACCTTGACAGTGAGAGAAGAAATGTCACCAAAACCTTGACAGTCAGAGAAGAAATGTCACCAAAACCTTGACAGTCAGAGAAGAAATGTCACCAAAACCTTGACAGTGAGAGAAGTGACAGTGAGAGAAGAAATGTCAGCAAACTGACAACAGTGGTAGTGTAAAATGAATAGCTCATCACATGAAAATTCAGTGTTTTTATTTTTAATTTTAGCTGAGATAGCCACACCTCCTTGAAAGCATCCTGCAATAGGGTGTGGCTATCTAGTGGCCGTAAAAAAATTAAACACACACACATACATGCACAGACACACACACACAGACCACGTGCGTGTTGTGGCCATTGATTTTTCCCCTTCTTTTTGGTTGAAGCCATAGAATTTCCAATGTTGGTTGAGAAGGATAAAAAAAGGAAGGAAAGATAAGGAAGATTAATAAGTGCTTGGTTGCACCCAGGATTGAACTAGGACTTCAAATAGGGGTGGGAGGGATTATGATACACTCAGTGTCGAAATGAGGACCTTGGGTATCACACACATTATATCTATAGACAGACATAGCTCTCCATTATGCTGCTGTCTTTTTATTATCCAACCCTTCCCTCCAACCATCTCTCCAACCTTCCCTCCAACCTTCCCCACAACCTTCCCTCCAACCTTCCCTCCAACCTTCCCTCCAACCTTCCCTCCAACCTTCCCCACAACCTTCCCTCCAACCTTCCCTCCAACCTTCCCTCCAACCTTCCCCACAACCTTCCCCCCAACCTTCCCTCCAACCTTCCCTCCAACCTTCCCGCCAACCTTCCCTCCAACCTTCCCTCCAACCTTCCCTCCAACCTTCCCTCCAACCTTCCCTCCAACCAACCTTCCCTCCAACCTTCCCTCCAATATTCCCTTCAACCCTCCCTCCAACCTTCTTCCCTCCAACCTTCCCTCTAACCCTCCCTCCAACTTCCCTCCAACCTTCCCCATCCACCTCCCCACTTGAAATTGAAAGGAACCATGTGATATATAGAGGTATCTCTATATCACAATATATAGAGGTACATGTATCTATATATTGTGATATATAGAGGTATCTATATAATCACAATATATAGAGGTATCTATATATATATCACGTAATAAGCAGGATCATTTCAGCCAAGTTCTGCAAATTCATTCTGTTGTAATTGCTATAAGTTGCTGTTCAAATCAAAATCACTATAGCAATGCAATTATGTATCTGTCTGTATCATAGTATTACTTACAATTAGATATCCTTGAAATTAGATATCCTTGAACAGCTGTTGTAGGGGTACAACGCATACACATACTATTAGACTCACCATTGCTATCTGGTGCACAAGGTGCCAAGAATGGGTAGTGGAGGGTTGAAGGTGGGGGACGAGAAGCTCCAACAGCTCCCAGCCCAGCTGAACCAGAATGGGCTAACAAGGGGTTTCATTATGACCACCCCAAATAATCAAGTAACTTGTATTTTTTACCTGATATTTATCCATAAGGAGAACTCTTGAGATGTTCTCACTGTTGGAACAATTTTCATCCTTGTGTGCTTGCAAGCAATTTGCTATTGAAGCCAGGAATACTTCTACATCTCCTCCCTTCAACTGCAAGAAGGAAAGGGTCACCATCAACACACTTCAGTGATAATAAAGATGTAAAATGTACCAATTCTTCACAAGCCTCCTCCATATCCGGTAAAGATCGTTAACATATTACGCATGCGCGTACGTTCTGAACGTCCTTTCCCTCGTGCTAAAGATGTCTTCGCATCTTCAGTGGCTGATCATTAGAAATAACTCTTCCTTTCTGGTCAGGAGGAGGGCACCCAGGGGTGGAGGAATCACGTTGACCAAGGTAATGAGGCTGTTCTAGCGTATTCTCTTAAAATGTTCGTGCTCTCTGATGATAGTTCCATCTTTTGCTAGGAGCCAAATAACTTAATGAATAAAAACTCGTTCAAGTTCAATGGCCTGATTCACAAAAAGGTAATCTTGATTTCCATTTTTGCTATCATCTCCCTTGGTGTTATTGTATTGTGTTTCCCTGTCAGACTGTGGGGGTGACAGCTGCTTCTGATGACAGTGGCATAATCATGATCACCAGGATAGGAAGAAGTAACTTATCTTGATATACACTGCCCAACGACTATAATTTTCCTAATGTTCAGGGAGAAACAGACCATCAGCCATGTTTCAGAGGCACGTTCTGGGAAAAGAAAGGAGAAGTGCTTTCCGTTCAATCCGCAAGTACCTTGGCTGCTCTGAGTATAGGCAAGACCTGAAAGAAGTAGGTGTATTTGACTGGTTTGTTAGCAGTGATGGAGTTTTCCTGCCCTGTGATGTAACAAGACATTGAGAGACATGTGGGAGTGGAAGGGCAGAGTGTGATGGACCTCTTTTTTCATTCTCTTTCTCCCCAAGTTTCCTTTTCTTTCTCTCTAAGTTTCCTCTCTCTCTAAAGCTTGACTGCCACTTCCTTTCTAAAGCCTTCCTCTCACTGTTGTCTATTCCATTCTGCCCTGAAGCTTGGTCAATGATCATCAGATTATGAGAGCTGAGGGCGAAATAAAGAGTAGAAGTAAAATATGCAATCTTGAAATTGAGTGACTTGTTATTTTTCCTTGTTTTTTGCGTGTAAGTTTGCAGTCCTCCGTGCAAGTGCCCTGGCAGCCAGTCGACGTCCAGTCAAGCGCCTTCGCAAGCAGAGGAGAAAGCACTAATAACAATTGGACTCATGTCTTATCCCAATTGTTTCATGCGAAATTAAATTGCAGAATTAAATTGCTGTGTTTGTGTTTGGACTAGGCTGTGCTGATGAAGTGGGGAAAGGTTTTATGTTGGCTACTGCGGAGTAGTGGTGGTGCATGCAGGATTTAAAAAATACTGCAACCGGTGGTGGATATGGAAAAAAACCTTACCTTTCTTTTTTTTGGCGTTGAAATTTTTTTTATCGTTTTTTTTTGAAACATTTAAATAGAGCAAGTTTATGTTTTTTTTCTTCTTAATTTTTCTTTTTCTTTTTTTTCTTTTTTCCCCAACCTTTTTTCCCCAACCCCTGACAACAACACAATGACTGAGGTTACAAAATTAATGAGTATATAAAATAGACAAAGTTAATGCAGGCATGCCTCTCTTTTGATCAGATCGATCGGGGAGTGAGATTTTTCTGCATGTCCTCGATAAGATCTTGTACCTCGAATTAAATACATTGGATGGCTGATCTCAAGAGTGAAAATGAAAGTCGGACACGCAACCAATAGAGGGTTGAATTATAATTATGACTGCTCCCATTTGTCAGCAAGGAGGGAGGCCAGCCTCTTGTAGAAGGTTGTGGACTGCTTGGCCATACCCCCTGTAGCAGAAAGAACGATTGGCGAGTTCGATATTCCTGATCCGTTTTTCATATGCTTGCTTCTTTTCATTTTCATGTCTCTTATAACAGTTTGAAATGCTACTGAAGGAGCATGCGGATTGAACACTCTAGGAATGCCTTTTCATGGCATACCCCAGAAACCATTTGGAGACATCAAGTCTGGCTCCGTCTGATACGTTTGAGGTTCTGTGAAACAAGGCTTCACCTGTCAGAGGTTGAAGATCAGGTTCCACCATGACATCATGGCAAACTTCAGTTAAGAGGTTGGCAGTGATATCTCTAATTTCATTGTGGCGGATTGATGGAAAACCTCCACATGGGACGTGCTCTTTGCCCACAAACACAGTGTGAGGGGGTTATTTGGATCAATTGAAGAATAGTCACCTGGGCCGAGGAAAATCCGATCTTCTGAAGAATAGTCACCCGAGCCGGAACTTTAGTCACCCGAGCTAGATCTACATTGAGAATTGGAGAGCAATATGATCACACAGGCTCTGGAATGCATTCTGAGAGAAAGCCCTACCCCGAGCCGGGATCTTCTGAAGAATAGTCACCCAGGCCGGGATCTTGTGAAGAATAGTCACGTGACTATTCTTCAATTGACCCATTATTTTATTTCCCCCCGGTAGATGTACATAGTCAGATGTACAATAGTACATAAATTTGACAACAGAGATGAATTACGAGATAAATTGGCAATTTGGCAGTTTTAAAAAGAGACGGTGTTGCCATAGTGTTGGATTTTATCCAAACTGTTTGGATTTTTTACCCTTAAATTTTCTGTTTGGATTTTATCAATAAATGTTTAAAAATGTTTGGATTTTTCATCATTAGAAAATTGTTTGACATTTCATGCATATCAGACCATGTGCAGCCTATTTCAAAACCACTCCCTGTGGCATTATCTGAGTGTGGTCATTTTGTGGTCACCTGGTCTGTGCAGGAAAATCCAAACAGAAAATTTAAGGGTCAAAAATCCAACACTTGGTCTGTGCAGGAATATTCCTTGCACAGTCCTGTGTTATTATGTGGTCACCCAGGAATATGCCTGCAGAGCCAGAACCCTTTGATCTATGTGCATGCTCACATGAGCTATCTGGTTGGGTATATAAAGCCTGATTTGTGCAAGAGTTAGAATCTTTCACAGTGAGTGTCAGAGAGAGTTAGCTATGGCATATTCAGAACCCAGTACTTCAAGGTTACCAGAAGAAGATTCTTCAGATATGGATTCTGACTCTGATAATGAGGTTTCACAAATTGACATTGACAGTCAAATTTCTACATCTATCAGGTCTTCTAAGTCTGCAAAAAAGCGATTGTGTGTCTATCGTAGACAGTATGCAAAGATTTTCCCGTGGGCCACAACTTTGAGAAAGGGATCTTCTTTTGCCTTCTGTATGAAGTGCTCTTGTGATATAAACCTTGGAAGAGGTGGTACTAGAAATCTCAGGAGACATCAGAAAACGAAATTACACAAACACTCAGAAAAAGATGGTGTGTGTGTGCCTCTTACAGTCCTACTTTGGGCCAATAAGAGAGGAGTCTGTAATCCGTGCAGAAGTACTCTTCGCATATTTCCTTGGAGAGCACCATCTTGCCTTTCAATTGGAAGATCATTGTACAAACTATTCAAGTTGATGTTTCCTGATTCTTCTATTGCTAAAGACTTTAAGTGCAGTCGTAGTAAAGCAACAGCTGTGTTGAAAGTTATTGCCCAGGATTGTTGGAAAACCATTTCCGCAGCAGTTAGAGAGACTAAATAGTTCAGCCTCCAAACTGATGATATTACCGTTACACAACAAGCTGCTATTATGCTTCGATTCTTCGATAACACCCAAGGACAGGTGAGATGTGTCTTCTTTGCCCTAGAGAAGGCAACTGCAGAGCTGCTATTTAATGCAATCGATAAGCACTTTCAAGAATCAACTACCCTCCTTTATGATAATCTTGTCGGATTAGGTATAGATGGGGTCAATGTAATGTTGGGAGCATGAAATTCAGTGATGTCACGGTTACGATGTAAGCAGCCAGCTTTAGTTGCTCTTCATTGTCATTGTCACATAGCAGCACTAATAGCAAATGAGGCCTGCAAAGTCTTGCCTGATGAATTGGAAGATCTGACAACTGATGTATGGTATTATTTCCAGAAGAGGCTGCGACAGTTTGAAGAATTTCAGAGTTTTGTGGAATGCAAGCCACACAAGTTGTTAAAAGCATGCCAAACACGATGGCTCAGCCTTGAAGCTTGTGTAAATTGTCTTATCGAGCAATATGAAGCCTTACTCTCATACTTTCGAAGTACTGTGGATAAGCAGGCAGTAGTGAGAAGAGTAAAAATTGTACTTGCAAAGCCTCTGACCAAAGCTTACTTGCTCTTTCTATGTTCTGCATTACCAATTGTTAATATGTATGCAGCATCAATCTCCAATTCTTCATGTTCTCTACCAAGAGCTCAATGGCTTAATACCGAAAATTTCTGTTGCGGTTCATGAATTCTGAGTATGTGTGTGCTGCTGAACATGTTTCATAAGTGTGTTTTGATAACTCAGAAGAGTATCTCCCTTTACATGAAGTTTTCGTAGGTCACAACACACTATCATACCTCGAAGAAGATGATGGATTATCATCTGAAGATGTGAGAAAATTTAGGGAGACTATCCAAGCCAGCAAGGAAGTTGTTAAACAATTACCTATGAGTCACAAGTTACTCTCTAATCTCAAATGGCTTCAACCAGGCTTACAACAATACATTATGGCTGGTCAGGTGCTTGCTGAAGCAGTGTGTTCCTCAGGTAGTTCAAGTTGGTGACAAACCCAGCCTTCTAGAATTTATAAAGACTGCTTGGAAACTGAGTATCGCTACTCCACATTGGCAAAACTTGCAAAAGCCATTCTAGTTATATGCCATGGCAATGCTGATACCAAACATTTGTTCAGCCACATTGGTCTCAACGAAACAAAGCACAGAAACAGACTAGGAATTTCTGCATTAAATTCACTTTTAACAGTGCAATTCAATGTTCCTCAAAAATGCTATGAATTTAAACCGAATACTGAACTATTAAAGACATGTGTAAATGCTATGAGCACACTTTAGTATGTTATTTCTCATGAAATTGTTGTTTGGATTGGATTTTTTGTCCAATTTTTTTTATAACACAAGTGAGTAATTTGGAAAAATTATGGCAACACTAAAGAGATGACATTGTGGGTGGCGATCTGTTTCTTGGGCCACAAGGTAAGTCAGGGTTGTATCATGAACAGCACGCTTGGAGGAAGACCTTGAGCCCCTGATGCACATAATGGAGGCCCTGAGAAATGAAAAAGACGGCCTACATCGTAGCCAGCCCATCGTCAAGCTATAAGGTTGGTCCTGCCAAGAGAGATGCCAGTCTTTTGTATAAGTAGTTTGTAGCAGCAGGGCCAAGTCCACCAGTGGATGAAAGGATGAGAGGAATGAAAGAGGAGTGTTCTATTTCCCTCAGTCTCTGTTCATAGGAACGCTTCTTCAGATTCTCATGGTGGCGGTAGGTGGAGCGGAGCTGGGGGCGTCTGTTCGAGTGAGGAAATGGTTGAAAACCTTTACATCAATATAAACTCACTCAAACGGTCCTCCCCATAGTCCACTCACAGCTATATCCAGCCGAGCACCATTCTGACTATTTGCAGATGCTCCAGACAGGGTCTCTCTGGTGACTGGTTGCAAGGTAGGTTCTGTTGCTACTCCGTGGCAAGCTTCAGAGAGCAGTGACGCAGTGAAATGTCTTATCTCGTTGTGACGGATTGATGGAAATCCACCTTTGTGACAGGACAGAGCATGATTCACCGAGAAAGGAACACCACACTCACAGTTTATGGGTGGGCAAGGTGGTAGCCATTCATACCATAGTGCGACTGCATCTCTGAAAGCACCTTTGTGAAGGGTGAATCCATATTCGTCGATGAGAAGAGCAGTTAGCCAGTTGGATGCACCTTTCTCTTGTGACAGGTCCATTACCCTTTGAAGTGATGGATGCAGGTTGTCTCTGAGCTGAGAAGCGGATGAGATGTAGGCTTGACGTCTCTCTAATCCTAGGCTGCCAAAAATTCAAACAAATATTTGTATTTTTCTAACCTTGTACAGTATCTTTGGATGTATTCTAATAATCTTTGTATTTATGTACTATTATCACACTATGACTCTGCCTGGCATTATAGTCCTACTGCAACTGGAGACCTGCTTTGGGGGTTCAAAGTTCATGGTGGTTTAAAGTTCAAAATAATTATTGTTAGCTCTGTAGAACTTTTAACCTTGGGCAAGGTGATGGCAGAGCACATTGTCAGTGATCAGCAGGGACCTCAGGAGACAAGTATTGTGAGTATTGCTAGTAGAAGTTCTAACCAGTTCACTGTCAGAGTATAGCACCAGCAGCATTGTTGAACAAGAAGGCAGTTCTACTAATGAAAATGTTGACTGATAGCTCATCTAAGATTAAGAATCCAAGGTATGTTTGTGCATTCAAGCTTAATAAGTACAAGTGGGCTAAGCTATAAAAAAAGGGTTCATGTTATGCATTCTGCAAATTATGTAATAGTGATATTGGCATTGCATATGGTGGCACCAGAGACCTGAGAAAACATGAACAGACTGCTGTGCATATTTCAGCAAGTAAAAGTGTGGAATCTGCAAGCTCTCTTACCTCATACATTCGAAACAGAGATGGACCAAAGCGAGAAGAAGCTGTCATAGCAGCAGATGTTTAGTTTGCTTTCTTTCTAGCAGAGCATCACCTTCCATTTTTGGTAGCTGATCCTATAAAATGTGGCCGGACTAAAGCTACGGCTCTTGTGAAAGTAGTAGCTGAAGAAGTAGGTTCTGATTTACTAACCCGTCTTGATGAATCTAAGTTTTTCAGCTTACATACAGATGAAACCAATGACATTACCGTTAACCAACAATGTGGTATTATGATCCGGTTCTTTGACAATACCACTGGAAAGGTTTGTTGCTTTTTCCTAAAGTTGGAGTCAGTGCAGAAGGCTGATGTAGCAAGTTTATTCCAGGTCCTAGAGTGTCAATGGACCTATAAAATATGCTAATCTAGTGGGATTGGGCTCTGATGGTACTAATGTCATCATGCTGGGGAAAAGAGATTCTGTTATGACTAAATTAAAAACTAATCAACCCTCTTTGATGGCCTTTCACTGTAATTGCCATATAGCAGCCTTAATTGCTAATCATGCATGCAGTGTCTTGCCAGATATTCTTGATGACATTCCAGTTCAAATTCCCAAAAATGTCAATGCAGCCACACAAGTTACTTAAAACAAGGTGGCTAAGCTTGGAAGTCTGTGTAAATGGACTTCTAGAACAGTTTGATGCTCTTCTTTCTTATTTCAGAAGTACAGAAGAGTAGCGAGCTGTTGTTCTCAATATAAAAACTGGTCTTGAGAATCCACTTTGTATTAATGTTTCTGAGTGATTCATTGCCCGTTAACACCTTTAACAAAACGATGCAATTGCAATCACCTACAATACATTTCCTTCACCAAGAGGTCCAGTCATTTTTAAAAAAAGATTTTGCTAGAGGAAGTATTGTGGGTCAAAAAGCAGAAAGCTTTCTCTCTGGTGAGAAGTCAGAAAGTTCAGGGGGACATGCAGACATTTTTGGGTGGCTGCAGCAAAGTATGCTATTAAAAAACTGCCAGTTGATAATGACTTTTTGAAAAACTTAAGTTTGATTTCTCTTCACAACCAAGAGTATGGATATGCTAGACAGGTACTGTTTGTTGCATCATGCCTTAAACAAGTCATCAAAAAAACGAAAAAGGTCGGCTTAATGAAGAATTTATTGACTACTGCACTGCTGAGCTTCCTCCTTAAATTGTTGCTACAAAGGCTACTGGCATCAAGTTGGGCAATTCAAAGATGTTTCTGGAGAATTTCGTTATCAGCTCCTCAGTAGGTAAGTGATAATAATTCCCCATGGCAATGCAGATTTGGAGAGCTGAATAAAACCAAGGTACGAAATAGTTTGAGTGTGGATACTTTATCTGCATTGCAAGTAAACACAAAGGAACCTTGTTTCGACTTCAAACCAACAGCAAGAATGATTCAAAGATGCAAGAATGCTATTTCTGAACTTATTACTCTAACATTCTTAAATATCAGTATTGTATTTGTATTTTTTAATAATACTTTGGATATATTTGGAGTTTTAACTGGTATAAAATTCAGAGTTGAATAAGCAGTCCTGCTAATCTGATGTTATTCTTAGCTTCCATCTGCTCCCCTAGCTCGTCCCCATTGAGTATATGGAGTTTCATTGTAGGATGAGATTTGATATGGCCTTCGAAACTTGCAGCGAGGCAAGGTATTCTTCAGAAGTTTCTGTCACAAGGTTACAGATGCCTAACCCTCCAAGTCTAGCCGGGAGAGCCATTAAGTCCCTCTTGTCATCACTTGGAGCTTCTCTTCCCATTAACATGGGTTACAGTATTGACCTGATGGACCTTTCGAGGGGTCTTAGGAAGTGACTGATGTTTGTGGTTGTTCTGGCAAGCTGTGACCACTTTCCTGAAAACCCATGAGTCAGTGCCGCATAGGCTGTATGCGGATGATATTTGGCAATGGATGCGAGGTGACTGAGTTCCATTTCCCATGTATTTACCTTCTCACTAACAAACTTGCCATGAAAGATTCCAGTCCCACAGCTGATCCAAGAAGGGGTCTACCCTCTGTGGTAATGTTGATCTCGGAATCCTCGAAAAACCTGTCGGCCAGTGGCAGAAACTGCTCCTTTGTTAGTAACCAGGTCTTCGCGGGATCCACATGGTATCCAAAGGCAGGGCCCAGGGTGATAAGGTTCTGCCACCATTCTTGTGAGTCTGACATTTTCCCAGCGGCAGTGCCATCGTCGGCATACCAGACTTGCGTAATTTTCTGATTCTTATTTACTTATTCGATCAGGGGGAGAGTGGCAATTGCATACATGGGCATGGCCAGGGGGTTTCCTTGTGTGGTACCCTCTTGAGATATAATGGTGGCACTATCTATGTATAACTAACTCTGAGCTTGATCTGTGGGTGTTACAGAGGACACTGAACAGGGGCAGACAGAGATGTTGGATGTTGAGGAGAGCCGTCTTTCTATTCAATAGTTATTGGCATCGACAAATAGCAAGGCTTCAGTTTCTTCCTTTTCAAAGGTCTGCCTCATTGCGTGTATTGCCGCCTCTAATCCCGCTGTCTGACCAGCACAACTGTAGAGACCCTAAGTGTCACCCCTCAAAACAGACAGAATGGCTTAGGAAATAATGTGTCTGATGACCTCACAGATCCCTACGGGGCGTACTCTCGGGGTTTTGTTCCGTGCAATAAGGCGGCAGTTGAGTACTGGAGCAATGCCGTTGGGATCGACGTGAGTTGTACAGATTTTCTTTGCAAGTAAAGCGAGAGCATGGCATAAGTCAACTGAGGCAGTCTTAAAGGATGTACATAGTTTCCTCCAGTTATGTGCATCAATGCCAGAGGGTCCAGCAGCTCCGAATGCTTGTTTGGCGGCCGAGATAATCTTATTGGCATCTATGAAATCAAATAGTACTGGGTGGACTTCAATTGGCTCACCAGTGTTGGGGAGGGAGCTCGGTGACACATCCTGTCCTGGAGGATGTTTGGCGACCAAGATGTCCAATACTGATTTCTGCTCTGAATTTTTCAATTGAAATATATACATCGTTTGGGTGAAGAACGCCACCCTTGTTGACATCTGAAAAGAGCCTGATGCAGGGGCGTATCTAGGGGGGGGGGGGGGGGTTGAGGGGGTTGCAACCCTCCCCTTTTGGACAATATTACGATAATAATGATGAGGATAATAATAGTAATAAAATTCCAGAATACTACAATAATAATGTACACTAATGAAATTCAGTTAAAGAGTATGATTTCCTCATTATAGCTTCTTTTAATGAGGCAGTAACATTAAATGAGGCACCAAAATGGCAAATCCAGATCTGTATTTTTCACTTAACCTTGTTGCAGCAGGTGTATACATCAAAAGATGTGCTACCTTTTACTCTCTGGGTCACATGAGCTGAACTCTTGCCCTCTGGGTCACATGAGCTGAACTCTGGCCTCTGGCAAGCTATCTAGCTATGGCTAAATATAGTGGATTGAAAGACTCCAAGCAAAAGACATTAAAAAACCTGTTAAAGAGGTAAATAGCTAGATTATAATGTGATTATTTGTTTTAATATTATTAAATGGCAAATTTCAGATCTGGCGAGTTTACTCAAGAATCACCAGTGAGCAAGAGGATATGCACTGAACCTGATCAGACCTCTATAGTTAAGTGTAGAGAAGATGAAGGTAATGACAACATGGTAGCTGGTTATACACTAGACTTAGGAATAGTTGTGAAAGATGCACATGGTTCATTGGATAACCTACGGCACTTGGCTAGTATATAGCATTCCTGACTCAAAGCGGTTCCAGTATCTGTCATCACATTTCAGACCATCAGCATCTGAAGCCCTTCAGTCTCATCTAGTCACCAAGCAGGGTAAAACCTGGACAGTTTCGTTTCAGATGCACTGGCTCAACCAATTTCCTTGGCTTTGCTATAGTAGGAAACTTGAAGGAGGAATTTGTTCTTATTGTATTCTGTTCCCAGAGCCTCCAAACAGACAAAGAGGTGGCGGCGCAGGTACAATACCCGGAGTGTTGGTGCTATCCTCCTATCAGAAGCCATATACGAAAGCACTGGGTAAGGATGGTATTCTTTTGCATCATGAGCGGACTGTCATGCATCAGCATGCTACAGAAAGAGCTGATTGTTTCAAAACAAACTACTTCACTCCTGATGCCAGAGTTGACTCACATCTCACAAAAGTGAAACAAGAACAAGCAGAAGAAAACAGAGAGATTCTGCGTCACATAGTTAATTGTGTTCAGTTTTTAGCTAAGCAAGGCTTACCATTCAGAGGATACTGAGGAGAAGATAAAGTTGACTTTTTGGATGAAACCATGAACAGAGGAAACTTTATAGCCACGTTGCAACTCTTGGCTAAAGGAAATAGCACTTTACAACAGCATCTTAATCTTGCTAGCAAAAATGCTAAATACACCAGCAAGAACATTCAAAATCAGCTGATTCACATCTATGCCAACAAAGTGGGAGAGAAATTGTGTGACCCTTTGAAAGTGAATAATCTTCCATTCACTATCATAGCAGATGAGGTCACCGACCCACATGCAAATCAAGAGATCCTTTCTGTGTGCCTTCGTTATGTAGACTTGTCTGCACCACAAACACCTAAAATAAAGGAGTGCCTAATCAATTTTGTTAGTCTTGAAAGAGCAAAATTAATGCTCCCACTATAGCTAAAAAAATCTTGGAATCTCTTTCACATCCCTCAGTGAATTTAGACCCATCTAAAATCTGTGGCCAGGCTTACGATGGAGCTGCAGTAATGGCTTCTGAGAAAGCTGGAGTCCAAGCACAGATTTAAAAAAATTCTCCTTCAGCTATTTATACACATTGCTTCTCTCATTGTCTGAACCTTTCTATTGCTGCTTCTTGTAGACTTCAAGAAGTGAGAAATCTTATTGGTGTAATAAATGAATCATTCTTGTTTCTGAACAAAAGTCCTAAGCGGCAACGCTTTTTTGAGCGTACAGTTAAAGCATACATGCCAGAATCATTCCATTCTAAACTTCCTGGATTATGCAAAACACGCTGGGTAGAACGCCACATATGTTTTGACGTTTTTCATGAGCTATATGAGTGCCTTGTTACTCTATTGGATGCCATTCTGTCACCAGATGATCATCCAGCTCTGCTTGAAGATGATGAGAACTGGAAGTGGGATAAAGAAACAAAAGTAAAAGCACAAGGGTTGAAATCTTCCCTTTGTTCTTTTCAGACCATAGCTGTTTTCATTGCAACGAAAAATGTCCTTGATGAAGTCAAAGTTTTAGCTTCTAAGTTGCAAAAGAGAGACCAAGATATTCTTGATGCTCACAAAATGGTAGTCACTGTCATTGAGAGTATCAAGTTCACCAGAACAAACATTAGTACAATTTTCAGCAAATGGTATGAGGAGATTCTTAAACTTGCTGACAGTGTGGGATCATCTCCTAGGAAAACTAGTCTTCAAAGGAATAGGAGTAATACTCCTAGCGATAGTCCTGAAGAGTTCTACAAGAGAACTATAGCTATTCCTCTCTTAGATTCTTTCCTTAGTGAAAGATTTACATCTGATAAAAGGTATATTCAAGGGCTTCTCTGCCTCATACCTTCTGTTAATGATGCTGATTTGAACTTAGCAAGTTTGTTACATTGGGAACACGATCTTCCTTTCCCTAAATCTCTCTGTAATGAGCTGGAAAGAATAGATGGAAACGACTTTGGCAAAACAAAGAGATCCAAGGTGGTACACTTCCTGACAATCTACTTTTAGCTCTTGGTGCTTGCGACAAGGACTCATTTCCCAACATCCACCAGCTTCTTACAATTGCATGTATAGTAATGGTAGTAGTTTTCAGCCGCCTAAGAAAGATTTGCTTATTACACGCAGTTTTTCCAGCTTTCCCTTCTTTCGTATAGTTATTTATTTAAGTTTTGTTAAGCTATTAAAATATATTTTTAAGGAATCAGGATTAATCATTCACTTTCAATACTAACACTTAATGACAAGCAGTCAAGGCAGGAGTTTTCAGCCGGTTGTTGGAGTTTTCAGCCACACCCTTTTTGGAATATTTTAACCCACTCAATATGGTCAGAATTCTTTTTTTTTTACAGCCATATGTATATATATATATAATATATACATAGAAAAGAGCTTTGAATTATTATACCAAATCACATTGAGTGTTCAAACACAAAAATGACAAAACCATTCCAAATCTCTTCGTACCATCTTTGACAATTGCTACACTGTACCCAGTTTTCCTCAGCATCTGAGCTGTCTTCATGCGTACCACAAAGAGCACAACACGAAGTGTTTACATTCAACTTGTGTCGCTTGATCCTTGGCTCATCTCTAGTGGTGGAAGATCCTTCAGTGGTTAAAGACTGACCCGAGGTTGAAGGAATTTCATTGATAGAAGAACACTCTCCTGAATCACTTGACTGGCAGGAATTTTGTTTCTTCCCTGGGCGGTAGTTTTGTCGCTCTTGTCGCTTCTGCTCATTTTCAAGTTTACGTTCCTGCTTTCTTTGTTGTCCTTCGGCATTTTTCTTGGCTCTTTCTTCTTGCTTCTGCTTCCTAACTCTGGCTTTTTCTTCTTCTAGCCTTTCCCTCAATTTAACCTTCTCCTCTCTCTCCAACTTTCTCCTTTGTTTCTCATCCTCTTCGTCTTGCTTCTTTCTCTCCTTTTCTTCACACAGCAGGATGAATTGGTCAGAAGTCAAATGCCTAGGGATACAATCTTTGTTAGTCCTTTGTTTCCCTTTTATCGACTTAGCCTTTGGATAGGATAAGACTTCTTTGAAAGCAGGTGAAACCTTATTTTCACGCTGTACTGTACTCTGTGGTGGTCCAGGTGGTGATGAGCAGGAAGGAGATTTTTTGTTCATAGGTGCTTCTTCAGTAGTAGAGGAATTTTGCTGTTCTCTAGCATTTGATATGCGTACCTTCATCTCTTTCCACCGAGTATACAGTGTATCAGTTGAAAGATCAAAGCCTTCCTCTAGTCGACGGTTGAAACATTCAATACCATTAAGTGTCATTGCTGCTTCCAGGTCTTCCAGAGTCTTTACAAGCTCTAACTTGTCACCTACTTCCTGACCATTGCCATCAACCTCCTGGTCCCCTCCATCAACTATATTGTTCTCATCAACCACCTCCTTGTCTTCAGCATCCACCTTCTTACTCACATCGCCCACATTTCCCCCCTCACCACCCTCCTCCTCCTTTCCATCCTCCTCTGGGTCCTCACCACCCACACCTTCAAGACTTCGGTACACAATAGCAGGTCCAAGTACATCATCCTTTATTGCCAAACGGTTTAAAGGACAAAGACCAGTAGCTTTGAAGCTGTTCACTAAAGTTGATACTTTCAAGGTTTGTTCCCATGCCAGTCGAAACACTCCAGCAAATTCATATTTGCTTAACACTTCCCCAAGGTGCTCAACTTCCCATTCTTCTACAGCTTTGTCCCAATTCGACTTTAGGGGTTTGAAAAGTCCAACATCACAGGGTTGGAGACAGTGTGTACAATGAGGTGGGAAGCAGTACAACAAGACTTCGTTCTCTATAGCAAGTTTAGAGACTTCCATGTCAATGTGAGACCCATGGCCATCTACTATGAGGACAACTGGACGATCCGGTGGTATTCTCTTTACAAAGTGATTACCCAACCAACCATAAAAGAGTTGCGTGGTCATCCATCCATTATCACTTCGACCAAAATATGAATTTGGCACAGCATCTTGTAAAGGATTCTGCTTAAAACGCTCACCAGGAAAAACATGATAAGGAGGGATGGCTTCTCCTGCAGCATTATAACAAGCAAGGGTAGTTATTTGCTGCTTGTTACCACTGCTCACTTTGTTTATGGACTTACAACCAACAGGAGCAAGTACTTTCCCTGTTCGTGCCGTAAGGGGAAATCCACTCTCATCACAGTTGTATAAAGCAGATGGACAATCTAGAATCTTATGTTCCTCTAGGAATGCTTTAAATTCTCCAAACCACTTGTCAAGAACTAAAGGGGTACATGAAATTGCACGACTGATGCCTAAATGTTGTGATTTTCTTACAGTTAAGTCGGGGTGCCGGTTCATAAAACCTAGTAGCCAGAATCTTCCAGGGCGATTGTCTGTAAAGGGATTGGGTCGTCCATCCTTGTCAAGGATAGCCTTCACTACAATTGTAAGTTGATCTCTCGTACGACCATAACCTATTTTGTTCATATGGGATACCCATTCAACAAGAGCCCGTTCCTCGTCAATGGATAAAATCGGAGACGGCCCAGATCGAGAGTCAGCTGGAATACACAACTTCAACTTGCTTTGTAAAGTTCCTATAAATAATTAGGGATGCTAATAACAAAACAAAACACAAAAGGAATTGAATTAGTGAGTCAATTTACCCCTTGGAACACCATTGAGTTTAGCTGAGTGATGCACTGCCATGCCCGAATTGCAATCAGCCAGAGCCTTTTTCATGACATCTTGAGGCCAGTTTCTATAGGTTCTCTTGGCTCCTTTCCTCTTGTGAGGGTCATTCTCCTTGCCCTTGAGCATCTGTGGGTAATTGTAGCTTGCCAAAGCGTTTTACAAAGCCTCCATAGGCAAGTTTATGAACCACACTCTTAGCTACCTTAAAATACGTGTTTTTCAGCTGTGCGTTCGCTGACCCGATCTTCAACTTAGCCGCTTTGCAGCTACAACAACGGTCATCAAGTGCTCAAGAGAAGCTTAATCGTTTCAATATTGCCTAGTGACATCATTTCAATTGTTATTTAGACTGCAGTACAGAGTACAAATTCAGTCGAAAGCTGAAAACTGCTCCTGGCTGAAAACTCCTGCACTTACTATACCTTACCAATTACGAGTGCTGAAGCGGAGAGGTCATTTTTCTTATTGAGAGGCTGTTTACGATCAACAATGACTGGCGACCGTTTATCCGACTTGTCAGTGATTGCTATTCACCATGGCCGAAGGAGTTACAACTGAAGAAATCTGTCAAAAATTTGTAAGGACATATCTCTTTAATGCTTCTTTGTTTGATTAAATGTTTACAATTGTACGTTAAAAAAAAGATGTGTTAATAAGACATTTAATTAAAGGATGTGGTTTTGGGTGGGAGAGCTCCCCTCCTATCTAGATCCGCCCCTGACTGATGGCAACCCTAACCTTGCATTAGCTTGGAGAAGGAGTGTGCCACGTTGTCGTCTTTTCCACTCTCAGCTCGTCTACTCTTCTTAGGGGTGACGATTGTATTTTTTTTTAAAGATTTTTTTAAACTTGTGGTTACAACTTTAGAGCTCCGTAGATTCTGCAAACTTCATGGTATGGACTTGATATATAGCTCAAAAGATAGGTCTCTCTGTGTGCTCTCTTTTGATACTAAAATATGTTTCATAGGTATAACTATAGGAAAGTTACTAGACCCTAAAGCGGAGGGACCTCAAAAACCTGAATGCTCCAGCTGGCCACTCTGGGTTGCGAAGTGCAAAAAAATATGAAAATGGTACGAGTGGCTAGAGGAAGCTCTCGAGCCTACAATGACCATTTTGAATAGGCGTTAAAAATATATTACCTGGTCAAGCGCGCGGTTTGAAAATTGAGGGCGTTGACCGGCGCTGTTGGGTGGTTCTTCCTCTAAAAGCAGGTCACATAATTATGTCCCCTACCTTCCAGCTCCTCGGGCGTCTTACAAGGCAAGTGGCATGTTCACGTGATTTTGACTTCCTATGGGGCTTTTGAAGGGCTAAAATAGATAGCAAAATGACTGAGTTGAGTGCAACAGCTTCCAAGGCAGTGCTCTCAGCATAGGAATGAAATAGACGAGCAAGTTCAGCGACAAAGGCTATGCCAGCATTCACTGAAGGAACTTGGAATGGATTTCTCTTCCAGTGTATGATCTTATTGTAAGCTTCTTTTAGGATGTTGTGAAGGTGCTTTCATCAAGACCACCCCAAGTGAAGGCGGGACTGATCATGGCTTTTTTTTCCTTTTTTATTTTTTATTTTTTTATTGCTTTACAGTACAGGTATGTGATGACATGAGACATAACGAGATTGTTGAACTATGATTGTGCACTGAAGGACTACTAGCTAAAACTAGCATCCATTAACTATAATTATGAATAAAGATTAACAGGGGATAACAATTTAGAGACATACATTGAGAATAGAAGGTGGTGGGTGGTGTGAACATTTGTTGCAGGGGCAGACATAGTGAAAGGAACAGGGATTGAAGTGAGACATAAAGAGAGTATGAACTTGCTTAATGAGAGTATAGGAAGCGAGCTCCATGTTTAAGGATGGAAGTGAGTTCCATAGTCTTGGAATCCGATTGAAGTAAAAATGCCTGTGGGTGCTTGATCTTGTGTACGTGTGCTTTAGTTTAGCTGAGAGTGAGCTCCATGTTTAAGGACGGAAGTGAGTTCCATAGTCTTGGAATCCGATTTAAGTAAAAGTGCCTGTGGGTGCTTGATCTTGTGTACGTGTGCTTTAGTTTAGCTGAGAGTGAGCTCCATGTTTAAGGACGGAAGTGAGTTCCATAGTCTTGGAATCCGATTTAAGTAAAAGTGCCTGTGGGTGCTAGATCTTGTGTACGTGTGCTTTAGTTTAGCTGAGCCTTCTATCATTCTTGTTGGTGACTTCAATGCTCCAGACATAAATTGGTCTGCCCACAAAGGGTCCATAACATACTCCAATTCTCTTTGCGGCCTTGTGTTTTCTCTCAATCTCATGCAGCTTGTCACAGTACCTACTCACACTAAAGTGGAATTCCTACCAACATGGCCAAGCTGTCTCGAGACCTTAAAAGAGAAGAACAACTTCAGACGGACAGATCCAACAACGTCATCATTACAGGAACTAAACCAGAAAATGGAAAAGAAGATGAAGAAACGGTGAAAGAGATATCTGACGCACTGGATGTATCACTGGATGAGGCCCAAGTAAGTGTGAGGAAAATTGGGAAAAGACGTGAAGATGGATCCCAAGTCGTATGCGTCACTATGCATCACTTTAACTAAAGAAAAGAGCTTCTCCACAAATCAAAACACCTAAAAGATTTTGAATGGTGGCAAGATATTTCTGGTTGGCATACCAACGTGGTATTATTGGGCATTCTAACCTGGTTGCTCAATTCGTTGTTTGCATGATCATCTGGGTTGAATAAGGAATCTGCCCCACCTTGTGTATTACTTTTGCTTACTGCTCCATCATTGACACAACTGACCACTGGCTGAGTCGACTCATCTTCGCATTTCGAATTAGTGCACACCATTACTGGATCTGTGAAATTCCCTAACTGGCCAGGTAGGCAGCTACGACAGACCTTGTCTTCCTTTACACAGGAACAGTTGCTACACCAGCCAGTTCTATTGCATCGGCAGCACCTCATAGTAGCACTGTACGGAGAAGCTGTGAAGCGCAGCGCTCTATGCAGGCAATTTGAAGCAATCTGTCCATTACTTCACGGCACATATTCCAAGCATCAGAGAAGTTAACTTCCCCCTTGGTGACCTGCATAATCTCCCCGGATACCATCCAGAACGATGAGGCCATTGACATGTTCACTATCAAGCAAGAAATCAGATGCTCCAATCGCAAACACAGTGAAGATCGGGCGAATGAAATATATCACAAGTTGCCTATACAGTTGAAATGATATGTGGATTTAGCCAAAGAACGTGGGTCATCATCATGGCGCTCTGTGCTACTTCTGGATGACCAAGATTTCCTCTTGCATAAGGGAGACTTTAGAGACGCACTATGCTTGCGCTATGGATGGACCCTATCCAATACACCAGGCAATGCTCTGCAACTGTGGCAATGCATTATCACCAGACCATGCCATGGTTTGTCACATGGGGGGGGTTTCCCTACCATTCGTCACAATCAGATCAGGGATATTACAGCATCACTCTTGACTGAGGTGTGCTCAAATGTAGCAACCGAACCCCACCTACAACCACTGTCAGGGGAGAGTATGTGACTTGCTTCTACCATCACTGATGATGGGGCACGTTTACAATAATAATAATAATAAAATAATAATAATAATAATAATAATAATCGCCAGGATGCATGTGTTTCACTCCAACGCTCCAAGCAACCGCTCAGGAAGACTTTCAGCCGTATATAAGAGGCATGAAAATGAGAAAAAGAGGGCATATGGGCAATGAGTTCGAGATGTGGAACATGGTGTATTCACCCCACTGGTGTTCTCAACAACAGGTGGCATGGGGAGAGAAGGACAAACTTTTTACAAGCGCCTACCTGATATGCTTGCCACCAAGCGCAATGTGGAGTACTGCACACTCATGGGGTGGCTCAGATGTAAAATATCATTTGCCATCCTCAGATCTGCTGTGATGTGTATTAGAGGAAGCAGATCTTCGAGACATCACCCCATCAAAGATGCAGACATAGCCCTGGCTTGCTCTGAGGGTTGTGTCCCACCCGAACATTAGAACACGAATTATAATATCATACAGTCTGACTTCAGAAATCAATTACATTTGTTGTAAAAAAAAATTGGATCAAGTGGCGTTTACGACTCCAGCCATCAACAAATGTGTGCGCGTTTTTTTAAGTTTACGCACGCACGTTTTGGGATTAATTTTTTATTTTATTTTTATTTTTTATTTTTTATGATTACTTCCGGTTTGAGAAAACAGACACAATAAACATTACATATTGTATTACTAAAATCTAAATTAAACCGTCCACCTCAGGAGATCGAATGGGGAGGCGGCGGATCCAGAGGGATGCATTACCCCTCCATAAGTTGATCGCTAACCTCTGGAACAGATGGCGGGTAGCTTCATTTGGTGGGATTCCCAACCGATGTCCCTGGAGGCGTCCTATATCCGGATGGTACGGATAGCGTCCTCACTCCACCCACCCAGTGTCTCAAAAACCATGGGGATGAAATTGACACCCACAGCATGACATGCCTCAGAGTGGGCCGCCTTTTTCCTTTCAATCCCCACGGTGAGGGCATGGCCTTGGGTGACAGCGGCTTCTTTCAGAGTCCGACGTTGGAGAGGAGAAATGACATGGACGTCCAAAGCTGCTGGTTGACCCCTCGACCAGTTTGGAAAGAAAATATCAGCAGGGCGACTGCTGGATCCGGGGATGAGGGAAGGCAACTCCTTCCTGGGCGCTAGAGCAGCAGATTGAGCTGCAGAAAAAAGTGCGTCCCGGATGGAGTCATGTCTGTGAATCCGGTGACCGTTGCCCCCGCAACCCACTTGATGGTCGCCAGAGGAATCTGTAACAACCTGACAGATGGAGCACCGTGCATCCTCCTCAACCATAGGGAGACCCAGCCAATATTGCAGACAGAGTCTAAATTCCCAGTCTTGGAGATGGAGACCTAGAGCACGAGAAGGGATTACATTCAGCCAATCACCTGCATGGGGGATGGCTGACGAGAGGGAAAGGGCCTTGAGGCGAGTATCAGCAACCCCAGAGACAAGCCCCGAGTGGGAAGCTTGATCAATGGAGTGGGAGAGATATTTCTGGCGGAGAGGGATGTCCACATCTGAGATGGAGGTTTATTGGCAGATTTGGCCAGGTCTAAAACGGCAGGGGCAATGAGTCGGCAGGAGGGTGACCAAGGATTCTGCCAATCAGAGTCTTGGACTGGTCAAGGGAGCTGATGAAGGCAGTGGGGGCGTGAAGAGAAGCTCTTCGGATATTCAGCCCACCGAGTGAACTAGGAAGGGAGGCCTTCAACCAGGCCCAATCCGAAAGAGGTCCACCTGCGAAGTCTGACAGTGCCTCCTGCATGGAATTGTCAAAAACAATGGAGGCTTCCCGGGGGACAGGTGCGCAGGGCGAAGGACACTTTCGGGAGGGCAAGGCAGGACCGGAGAAGGGTGGTTTCCATTTGAGAATCCTGCAGGTCGGCCAGCTTGGCCAAGGTTGCCTGCACCTTCCCAACCCGTTTGAGCATGGAGGATTCACAAAAGGAGGGAAGACCAACGGGAGAGCCCAGTAAGTCGAAGCCACCTCTGGTGAAGGGAATGTCAACTGGGAAGGGATTGTTGGTCAGAGGGTCATCAGGTGGAATGAAGAGCGTGTGACTTGGCCCTGTTAAGCTTGAGACCACGGGCAGGCCCGTCCTCCTCGATGATGGCCAGAGCGGAGCGAAGGTCATCAGCACAACTACACAGCGTACCGTCATCTAGGTACCATGCATTGATCAGGAGATTGGGAACCTCTTCCTTGATCCTCTCAATGATGGGCTGGAGGGAGAGAGCAAAGCCGAGTGGACCCAGAGGGTCTCCCTGCTGTACTCCACATCAGCTAAGGATGGAGTAGTCACCCAGTCGAAGAATAGGTTGAACCCCATAGCAACTTTCCATCCAAGCTGCCATAGATGGAAGGCGTTTCCTCACTTCTTGAAACATATACCCACGATCCACACAGTTGAAGGCGTTGGAGAAATCCAGCCATCTACGATCTGACGGAATGTTAGCATCCTCCTGCACCTGGGAAAAGGCATGTACAATGGCCTCACATCCAACCGGAACACCAACCCCCACCTGGAGGGGAGTCAGAACACGGAAAGCCTCAGCTTGCACTGCTCGGGAAATGCATTTGGAAGTAAGACGGCGAAGGACCTCCCCCACA
Organism: Cladorhizidae sp. MBARI D1340-BT2; assembly: GCA_028752905.1. Classification (NCBI taxonomy): domain Eukaryota; kingdom Metazoa; phylum Porifera; class Demospongiae; order Poecilosclerida; family Cladorhizidae; species Cladorhizidae sp. MBARI D1340-BT2. The sequence goes on from JAQNBH010000016.1 coordinate 16,374,219, forward strand.
GCAATAGGACGAAGGCCACCGTCTTTCTTTTGGCAGGCAAAAAGGGAGGCTCCACAGAGGTGGGGGACCATCACTGGAGGGGCTTTGCCAGCACACAAAAGGTTGACAACTCCCATCAAAGCTTGGAGGGCACTGTTGGCACGGTCTGGGGAGGGGCAGAAAACAGCTTCCTTGAAATGATTAGCCCTGAAAGAAGATGGACCCGGAGAAGAGCCATTAAGGAAAGATTTCAAAGCCTTTGTGACAATTAATTCAGTTATTTGGATGGGTGAAGGGACAGGGTCGGAGGGGAGGTGAGGGGTTTGTACCTGGGGATGCTTTGCTAACATCACCTTGCGAACATCAGATGTTTGAGCAAGCCCACAAGAGGAGAGGGCCTGGATGGCCTTCCTGTACTGACCCTCCTCCACGGCCCGCCTAGCACGTCTGGCATTGGAGGCCTTCAGTGATTCAGGTGACAACTTCTTTGACTTCCAGCGAAGAAGGATGAGCCTGTGTTTCTCCAAAACCTCAGCCCAAAGACCCATGATGTCACCTGCCTGCCATCTCCTGATCCTGGATCTCACTGTGTCTTGAGTTTCACGCCAGTGGCTGCGAACTCCTCTAGCGGGATTTGAAAGAATGCAGTGGGCAAGCATGAACAGCTTACTCCAGGCATCTATCACTGAAGGGTCTGTGCAAATGTCTCGACAAACCCCACACACAATGCATGCCCAAGCATCCCTGGCACCCTTGGGGACATGATGAAGGTAGGGACCCTTACATCAAGGATAGAAGACAGAGAAGGGAGAGATAAGTGGAAAGGGGAAGCTTCTTCCCGTGCCGCGTTATTTTAGTTTACGCATGGGCGGGGGTACACGTGGGAAATACCGCGTTTATGCAAGAAGCATCATTATGGCAACACTGAGGTCCATTGCTCCTGCTGCGTTTGGAACTACAGAAGAGGTTAATGGGCTATCTCAACAGCAAGGGCTAGGGCTATGCTACACCTGGATCGATAATCCATTCTGACCAGTGGGCAGCCTATAGGCAGGTGGCTACTCTACCTGGGATTGTGGCACATGAGACTGTGAACCACTCTATTGAGTTTTGATCCAAAAATAATAATAATAATAATAATTGAAGACGGCACCGTAAGCAACTCTACTTACGGAATTGGACTTTCCACTGGCAGCAGCTCCGTGTGAGCCTCTACGGAATCTCAACACCCACGTGCCGTTCTTATACCTTTAAAAAAAATTTTTTTTACAGAACATAATTTTTTTATCACATGACATATTATACTAGTACTACATCACATTTTGTAAAGTTAAGAGTTGATGATGGGGGGGGGGGGGGGGGGGGGGGGAGTTAAATACTGCCATCAACCCACGCAGAACATGGTGGTAGCCTGCGTGACCACATGGCAGCATTTCCCTTCCACAGACATAGAGCCAGACGTTGGTAGAGGTGGCGGGTTGTTTCTGCCGGAGCTGTTCTTGAGCGCTGTCCCAACTGATGGCCGATTCTGGAGATGGTAATGGTGGCTTCTTCGCTCCAGCCGCCTAGCGTTTCCACCACAAGGGGTATAAAATCGACTCCCACGGAACGACAAGCATCACTGTGGGCGGCCAACTTCCTCTCCTCACCTACTCGCAGTGCATGGCCCTTGGTGGTGGCGGCTCCGGCAAGTGTGCGAGGTTGCATGGTTGATATAACCGTCACATCCAAAGCTGCAGGATGCCCCCTACCCCAATTTGGGAGATAGATGTCGGCTGGGCGGCTGCGCGAACCAGGAATGAGAGATGGAACCTCCCTCCTAGGTGCCAGAGCTGCAGACTGGGCAGCATTGAAGAGGGCATCTCTGAGGGCATCATGCCTATGTATCCGGTCACCATTCCCACCGCATCCTACCTGATGATCACCAAAAGCATCTGCATCAATGGAGCGGTTACAAATCTGGCAGGTAGCATCACCAGAAAACATCCTGAGGCCCTGAAATATGGAAAAGATCGTCATTAAAATAAGCACGCTTCTGTATTTTTATATTTTTTAATATTTTTTAAAATATTTTTTTAAAATAAAATGTTATGCAAATACATGTACAGTGTAATGCACAATAGCAATATGCTAATCGTGTGTGAGCCCATAATTAATGTGGTACAATAAAGTAACAACAACAGTAACTACTATATATGATTTAGACAACAAATCTACGTTTAAAGGAAAAAAGGCTACTAGCACAGGCTTGGCTCTCTTCAAGTCTGTTCCAAGCCACAATACTGCTTGGTACAAATGAGTCTGTGGTAAATGTGATTAGTACGAGCAAATGGTTGAAAAATAGTATCAGTTCTTGCAAGCCTTCCTGAGTGTATGCTGAGTGGAACTCAAAAACATGTTCCGGAAAATAGCAGAGTCCATGTACAATTTTATAAATGGTTGCAAGTTTGAGGTTCAGCCTCCTTTCATTCAGTTTCGGAATATGGACAATGTTTAGAAGTTCCTCATAACTCAAGTCCCACCGACGAGTTACCATCCTAAGTGCAAACTTCTGGACCGATTCTGCATATATGGATCCCACATTTGCGCAGCATACTCAAGGTGAGGACAAACAAGATACACGTACAACCGTTTAAGAGTGCAAGGAGATGAGTTTTTGTAGTACAAGAGTCCAAGAATCTTTTTAGCCATGTTGCAGACTCTAGTGATATGATGAGACCATGTTACTCCTGGTGTCAATATTCTGAAAGAACTTCCATTTTGCAGTGCATAGTTCGTGAGTAACCTTATTTCTAATGATTTTATATTTCGAGAGGTTACCCAACAGCTTTCCCTGTTTGTAAGCAGCATTTCTTTTCCTGATGAGTCCAATTAGTCTTTTAGTGAGCCATGGGAGATTTTTTTGCGTTTTGGAAGTGTCTTTTGGGGTATACATTCATCCATTATAGAAGGATCCACTTTGACCAAGATTCATTAACATCCTCTGAAAGTATAAAATTCCAGTCAACATTGTCAATTAGGGTATACGCCATTTCCCAATCCGCTCGATTGTAGCACCAGACAACACGACCCTCAGAATGATTTATACAGTTGTGCTGTGACGTTGGTTTCCATTTGTACAGCACAGAAATACCATTGTGGTCTGAATTTGCAAGAGGTGGGATGACATGACAGAAATTTGTCAACACTGGATTTGATACATAAACCAAGTCAATAAGGCTTGTAGAGCCATTGTGATGAGTATGTGTTGGTTCAGTGAGAACAAGGATAGACATATTCTGCGTGTTTGATGTCTGATGACAACAGAGAGTAATTCTAAGTGCTCGCAACTGGGTAACAAAGATGTGTAGAAATATACATAAGGACACCTCCACCATTACGATTTCTGTCCAGCCGCACCAACTGATAGCCAGCTATGTGCATTTCACAATCACTTACATCAGCGCACAACCATGACTCTGTGATACAGACAACACTTGGAGAATAAGCTTTAACAATCAGCTGAAGTTCACCGAGCTTAGGAGGAAGGCTTCTTGCATTGTAATAAAGTATATTAATCATATTGTGACGACGAAAATTATTAGAAGAACAGGGTACTGGATTAACAAGAGTGGGATTAGCAGATGAATTATTATTATTATTACTTCTGTCTTTTCCGATTTCGTTACAGAATTGCTGCTTTCTCTGTAGCGAACTCTCGACTTGGTAATTATAATATATACTACGAGTATATATATATATGAGTGTATAGGCACATGTATACTTTAGGACCAAAGACAGGGAAACTGGACGGTTGAGAGTGGCATTTGTTAATTGCAGAGGATGGTGGTCAAGGCAGGTGGATTTGAAGGTAGTGTTGGGAACGAAGAAGTTTGATGTGCTGGGATTAGCGGAGACATTTTTGCAGAAGGAGGATGAGGTGCGAGTGTGGCAGGATATGAGTGGTACGGCAGGAATAGTAGGTAGGCGAGTGAGGTGTGGGAGTTCTGGTGCATGAGAGTTTGGAATCTAGGGTGAGGAAGTCAAGAGAAGGTTTGCTGTGGGTGGAGTTGAGCGGAGCGGGGAGAAGAAAAACTATGGCAGGGGTAGTGTATGTGAACCCAGAAGGAGTGAGAGAGACGAAGGGATTGTTTGAGGTGTTGCAGGAGGATGTGGTAAAGTATGAAGAGAAAGGTTTCGATGTTGTTATGATGGGGGACTTCTATGCAAAGATTAGATTAGGAGTGAAGGACAACCCAAACAGTAATGGAAGGCGGTTGTTGGAGTTGGTTAGGGCTGGAGGTCTGGTTGTGGGGAACGAGGTGCAGTGCTGTGAGGGCAGGTGGACGTGGGAATGTGGGGAGAGAGAGTCGGTCATAGACTTAGTGAGGACATGGATGTAGCTAGGGTAGTAGTGGAGGACTCAGGCAAGCTGGATGTGGGGTAGGACCATAACATTATTTGGGGAGAAATTACGTGGGGTAGGAGAGAGGTACAAGTGAGAAGAGAGCGACATAAATGGAGAATTGACAATAGGCTAGACTGTGGGGAGTATCAGGAGGCAGTGGAGGAAATGTCATGGGGTGGGAAGAGGAGGTGAGAGAGCTTGAGCAGGAGTTGGGAGGAAACATAGTTGAAGAGGTGTGGAGTAGGTGGAAGGAGAAAGTTTTGGCTGCAGCGGAGAAAGGAATTGGAAGGAAGAAGATTACAGACAGGTCAGAGGGATGGTGGACAGAGGATGTGGAGTGGTTAATTGGTGTCAGGAAGGAGAAATGTAAGAGGCTAAGGGAAGCCAGGAAGAGAGGGGAGAGAGAGGCTACATTAAGACAACTACGGGATGACTATAGAGAAGCAAGAAAGGAAGTGAAAAAGACTAGAAGAAGGAATTGAGGAAGAGACCTATAAAGAAGATTAGAGAGCAGGGTGGGACTAGTTGTAAGCTGTTTTGGAATGATTTAAGAGCAAAGAGGAAGGAGAGAAGGATAAAAGGAGTGAAAGATGATGAGGGAAGGATGGTGGAGGAGGAAGTCGAGGTGTTGGAGGTGATGGCAAAACACTGGGAAGAGCTGGGGAGTAAAAAAGAGGATGCCACAGTACAAGAATTAGAGACGGGAGAAGTGGGTGGGCATGAGCTGGGTATGTGTGAAGAAGTAAGTTGGGAAGAAGTAGTAGAGGTAATGAAGTGTTTGAAGAGAGGAAAGGCTCCAGGCCCTGATGGAATGTTGAATGAGATGCTGATGTAAGGAGGTGGAAGGTTGGTGGAGGTGATGCTGCAGGTGATGAATGTGGTGATGAGGATTGAGTGCTGCCCAGTGGACTGGAAGAGGAGTTTACTATATAGTACCTCTCCAAGGATGGTGACGAGGACGAAGTAGTTGCAGTTTAGCTATGCAAGAGTTTTGCGTTGAATGACTGCATCATCTTCTATGGAACAGCTATTAGTAAACAAAGCTATGGTAACAACCCTGGTTGTAGCTGACTGGGCATATGTGAGAGTGAAGACACTTACCATAGCTGCAATTCTGAGACTTCTTCAGACCGTTGGCCCACCCATCCTCTGTGGGTAAGAAAAGATAAATCAAACTGGAATTTGCCTCCACATATTTTCAGTAGTAGGAAGGGGACAACATAATGTTGTATATTTTATTGATTTTTTTGTAAATCTTGTTATTTTTGTTTTCATTGTTTTTGTTTTCATTGTTTATTGGTATTGTTAGCATTTTTAATTTTTGAAAGGAGACATGGTGTGACATAGTGATATTTAGCATTTGTTCTACTATATACCTAAATGGCAAATAAAAGTGCAACATATCAGATATTGTGTTTCACTCCCTATATTGGTTTGACCCTATTTGTAGCTATTCTAATAATTATAATGAATCTGCTATTGATAAGCAAACAGAACAAGAGAGCATTATAACAAATAATAATAATAAACATGAGATACAACAATGTCCATAAACGTGTCCATAAACCAAAAAAACACATCAACATTACAAAAAAAGAGCCGATTTCAAAACTTTTTGTGGTGCATCTCCATAGCTATAAGCAGTAAAACAATATTAAGTTTATAGTTGAATATATTGAAATCATCTAACTAAGATTACTGTTCACTTTTTAATTATATGTCTGTCCTTTCTCGGTTTTAATAGCATTAGCATTAAAGACATCAAACACATCATATTTGGAAAGGTCCTACGAATGAGCGAGTAACATTCGAGTGCCCTCGGCCATGTTGACCACCAAAAATGTAAACTTTTCCACTATTTAAATTGCGTGTCTTCATTACTGTCAACCAAGTAGAACAGGCTACATGAAGCGTCGATTGTATGCTTGCCCACTCACTCCACCTCAACCCTGCATAAATCCCATCTTCTTTGTGGCCGTCATCTCGATAGTATATGCACGATGGACATTTCTGTACAAAACCACAAGATTTCTCTTTGAAGCTTCCGCAGTGGCGCCAACATTCACCACAGAGTTTGCTAGCTAGTTAATCAAACAAGCCAGCCCAGCCCTGTATATATCAACCTCTATATACTGACTTCTATATGTTCACTTAGAGAACTTAATATTTTATTACTGCATGTTTGGAGATACATATGAAAAAGTAAACAGTTAAAGCTGGACATATAGAAATACAGTTATAGGGGAATCTTAGTTAGTCCAGCAGGTCCTCCTAGTTCAGCCCAGCTCTCTATATATCAACCTCTATATATTGACTTCTACATAGTCATTCATTAAACTTAATATATTATTACTGCATGGTTGGAGATGCATATGCAAAAGTAAACAGTTAAAGGCGGACCTATAGAAATACAGTTATAGGGGCATCTTAGTTAATCCAGCCGTTCCGACTAGTTAATCAAACAAGCCAGCCCAGCCCTGTATATATCAACCTCTATATACTTACTTCTATATATTCACTTAGAGAACTTAATATTTTATTACTGCATGTTTGGAGATACATATGAAAAAGTAAACAGTTAAAGCTGGACATATAGAAATACAGTTATAGGGGCATCTTAGTTAGTCCAGCGGGTCCTCCTAGTTCAGCCCAGCTCTCTATATATCAACCTCTATATATTGACTTCTACATATTCACTCATAAAACCTAATATATTATGACTGCATGGTTGGAGATGCATATGCAAAAGTAAACAGTTAAAGGTGGACATATAGAAATACAGTTATAGGGGTATCTAAGTTAATCCAGCCGTTCCTAGTTAATCAAACAAGCCAGCCCAAGCCATATATAGTTAGTTGTATATATATATAACTAGGATATATATATAATTAGGAGGAACGGCTGGATTAACTAAGATGCCCCTATAACTGTATTTCTATATGTCCACCTTTAACTGTTTACTTTTGCATATGCATCTCCAACCATGCAGTCATAATATATTAGGTTTTATGAGTGAATATGTAGAAGTCAATACATAGAGGTTGATATATAGAGGGCTGGGCTGAACTAGGAGGACCCGCTGGACTAACATCTATATGTCCACCTTTAACTGTTTACTTTTTCATATGTATCTCCAAACATGCAGTAATAAAATATTAAGTTCTCTAAGTGAATATATAGAAGTCAGTATATAGAGGATGATATATACAGGGCTGCGCTGGCTGTTTGATTAACTAGGAGGAATGGCTGGATTAACTTAGATACCCCTATAACTGTATTTCTATATGTCCACCTTTAATTGTTTACTTTTGCATATCACTAGATATGAAAAAGTTCAGCCCAGCCCTCAATTGTAGTGAGCCTGTCTAGTGTGAGTAGTAGGACTATAATACTTGTGTACATGTCTATGTGTGTTGCATGTGTGCACATGTGTATGAGCCTGTCTAGTGTGAGTAGTAGGACTATAATACTTATGTACATGTCTATGTGTGTTGCATGTGTGCACATGTGTATGAGCATGTCTAGTGTGAGTAGTAGGACTATAATACCTCTATATATTGACTTCTACATATTCACTCATAAAACTTAATATATTATGACTGCATGGTTGGAGATGCATATGCAAAAGTAAACAATTAATGGTGGACATATAGAAATACAGTTATAGGGGCATCTTAGTTAATCCAACTGTTCCTCCTAGTTAATCAAACAAGCCAACCCAGCCCTGTATATATCAACCTCTATATATTGATTTCTACATATTCACTTAGAGAACTTAATATTTTATTACTGCATGTTTGGAGATACATATGAAAAAGTAAACAGTTAAAGGTGGACATATAGATAGTTAGTCCAGCGGGTCCTCCAGCCCTCTATATATCAACCTCTATAATTATATTGACTTCTACATATTCACTCATAAAACCTAATATATTATGACTGCATGGTTGGAGATGCATATGCAAAAGTAAACAGTTAAAGGTGGACATATAGAAATACAGTTATAGGGGTATCTAAGTTAAGGCGGGACTAATCCATTTCTGGGCCTTTTTAATTCGTTCATAACTTTTTTGTTCTATATACTATCATGTTGAAATTAGTACCAAATGCTGCTCATTCAGAGAGCTTTCCAATGGTATATTTAGTTTTGATCTAACGCCATCCTGGTCAGAGTTGTGGACAGTTGTGGACACCAAGGTGATTTCACATTATTGCACTTTACTCAACACCTGTGGTACATAACCACTTACAATTTTGACAGCACTTAGAGAACCCACAGACATGCATTTTGAATGGATGAAAACATCATAACTTTTAAAATGGATTTTTAAGAAAGGTCAGTGTTTTGCTCATGATTAGCAACATTCCAGGGCTAATATCTCCCCATAGATTTTTTTGTGTGGATTCTTTCCATTCAAAAGAGCTTTCAAATGATATATTAAAAGTTGATATAGGACAAAGCATGGCCCAGTTATGTGCACACAAACTTGAAATAACTCATTTTGAGATAACGGCTCTTGAAAAAAGTACATTATTATGTTCTCTATCTTCCTTTCAGGTTCGTAACTTCGAATTTATGTAGTCAATAGCATGGACAAAAGTGTGTATAACTTTGCAGTGAAGCATTCAAATGCTCTGAAACTTGAAATAGAAATACTACATGAACTATACTATAGAATGAATAAATATCTTTAAAAATATGTTTTTTTGGGGATCAATGGATTAGTCCCGCCTTAATCCAGCCGTTCCTAGTTAATCAAACAAGCCAGCCCAAGCCATATATAGTTGTATATATATATATAACTAGGATATATATATAACTAGGAGGAACGGCTGGATTAACTAAGATACCTGTACTTCTATATGTGAGTGTTCGCTGAGGATAGGATTTTGAAGGAAGCACAAGGAGGATTTAGGAGACAGAGGAGATGCTCAGACCAGTGGTTGGTGAGGAGTTTGTGAAGTGAGGAAGAGCGAGAAAAAAGCTTCATATCTGGCTCTCCTGGATATAAGTAAGGCATATGACAGTGTGTGGAGGTAGGGACTGTGGCAGAAGTTGAGGCAGTATGGAGTAGAAGAGAAACTTGTGAGGACTTGTGTAGGATTGTATAGTGGGGTGGAGACGACGGTGATATTGAATTGAAGGAGGTCAAGGTGGTTCACTGTGGAGAATGGACTTAGGCAGGGATGTCCTTTGTTTCCACTTCTTTTCAATATATATTTGATGGGAATGGCAGAGGAATTGGAGAGAGCTGAGCTAGGAGTCAAGGTGGAAGGCTGTTGGTGTGGGGCACTTGTGTATGCAGATGATGTTGTTCTTGTGGGGCTGACTCAGGGGTGGAATTGCAAGCTATGTTGGATGTGGTACAGGCGTATGTGTTAAGGTGGAAGATGAAATTTAATAGCAAGAAGAGCAAGGTCATGGTAGTAGGGAAGAAGGAATCAGAAGTGCATTGGAGGACTGGTGAGGAGATATTGGAAGAGGTCAAAGAATTCAGGAATATGGTTTGATAGGAAGCCAAGGGGTAATGTTCAGTTAGAGAAGATGGCAAAGAAGGCAGAAGAGTGGGTTGGAAAGGTAATATGGATGAGTAGAGTGAATGGGCAGGCGGAAGTAAACAGAGGAAGAATGGTGTGGGAGCTTCTAGCGAGACCCAGTATGGAGCATGCAGCCGAAGTGTGGTGGACAGGAGGATGGAATGCTCGCAAGAAGTTGGAGTCAGCACAGATGAGAGTGGGTAGGAGACTGTTGGGGGCAAGTGATACAGTAGCCGGAGTGGCAATACGGGGAGATATGGGGTGGAGGAAGCTAGAGGAGAGGAGGGAAGAGATGAAGGTTTTGTTTGGCAAGATATTAGAGGTGCTGGAACAGAGCAGATTGGTGTAAATAAACTACGAGAGGATGGAGGAATTGGATGGTGGGAAGAATATGAGATCTTGAGGAGAAAGTACGAGATAAACAACGAGGTTGGGTCAGTGCGCAAGTGGAAGGGGAAAGTGAAGGTGAGAAATGAGAAGGACTGGGAGGAGGAAATAGACGGACGGAAAGAGTACGCTGAATTATTATACATCGGCAAAGAATGGTGCAGGGGTGGAGAGGTATGTGAGGTCCATGCATGGTCAGGAATGTGTGCGGCTGCAATTTCGACTGAGGACTGCATCAGCTGGGTTGTTACAGGATAAGAAGAGATGTGGGATAGTTAGGGATGAAAGGTGTATAATGTGTGATAGTGGAGCAGGGGAGGATGTGGAACATTTCTTGGTGACATGCGGGGAATTTGAGAGGGATCGGCTGGTACTGATGGATGAGGTACGCAGAATTGTAGGGGCAAGACAGTGGCTGGATGAATTAAGAAGAGTGATTAAGGATGGAAAGGTGGCATTGATTTTGGGGAAAGATGTGGAGGGAGTAAGTGATGCAGTGATGGAAGAGGTGGGCGAGTGTGTTATGTATTGGGTAGGGAAGTGGTGGCAGAGGAGAAAGGAACTGTTGTATGATGAGCTGAGGAATGATCTTTGGTCCCCTCCCGTCCCCCCCCTCCTTGAGCAGCGGGACACTCGTAACTTAATATTGTGGATAATTTTATTAATTAAGTACTATTGACTTCTTTTTTAAAATATGGATTGTTATTAGGTTAGTTACTAAATAGTTCCACACTGTGCTGTAATATATATGTGATGGCCTTAACAGGCTCAGCAATAGCAACATTAAATCATACGTAGTCGAAGAACAACAATCTATGATTAGTTAGTTATGGACTTACTCGGAGTAACTTCTTTTAGGTGGCTGGTAAGATTGGTAAACATTAGTTTTTTTGTCTGTAGTCAAACTTTTTAATGTCTGGTCTCTCGATTATATATATCTATTAACTACACACACACACACACCATACATAAACATGTGCACAATAGCTTGAATACAGAAGATCCAAAGCATTGCAGCAACAGTAAAACACCCAATATTAGGTACGAGACTGCGTGTACTATAAACACATTTTTGTATGTGCAATATAAGTTAAGCTGGGCCAGGCAGCTGCACATTTTTACAACCAAGAAGTGATCAGTAGCTACATACATGTATGTATCTATGGCCTATATATATGTATGTATATATGGCATATATATATATGTATGTATCTATGGTATATATATGTATGATATATGGTATATATATGTATGTGTGTATCTATGGTATATATATGTTTATACTACATCACATGACCTGTGGCTAATCTGATTGGTTAGGTTACATAGGCACGTAACCTACACTTTTAACTGCATGTAGTTTAGCGCGTGCGCAATGTAGTATAAGTAAGATAGCCTATGTAAAAGAGTCGGTTATGCGCCAGTGTAACCTACTCGTTTGCTGTTACATTCCTCGGCTTCGCCTCGGGGTAACCGCAAACTTGGAGGTTACATAGGCGCATAACCGACTCTTTTGTATAGGCTATCCTATACATGTATTTATGGTGTATATATATATATGTATGTATCTATGGTATATGTATGTATGTATCTATGGTATATGTATGTATGTATCTATGGTATATGTATGTATGTATCTATGGTATAATTATATGTATGTATTTATGGTATATATACATGTATGTACTTGTATCTATGGTATATATATGCGTATGGGTTCAATTGAAGAATAGTCACCTGAGCGGCGGCCCAGGTGACTATTCTTCATAAGATCCCGGCTAGGGCCCTACAGGACAAAACGTATTGTTTAATTGAGATGGACGAGGATGGGACCAGATATCCTGTTTGCCAAGACTGCTGACCCATTCAGTGACCACCAGGTTGGCTGTGGGGAGAACAGTGACAGAATTCACCACTTCCATGACTCCATCAGGGACGCTCTCTTCTTTGTGGCTCAGTCTGCAGATAATTAGGTGTATCATGTGTGATAGTGGAGCAGAGTAAGGTGTGGGACATTTCTTGATGTGCAGGGAATTTGAGAGGGATTGACTGGTACTTGTGGATGAGGTGTGCAGAGTTGTAGAGGGCTAGACAGTGGCTGATGAATGTGGAAGAGTTGGTAAGGAGGATAAAAACGGCATTGCTGTTGGGGAAAGGTGTGGAGGGAGTAAGTGATGCAGTGATGGAGGAGGTGGTGAGTGTATTATGTATTGGGGTGTCTGATGAGAAAGAACTGTTGTATGGTGAGATGAATGATCTTTGGTCCCCTCCTCTCCTCTTCCTTGAACAGTCGGACATGCTTAGCTATTATTATGCTCAATGAACTCTCAGTTGACATAATTACGATAACCTTCTCAATAATTAACTTGAAATTGTATTCTCTCAACACTTCGACTAGATACTCTAGCCTTCATCAGGTTGTAGTTACTTTTATATAGTATCAAACTGTGCTATAGCTATATGTGTGGTGGCCTTAACAGGCCAAAGATAACAAAAATTAATCCCTGATTTTCAGTATTTCTGCAAAGTTAATCTCCCATTCTTAGCCGAGTGCTTGAAAGAATAGCTTCATCAGTATGTTGGTATGCATTGCTTCTAGCTTGATCACATGGACACTATAACTAATTTTGATTGAGTCAGTTTAGGCCCAATTCTGATCATCTTTGGTCAGCTCAATCTCATCCAATTCTGCCTCATCATCATGAGGTGGCAACAAACTGCTTGCATTAGGTTACCCTGCTCTAACAATTGAGGTATTTTGGATATAATAGGCTTGCCCTGCCTGGGCTCTTAGCCATTTCTATATTCACATAACATTCAGGAGCAGCTTGATTCAGCAGGTGATTCAGCAGGAAATTAAAAAAATGTTTGTGGCATAGCTAATGCATTATTGTTGTTGTATTATTACCATCATCCAGTTGCTCCTGTGTCATGGAATACAGGTACAATACCACCACCCCCTCCCCCTCCCCCTCCCCACCCCCTTTCCTAACTATATCGGAGTAGCAGGAGTACTTTTTATTTTTTTATTATTATTATTTTTTTAACAATAATATATATATAATAAATACACCTATATATATATTATGCATACCTAACACAAAGCAGACACTAAAAAGTCAAAATGAATCCATCCACCTCTGCAGTAACTGGCCTAGCCACGGGGTAGCATTGCCTCTCAAGAGGCAGACAGACAGCCTTTGGAACAGGTGGCGCACAGAATCCATGGGAGATTTGCCGAATCTCTGAGCCTGGTGGCGGCTAATCTCAGTTATAGTGTGGCATGCATCTTCACTCCAGCCACCAAGAGATTTGACTACAAAGAGGACGAAATCAACTCCAGCAGCCTTACAATCAGCAGAGTGAGCAGCTCGCTTGCGATTGGCCCCTACTATCAGAGCATGGCCCTGACAGGAGGCAGCCCCATCGACAGTCCGGTGTTGGAGTGTGGAAATTACCGTTACAGCCAGGGCAGCAGCACCGTTACAGCCAGGGCAGCAGCACGACCTCTCTTCCAGTTTGGAAGGAAAATATCTGCAGGGCGACTATGCGATCCAGGAATAAGGGCAGGTATTTCCTACCTGGGGGCAAGGGCAGCCGACTGAGAAGCGGAGAAGATGACATCTCTGATGGCATCATGGCGGTGAATTCGATCCCCGTTACCCCCACAACCCACCTGGTGGTCCACCAAAGCAGTCCATCACCACATTGCAGACAGGGCAACGAGAACCATCCTCCGCCATCCTGAGACGAAGCCAATACTGTAGGCAATGTTGGAATTCCCTATCCTGAAAGTGGAGACCAAGAGAGGGAATAACATTGAGCCACTCGCCAGCATGGTCAATCTCCGGATGTGGGTGTGTTGCTCGAGGATATACGCGACGGTGGGTCACGACTTGAAGTTGCTGATTGCTATTAGGCGGTTTCAAGCGTTGCTCTACACATCTACGCGGCTGGGAAAGGATACAATGAAGATATCTAAATTCTTTCCGAAGAACTACGTGGATGCCGTGGCAACCACCTTCACCATGCTCATGATTCCAGTCTCCTACCTGCATGGAGTTCTCTACATTGCACCTACAATCTGGCCTGCGGAAGAAAACGCAAGCAATTATTACGCAACCGTATTTTTCATGACTTTTCTCTTTGCCAACACCTACTCCAACCTTGTGCTCACTCTCACCACAGACACTTCTTGTTCAACTATCACTTCTCCTATTGTAGCCCAGCATGGGTGGTTTTACTGCCCATTCTGTCGCTTCTATACACCTCCTAGAGCCCACCATTGTCGCACATGTCAAACATGCATTTTGAGGCGTGACCACCATTGCTTTTTTGCGGGAAAGTGCGTGGGCTACCACAACCATCGCTACTTCGTTGCCTTCCTCATCTATCTCACCATGTCAGCCATTGTTGGGGTCGTCACTAGTTTCGCCGCCATCGTCCGTCTCACTGGTGGCTTTTCTCTCGCTTTACTTCCAGCCTTCATCTTGCCAGTCTTAGCATTTTTATTCCAAATAGTGCCCGTCAATTTCTTTATTATGTTCCAGACATCCATCGCCCTCTTTGTAACCATGGCGGCCGGAGGCTTGCTCGTTCTGCAACTTTTCCTTGTCTATACGGGCCAGACGTATCATGAGATGCAGAAGAATATCCGCATTTATGCACGTAGCCCGAGAGAAAACTTTGAGGATGCTTTCGGCAAGAACTGGTGGTTTTGCTGGATGCTTCCTTTCATTCCGTCTGCTCATCTTGAAGATGGTGCCCATTACCCTCCAGCAAGGAATGTGGCCACCTCATCTTATGATGATGTTGGCAGAACTAGAGCTGCTGCTGTGGACGTGCAGCAGAGTAAAAAGAGGAGGACTGTTACACAAACCTGATTTCATAGCTTACATACACTTGAGTAATGTCAATAAATGTTTAACTGATAGAAGTCTGAAATAATTCTTCTTGGTGCTTGTAGTAATGGTCACATTCTCTATGCTATGCTTTATAATGGAGATGGAGTATATAATATATGTCCAACAAAGCAGCCACTTTTTTTGCTAGAGCCTGTTGCAGATGTTACCCCTATCCATGAGTGCCCATTGAAAACACAGACAGGGCCAAGAGAAATATTACATTTCTGACTGTATATCTAGTTTGGCTACTTGGGCTGTTTTGGGGGTATGTGGCCAGCCCTGCATATTCTTGCAAGTTACCTGGTTATATCTGTCCTAGTTTGGCCGGTGAGTGTAGCATGGCTGGGGGGGGGGGGGGGCTTGGCCTATGGGCCCCAAACTCTGCCAATGTTTTCCTTGTCAAACCCCTGTGCCCCCTGGTCAAACCCCGTGCCCCCTGGTTGCATCTGCCCTCCTATGCCCTATCTACCCTAGTTTGGCCATTGAGGCTATTTTTTAAAGCTTGGGGTATGGTATGGCCAGGGGAGTGACTTACAGACTCCCAAACCATGCCCATGTTCTTCCCCTGGTTGAGTTCCCCATTGGCCCCACCCTCTACAGTGTCCTCTGTAGTAGCCATTGAGGAGACACACACACATACATACAGACAGAAAGGGGGTGTAATAGTATATAGTTATCACCAGAGTACTAATATAATCATCTTTAGTTCACAGCTAGTACAAGGTTACTACACCAAGGAGTTCAGGCTGAAAGCTATTTACAAGCCCAGAGACAACCCAAACCAAGATGAATTCAAAAATACAGCAAACACACTTCCACATCACTACAAATACATAATTCAATTACCAGGCTGTAGTCAAGTTGCCAAGCAATAATGCCTGCACACCAGATAGGTGGCATAGGGTGGAATATGGGATATTTTAAAACTGGGAGAACTGGTATGATAAATATATACAAATTATAGGTATATATATAAATATAGGTAGATAGATAGATAGATATGTATATAAAAATACGGCAGGAAAAACCGAAGGATTAAATTTAGTGAGTTTCCAAAGCTTTCAGTTTCATCATTTGATCATGTGATCATGCCCATGTCTCCAGTTGTAGCCTCTTGCTTGTCTCCAGCCCCTTCATGAACTGGACTGCCTCTTCCCCTTGCATACCTCCCCACCTCTCACACACGCCCCTCAGGGCATCCTGCACTGCCACTGGCATATTTTTAGCGTTGCTGTACAAGAAGCAAACAACAACAACAACAAACAGCTGCTTACTTGACAGTGAGGATCATGTGATAGCACAACAAGGTTAGGTCTGGCTAAGCTAGTCAGTGAGGATCATGTGATAGCACAACAAGGTTAGGTCTAGCTAAGCTGGTCTGGACGGTGAGGATCATGTGATAGCACAACAAGGTTAGGTCTCGCTAAGCTGGTCTGGACGGTTAGGATCATGTGATAGCACAACAAGGTTAGGTCTGGCTAAGCTAGTCTGGACAGTGAGGATCATGTGATAGCACAACAAGGTTAGGTCTGGCTAAGCTAGTCTGGACAGTGAGGATCATGTGATAGCACAACAAGGTTAGGTCTGGCTAAGCTAGTCTGGATGGTGAGGATCATGTGATAGCACAACAAGGTTAGGTCTAGCTAAGCTAGTCTGGACAGTGAGGATCATGTGATAGCACAACAAGGTTAGGTCTCGCTAAGCTAGTCTGGACAGTGAGGATCATGTGATAGCACAACAAGGTTAGGTCTCGCTAAGCTGGTCTGGACGGTGAGGATCATGTGATAGCACAACAAGGTTAGGTCTGGCTAAGCTAGTCTGGACAGTGAGGATCATGTGATAGCACAACAAGGTTAGGTCTCGCTAAGCTAGTCTGGATGGTGAGGATCATGTGATAGCACAACAAGGTTAGGTCTGGCTAAGCTAGTCTGGACAGTGAGGATCATGTGATAGCACAACAAGGTTAGGTCTGGCTAAGCTAGTCTGGACAGTGAGGATCATGTGATAGCACAACAAGGTTAGGTCTCGCTAAGCTAGTCTGGATGGTGAGGTAGCACAACAAGGTTAGGTCTAGCTAAGCTAGTCTGGATGGTGAGGATCATGTGATAGCACAACAAGGTTAGGTCTGGCTAAGCTAGTCTGGATGGTGAGGATCATGTGATAGCACAACAAGGTTAGGTCTAGCTAAGCTGGTCTGGACGGTGAGGATCATGTGATAGCACAACAAGGTTAAGTCTGGCTAAGCTAGTCAACAAGGTTAAGTCTGGCTAAGCTAGTCTGGACGGTGAGGATCATGTGATAGCACAACAAGGTTAGGTCTCGCTAAGCTAGTCTGGACAGTGAGGATCATGTGATAGCACAACAAGGTTAGGTCTAGCTAAGCTAGTCTGGATGGTGATGATCATGTGATAGCACAACAAGGTTAGGTCTGGCTAAGCTAGTCTGGACGGTGAGGATCATGTGATAGCACAACAAGGTTAGGTACATGTATGGCTAAGATAGTCTGGATGGTGAGGATCATGTGATACACAGTGAAGATCATGTGACAACACAACAAGGAAAATAACATAAAGAGTGAATTACCCAGCAATGAAGACGTGTGCCTTCTTTGGACCCACCCACTGCCACACCTCCTCTCCCTGCCGCTCCAACACGTGCTGCACGTACTCCTTCTCCTCCTGATCCCGTGAGAATGCAACGTGAAGAACAAGACTGCCGGCACTTACCAGCGGCAACCACTCGTCCGCAAAGAAAAAGTCTGCCTTTTTTGACCGACAACCAAAGATGAGAAAATTCCCTTGATATGGAACAATAATATTTCATTAACTCAGCATCACTATGTGATTTAACATAACTGGTGAAACTCAACACCACTATGTAACTCAACATCACTAAAGTGCTAAGTCAACAATCACTGCGCAGTGTTAACTCGTCACTTGCTAACTCAACAGTCACTATGGTGTTAACTCATCACTTACTAACTCAACAGTAATTACAGAAGTTAAACTTTTTAAATTTTGTAAGATAGAAATGTATTTCACAAAGACAGATTTTCTATGCAATGTACAGGCTAGGGATGAGTGTGTCAGGCCTTGCTGTGTGAGAAGCCACCACGTATACAAGGCTAGGCTGCTAGGGATGAGTGTGCCAGTCCTTGCTGTGTGAGAAGCCACCACGTATACAAGGCTAGGCTGCTAGGGATGAGTGTGTCAGGCCTTGCTGTGTGAGAGGCCACCACGTATACAAGGCTAGGCTGCTAGGGATGAGTGTGCCAGGCCTTGTTGTGTGAGAGCCCACCACGTATACAAGGCTAGGCTGCTAGTGATGAGTGTGTCAAGCCTTGCTGTGTGTACAAGGCTAGGCTGCTAGGGATGAGTGTGTCAGGCCTTGCTGTGTGCTATATATATATATGGGCAGCAGCAGTTGGAGAGGAGTTACATGGACCTTGCTCCTTAGCTTCCTTAGCTTTTTTTTGACTCTATGGCTCTCTCCATCTTTATTCCAGCTCAGGCAATATATCAGACAATGACCCCTTGGGATCAGGAAGTGCACACCTAGGCTTGAAGTGCTAGTGAAGTGACAAGAGAGACAGAAGTGAGCAGAAGACTGCAGGTCCACACCTAGGCTTGAAGTGCTAGTGAAGTGACGAGAGAGACAGACAGAGAATGGCAGGCTGCAGTCATGATAGTGAAGCTCATACCATAAAAAAAAAAAAATGTTTTGAAATATAATTAAAATTTCGTACACTTGCCACATTTATTTAACCAGAGAAAGCACTTGTTGTTCAATTAAAAGGTGGCGCACCTCGTTTGTGCCTTGTTTGTAATTAAAGCTATTTAACTCGCTTTCAAATGGAGTACAGTAGCGCATACCTATTGCTTTTTGCTGAATTCGCTCTTCTATGTAGGCTCTAAATGGAGCACATCCAGTACCTGGTCCTATCATGACCACGTGACTATCTGGTTGCCTTGGAAACTTGATAGTCCCAGGTACCACCCACACAGGAACTCTGTCAGTGTCTGTAAAATTCAAATATCTTTGAGAGTTTGAGAGGAGAGGAGAAAGAGACTCACCATGGGTATCAAAATACATCAAAACATCAACAACAACAACAACAACCCTGCATTACATCATGATCATGTGCACACATTCATCAGCCATTGCCCTAGCCTTAGTTATTGCCCTGGCCCTGACCTTAACCACTGGCCTGTCTGGCCCTAACCCTAACTGAAGCCAATCCAGCCCTGATTTGTCTAGACCTCATCACGGTGATGTAATGCTGAGATTATGCCACGAGCAGACAAATTAAAAGACAATCAAAAGGAAAACACGACCTTACACTTGTGAGGTTCCAAAGAGGCGAGCCAAGTAGAACACACACCCTGCAATTGTGTGTCCATGTGACTATCATGTGACCGTCAAACACCCTTAGCTCACTAACCTGACGAGGC
This sequence comes from Cladorhizidae sp. MBARI D1340-BT2, assembly GCA_028752905.1. Lineage (NCBI taxonomy): Eukaryota > Metazoa > Porifera > Demospongiae > Poecilosclerida > Cladorhizidae > Cladorhizidae sp. MBARI D1340-BT2. The sequence goes on from JAQNBH010000016.1 coordinate 16,393,865, forward strand.
TTGTAAAGTGTGGAACGGAACCTGACCACTGCCATGAGAATCTGAATCTGGCCTGGGTAGGCTGCCATGGAAGAGGCAATGGAAAAGGCCCGAGGCTGAAGCACTGGAATGAGATCAAACAAGTATGGGAACGGAATTTTTGATGTCGCATTGGGAAAATCACTCAAGACCTACAGAGAAAAATGAAATTCCAATTACAGAGACTCGCGAAGCAAAAATATATATAATAGGGGAGGGAGGGGTTCCCAAAAATGATAATCAACTAATTGAAAGCAGAACAGGGCACGACAGGTTAAACCTGAACAAGCCTCCTAGCACACTGACCCGTGCACCCCACCTCCAAGATAGTTCTCTTGGGTCTGTTGCAGTAAGCAAACAGTTCTTCTTGTCCCTCGGGAGAGGTGAATTCCAGCAACTTCTCCTCCTCCAGCTCATTCCCGGCCTCCGCGGCAAAGTGGGAAAGGAGCTCGAAGAAGGACCTGCGAGGGACCGACTGGAAGTCCAAGTGGTGCACAAGGAGGTGCCAGACGGTGCATGGGATGGGAAGGGTGTGGCAGTGGGCGGGGTGGGGATCTGTACGTGCAAGCATTTATTTAACACCACACATGTCACTAAACACACGCGACAAAATAGTCGTATCAATGGGAGCACTGAGTTTGTATGAGGGTAGATTTTTTAATGATAATAATCAGCAACCTCTCTCACCATTAGGACTGTTGGCTTCAAGGGTAAACCGTTGCTTTGGGTCAAGTTTTAGCATAGCCACGAGTTCATCAACGGCAGACTGAATATTCTGAGGTTGCACCATAAGAACATCTCCTGCGGAGTGTCTGATGATATGCGAGGGGGCGAGAAGAAGGGGGAGGGGAGGGGGAAAGAGAGAAGAGGGATTTAAGAGGAGACGTGAGCAACAGCAACAAAATGAGGAGGTAGGAAGGAAAGAGATGAGAGAGTGAATGGAGAATTGACTAACTCCATTCCAGAACCGTGGACATCCACTGTAACCAGCCTGACATCTTGAAAGTGATCGCGTGGGGTGACCCTCTCATTGGAGACCAGTCGAGCCAGGAACGGTTGCTGACGAGTGGGCGTAATAATTGGCAAGGTGGGTGTGGCTTCACTAAGAGTGGAAGTGGGCGTGGTATCGTTGCAAGAAGATGTGGGGGGAATGGCAGTGACTCTGTACTTGGAAGGTAAGCTAGAGAAGACACTAAGCAAAACTAACCAACCAGTAGTGCTGCACCGCCATGTAAAGTAGATTCAACATGGAGAGTCATGAAATGCACATCGTCACACTAGAGCCAGGGCTAGAGCTAGAGTTAGAGTTATAGTTAGGGTTAGAGTTAGAGTTAGGACTAGGGCTAGAGTTAGAATTAGATTAGGGCAAGGGTCAGAGCTAGAGTTAGAGCTAGGGCTAGAGTTAGAATTAGAGTTAGGGCAAGGGTTAGAGCTAGGGCTAGATTTAGACCTAGAGTTAAAATCAGAGTTAGGGCTAGAGCTAGGGCTAGAGTTAGAGTTACGGCTAGGGCTAGACTAGAGTTGGAGTTAGGGCTAGAGTTAGAGCTGATGCTAGAGTTAGAGCTAGAATTAGAATTAGAGCTAGGGCTAGAGTTAGAGTTAGGGCTAGAGTTAGAGCTAGGGCTAGAGTTAGAGCTAGAGCTAGGGCTAGAATTAGAGTTAGGGCAAGGGCTATAGCTAGGGCTAGAGTTAGAGTTAGGGCTAGAGTTAGAGCTAGAGCTAGGGCTAGAGTTAGAGTTACGGCTAGAGTTAGAGCTGATGCTAGAGTTAGAGCTAGAATTAGAGCTAGGGCTAGAGTTAGAGCTAGGGCTAGAGTTAGAGCTAGGGCTAGAGTTAGAGCTAGGGCTAGAGTTTTAGAGCTAGGACTAGAGTTAGAGCTAGGGCTAAAGCTAGGGCTAGAATTAGGGCAAGGGCTAGAGCTAGGGCTAGAGTTAGAATTAGAGCTAGGGCTAGAGTTAGAGTTACGGCTAGAGTTAGAGCTGATGCTAGAGTTATAACTAGAATTAGAATTAAAGCTAGGGCTAGAGTTAGAGCTAGGGCTAAAGCTAGGGCTAGAATTAGAGTTAGGGCAAGAGCTAGGGCTAGAGTTAGAATTAGAGCTAGGGCTAGAGCTAGAGTTAGAATTAGAGTTAGGGCTAGAGTTAGGGCTAGAGTTAGAGCTAGGGCTAGAGTTAGAGTTACGGCTAGAGTTAGAGCTGATGCTAGAGTTAAAGCTAGAGTTAGAGTTGGAGCTAGGACTAGAGTTAGAGCTAGGGCTAGAGTTAGAGCTAGGGCTAGAGTTAGAGCTAGGGCTAGAGTTATAGTTAGGGCTAAGGCCAGGGCTAGGGCTAGAGTTAGAGCTGATGCTAGAGTAGAGCTAGGGCTAGAGTAGAGCCAGCTAGGGCTAGGCTTGGACTGAGTCTTCAGTTGGTGTTATGGCTATGGCTAGAGCTGGTCCTACATACCTACTCCTAGCCCTCGAGATATCCCTGGCCTACCTAGCCTCACTTCTAGCCCTAGCCCTAATGCTGATGCTGACAATGGAAGCTAGACATATACGACAGCATAGCCAGGCAACAGTGTAGTCAGAAATGTTGACAGAGAATTGCATTGGCAGTGAAAGCCTGTACAAGTCTGTGTACAAAACATAATTACTGCCAATTAAAAAAAAAAACACCCATCTCCAACCACATGCATGACAGTAATCAGTGGCAAAGTTTTAATATTACCATCAACATCCATCAACATCAATCAATGCTGGAGTTATCAGACACTTTTCTCACCAACACTTCCAGCTAAACAATATGCAGAGTTCCATACAGAATGTTTTGCTAATGAGGGAGGCCCCCCCCCCCCCCTGCATACAAGACAATGGATATGTACATTAGGGTATGCTTTATGAAGAGATGTTGGGCTTGCAAGACGGTGTGCGCAGAAACTGACGTGAAAAGTACATTCGTCAGTTCCTCTTACTAATAACAAGGATACAGGACTGAATCACTGAGGATGGATATGCCATCAGGAAGTGGGTGGAGTTTCATGAGAACGTCCCACAACTGCTTCAGCCAGGGGTTGATGACAGCATCACCTCTGAGAATATATATACATATAATATATATATAATGTAATGTTAACTTCACTAGGGAGACAACCCACCCTAAGTCGTGCTGATCGTCTGCTAAGGCCAGGGGCAGGATAGGTTCTCCTCCCAACTGGACGAGCCTTCGATGCAACTTCTTGCCAACGTAATTATACCTAAAATTGTTTGAGGTTTCGAATTAAAACCACAAAACTCGAAATAAACACCTTTCCCACTTCACACTTAACAAAGTTTAACTGTTGTGGTTAGTCAAATACGATGAATTAACTCTTTGAACCCGAGCGGCCAATTTTTTAGCCGATATGTAGTGAGTGGTGTATGTACCCGAGCGGCCTGTTTTTCTGGCAGGAATCCCCCTTTTTATATTCCAGCACCGCATTACAGCTGATTGGCCGCTTTGTTTCGTTGGATTTTTGGTGCGGTGGAACTGCGCAATCTTCTAGTTTAGTTTGCCATTTGTTTCGTCGAATTTGAATAATCTATGAATGAATAGGTGGCAGTGGAGGACGGGTGGCTGAAGATTTGAGTTTTCTTGAAGAAGATATGGCAGGTTATGATAACGGGCACATTGTGACTCTAAATCGGAGGAAAGTACTGACTCCGATAGTGAAGCAGACCATCAGGTACCGCCAGCTAGGGCTAGAGGGTGATGTAGCGGACAGAGAGGTTGTAGTAGAGGGAGGGGTCATGCTAGGCCAGGGAAAGGGCTCTAGTGGAGCCAGGATGGACTGCAAATCTATCTGGCTTTTCTACAACTTATTTATACATCACAGTAACAGTTCTAAGCATTAAAATCACTTCTCAATAATCAACTTCAATTTTTATTCACCACGTTTCGACTAGGAATAATGCAGACTGTGCCTGTACATTATTATACTCCATGCAGACTATACCTGTACATTATTATACTACATGCAGACTATACCTGTACATTATTATACTCCATGCAGACTATACCTGTACATTATTATACTCCATGCAGACTATGCCTGTACATTATTATACTCCATGCAGACTATGCCTGTACATTATTATACTCCATGCAGACTATACCTGTACATTATTATACTCCATGCAGACTATGCCTGTACATTATTATACTCCATGCAGACTATACCTGTACATTATTATACTCCATGCAGACTATGCCTGTACATTATTATACTCCATGCAGACTGTGCCTGTACATTATTATACTCCATGCAGACTGTACCTGTACATTATTATACTCCATGCAGACTATGCCTGTACATTATTATACTCCATGCAGACTATACCTGTACATTATTATACTCCATGCAGACTATACCTGTACATTATTATACTCCATGCAGACTATGCCTGTACATTATTATACTCCATGCAGACTGTACCTGTACATTATTATACTCCATGCAGACTATGCCTGTACATTATTATACTCCATGCAGACTATGCCTGTACATTATTATACTCCATGCAGACTATGCCTGTACATTATTATACTCCATGCAGACTATACCTGTACATTATTATACTCCATGCAGACTATGCCTGTACATTATTATACTCCATGCAGACTGTGCCTGTACATTATTATACTCCATGCAGACTGTACCTGTACATTATTATACTCCATGCAGACTATGCCTGTACATTATTATACTCCATGCAGACTATACCTGTACATTATTATACTCCATGCAGACTATACCTGTACATTATTATACTCCATGCAGACTATGCCTGTACATTATTATACTCCATGCAGACTGTACCTGTACATTATTATACTCCATGCAGACTATGCCTGTACATTATTATACTCCATGCAGACTATGCCTGTACATTATTATACTCCATGCAGACTATACCTGTACATTATTATACTCCATGCAGACTATACCTGTACATTATTATACTCCATGCAGACTATACCTGTACATTATTATACTCCATGCAGACTATGCCTGTACATTATTATACTCCATGCAGACTATGCCTGTACATTATTATACTCCATGCAGACTATACCTGTACATTATTATACTCCATGCAGACTATACCTGTACATTATTATACTCCATGCAGACTATACCTGTACATTATTATACTCCATGCAGACTGTACCTGTACATTATTATACTCCATGCAGACTATACCTGTACATTATTATACTCCATGCAGACTATACCTGTACATTATTATACTCCATGCAGACTGTGCCTGTACATTATTATACTCCATGCAGACTATACCTGTACATTATTATACTCCATGCAGACTATACCTGTACATTATTATACTCCATGCAGACTATGCCTGTACATTATTATACTCCATGCAGACTATACCTGTACATTATTATACTCCATGCAGACTATGCCTGTACATTATTATACTCCATGCAGACTATACCTGTACATTATTATACTCCATGCAGACTATACCTGTACATTATTATACTCCATGCAGACTATACCTGTACATTATTATACTCCATGCAGACTATGCCTGTACATTATTATACTCCATGCAGACTATACCTGTACATTATTATACTCCATGCAGACTATGCCTGTACATTATTATACTCCATGCAGACTATACCTGTACATTATTATACTCCATGCAGACTATGCCTGTACATTATTATACTCCATGCAGACTATACCTGTACATTATTATACTCCATGCAGACTGTGCCTGTACATTATTATACTCCATGCAGACTATGCCTGTACATTATTATACTCCATGCAGACTATACCTGTACATTATTATACTCCATGCAGACTATGCCTGTACATTATTATACTCCATGCAGACTATACCTGTACATTATTATACTCCATGCAGACTATGCCTGTACATTATTATACTCCATGCAGACTATGCCTGTACATTATTATACTCCATGCAGACTATGCCTGTACATTATTATACTCCATGCAGACTATACCTGTACATTATTATAGTGCATGCAGACTGTACCTGTACATTATTATACTCCATGCAGACTATACCTGTACATTATTATACTCCATGCAGACTATACCTGTACATTATTATACTCCATGCAGACTATACCTGTACATTATTATACTCCATGCAGACTGTACCTGTACATTATTATACTCCATGCAGACTATGCCTGTACATTATTATACTCCATGTAGACTATGCCTGTACATTATTATACTCCATGCAGACTATACCTGTACATTATTATACTGCATGCAGACTGTACCTGTACATTATTATACTCCATGCAGACTATACCTGTACATTATTATACTGCATGCAGACTATACCTGTACATTATTATACTCCATGCAGACTATACCTGTACATTATTATACTCCATGCAGACTGTGCCTGTACATTATTATACTCCATGCAGACTATACCTGTACATTACTATACTCCATGCAGACTATACCTGTACATTATTATACTCCATGCAGACTATACCTGTACATTATTATACTCCATGCAGACTGTGCCTGTACATTATTATACTCCATGCAGACTATGCCTGTACATTATTATACTCCATGCAGACTGTACCTGTACATTATTATACTCCATGCAGACTATACCTGTACATTATTATACTCCATGCAGACTATACCTGTACATTATTATACTCCATGCAGACTATACCTGTACATTATTATACTCCATGCAGACTATGCCTGTACATTATTATACTCCATGCAGACTATACCTGTACATTATTATACTCCATGCAGACTATACCTGTACATTATTATACTCCATGCAGACTATACCTGTACATTATTATACTCCATGCAGACTATGCCTGTACATTATTATACTCCATGCAGACTATGCCTGTACATTATTATACTCCATGCAGACTATGCCTGTACATTATTATACTCCATGCAGACTATGCCTGTACATTATTATACTCCATGCAGACTATACCTGTACATTATTATACTCCATGCAGACTATACCTGTACATTATTATACTCCATGCAGACTATGCCTGTACATTATTATACTCCATGCAGACTATACCTGTACATTATTATACTCCATGCAGACTATACCTGTACATTATTATACTCCATGCAGACTATACCTGTACATTATTATACTGCATGCAGACTATGCCTGTACATTATTATACTCCATGCAGACTGTGCCTGTACATTATTATACTCCATGCAGACTATACCTGTACATTATTATACTCCATGCAGACTATGCCTGTACATTATTATACTCCATGCAGACTGTGCCTGTACATTATTATACTCCATGCAGACTATACCTGTACATTATTATACTCCATGCAGACTGTGCCTGTACATTATTATACTCCATGCAGACTATGCCTGTACATTATTATACTCCATGCAGACTATACCTGTACATTATTATACTCCATGCAGACTATGCCTGTACATTATTATACTCCATGCAGACTATACCTGTACATTATTATACTCCATGCAGACTATACCTGTACATTATTATACTCCATGCAGACTATGCCTGTACATTATTATACTCCATGCAGACTATGCCTGTACATTATTATACTCCATGCAGACTATACCTGTACATTATTATACTCCATGCAGACTATACCTGTACATTATTATACTCCATGCAGACTATGCCTGTACATTATTATACTCCATGCAGACTATACCTGTACATTATTATACTCCATGCAGACTATACCTGTACATTATTATACTCCATGCAGACTATACCTGTACATTATTATACTGCATGCAGACTATACCTGTACATTATTATACTCCATGCAGACTATACCTGTACATTATTATACTCCATGCAGACTATGCCTGTACATTATTATACTCCATGCAGACTATGCCTGTACATTATTATACTCCATGCAGACTATGCCTGTACATTATTATACTCCATGCAGACTATACCTGTACATTATTATACTCCATGCAGACTATACCTGTACATTATTATACTCCATGCAGACTATGCCTGTACATTATTATACTCCATGCAGACTATACCTGTACATTATTATACTCCATGCAGACTATACCTGTACATTATTATACTCCATGCAGACTATGCCTGTACATTATTATACTCCATGCAGACTATACCTGTACATTATTATACTCCATGCAGACTATGCCTGTACATTATTATACTCCATGCAGACTATACCTGTACATTATTATACTCCATGCAGACTATACCTGTACATTATTATACTCCATGCAGACTATGCCTGTACATTATTATACTCCATGCAGACTATACCTGTACATTATTATACTCCATGCAGACTATACCTGTACATTATTATACTCCATGCAGACTATACCTGTACATTATTATACTGCATGCAGACTATACCTGTACATTATTATACTCCATGCAGACTATACCTGTACATTATTATACTCCATGCAGACTATACCTGTACATTATTATACTCCATGCAGACTATACCTGTACATTATTATACTCCATGCAGACTGTACCTGTACATTATTATACTGCATGCAGACTATACCTGTACATTATTATACTCCATGCAGACTATGCCTGTACATTATTATACTCCATGCAGACTATACCTGTACATTATTATACTCCATGCAGACTATACCTGTACATTATTATACTCCATGCAGACTATACCTGTACATTATTATACTCCATGCAGACTATACCTGTACATTATTATACTCCATGCAGACTATACCTGTACATTATTATACTCCATGCAGACTATACCTGTACATTATTATACTCCATGCAGACTATGCCTGTACATTATTATACTCCATGCAGACTATACCTGTACATTATTATACTCCATGCAGACTATACCTGTACATTATTATACTCCATGCAGACTATACCTGTACATTATTATACTCCATGCAGACTATACCTGTACATTATTATACTCCATGCAGACTGTGCCTGTACATTATTATACTCCATGCAGACTATGCCTGTACATTATTATACTCCATGCCAGACTGTACCTGTACATTATTATACTCCATGCAGACTATACCTGTACATTATTATACTCCATGCAGACTATACCTGTACATTATTATACTCCATGCAGACTGTGCCTGTACATTATTATACTCCATGCAGACTGTGCCTGTACATTATTATACTCCATGCAGACTGTACCTGTACATTATTATACTCGATGCAGACTATACCTGTACATTATTATACTCCATGCAGACTATACCTGTACATTATTATACTCCATGCAGACTATGCCTGTACATTATTATACTGCATGCAGACTATACCTGTACATTATTATACTCCATGCAGACTATACCTGTACATTATTATACTCCATGCAGACTATACCTGTACATTATTATACTCCATGCAGACTATGCCTGTACATTATTATACTCCATGCAGACTGTACCTGTACATTATTATACTCCATGCAGACTGTGCCTGTACATTATTATACTCCATGCAGACTATACCTGTACATTATTATACTCCATGCAGACTATGCCTGTACATTATTATACTGCATGCAGACTATACCTGTACATTATTATACTCCATGCAGACTATACCTGTACATTATTATACTCCATGCAGACTATACCTGTACATTATTATACTCCATGCAGACTATGCCTGTACATTATTATACTGCATGCAGACTATACCTGTACATTATTATACTCCATGCAGACTATACCTGTACATTATTATACTCCATGCAGACTATACCTGTACATTATTATACTCCATGCAGACTATACCTGTACATTATTATACTCCATGCAGACTATGCCTGTACATTATTATACTGCATGCAGACTATACCTGTACATTATTATACTCCATGCAGACTATACCTGTACATTATTATACTCCATGCAGACTATACCTGTACATTATTATACTCCATGCAGACTATGCCTGTACATTATTATACTCCATGCAGACTATGCCTGTACATTATTATACTCCATGCAGACTATGCCTGTACATTATTATACTCCATGCAGACTGTACCTGTACATTATTATACTCCATGCAGACTATACCTGTACATTATTATACTCCATGCAGACTGTACCTGTACATTATTATACTCCATGCAGACTATACCTGTACATTATTATACTCCATGCAGACTATACCTGTACATTATTATACTGCATGCAGACTATGCCTGTACATTATTATACTGCATGCAGACTATACCTGTACATTATTATACTCCATGCAGACTATACCTGTACATTATTATACTCCATGCAGACTGTACCTGTACATTATTATACTCCATGCAGACTGTGCCTGTACATTATTATACTCCATGCAGACTGTGCCTATACATTATTATACTCCATGCAGACTATACCTGTACATTATTATACTCCATGCAGACTATACCTGTACATTATTATACTGCATGCAGACTATGCCTGTACATTATTATACTGCATGCAGACTATACCTGTACATTATTATACTCCATGCAGACTATACCTGTACATTATTATACTCCATGCAGACTGTACCTGTACATTATTATACTCCATGCAGACTGTGCCTGTACATTATTATACTCCATGCAGACTGTGCCTGTACATTATTATACTCCATGCAGACTGTGCCTATACATTATTATACTCCATGCAGACTATACCTGTACATTATTATACTCCATGCAGACTATACCTGTACATTATTATACTGCATGCAGACTATGCCTGTACATTATTATACTGCATGCAGACTATACCTGTACATTATTATACTCCATGCAGACTATACCTGTACATTATTATACTCCATGCAGACTGTACCTGTACATTATTATACTCCATGCAGACTATGCCTGTACATTATTATACTCCATGCAGACTGTGCCTGTACATTATTATACTCCATGCAGACTATACCTGTACATTATTATACTACATGCAGACTATACCTGTACATTATTATACTCCATGCAGACTATACCTGTACATTATTATACTCCATGCAGACTATACCTGTACATTATTATACTCCATGCAGACTATACCTGTACATTATTATACTCCATGCAGACTATACCTGTACATTATTATACTCCATGCAGACTATACCTGTACATTATTATACTCCATGCAGACTATGCCTGTACATTATTATACTCCATGCAGACTATACCTGTACATTATTATACTCCATGCAGACTATGCCTGTACATTATTATACTCCATGCAGACTATGCCTGTACATTATTATACTCCATGCAGACTATACCTGTACATTATTATACTCCATGCAGACTATACCTGTACATTATTATACTCCATGCAGACTGTACCTGTACATTATTATACTCCATGCAGACTGTACCTGTACATTATTATACTCCATGCAGACTATACCTGTACATTATTATACTCCATGCAGACTATACCTGTACATTATTATACTCCATGCAGACTGTACCTGTACATTATTATACTCCATGCAGACTATGCCTGTACATTATTATACTCCATGCAGACTATGCCTGTACATTATTATACTCCATGCAGACTATACCTGTACATTATTATACTCCATGCAGACTATACCTGTACATTATTATACTCCATGCAGACTATACCTGTACATTATTATACTCCATGCAGACTATGCCTGTACATTATTATACTCCATGCAGACTATACCTGTACATTATTATACTCCATGCAGACTATACCTGTACATTATTATACTCCATGCAGACTATGCCTGTACATTATTATACTCCATGCAGACTATACCTGTACATTATTATACTCCATGCAGACTGTACCTGTACATTATTATACTCCATGCAGACTATGCCTGTACATTATTATACTCCATGCAGACTATGCCTGTACATTATTATACTCCATGCAGACTATACCTGTACATTATTATACTCCATGCAGACTATACCTGTACATTATTATACTCCATGCAGACTATGCCTGTACATTATTATACTCCATGCAGACTATACCTGTACATTATTATACTCCATGCAGACTATACCTGTACATTATTATACTCCATGCAGACTATGCCTGTACATTATTATACTCCATGCAGACTATACCTGTACATTATTATACTCCATGCAGACTATACCTGTACATTATTATACTCCATGCAGACTATGCCTGTACATTATTATACTCCATGCAGACTATACCTGTACATTATTATACTCCATGCAGACTATACCTGTACATTATTATACTCCATGCAGACTATACCTGTACATTATTATACTCCATGCAGACTATGCCTGTACATTATTATACTCCATGCAGACTGTACCTGTACATTATTATACTCCATGCAGACTGTGCCTGTACATTATTATACTCCATGCAGACTATACCTGTACATTATTATACTCCATGCAGACTATACCTGTACATTATTATACTCCATGCAGACTATACCTGTACATTATTATACTCCATGCAGACTATACCTGTACATTATTATACTCCATGCAGACTATACCTGTACATTATTATACTCCATGCAGACTATACCTGTACATTATTATACTCCATGCAGACTATACCTGTACATTATTATACTCCATGCAGACTATGCCTGTACATTATTATACTCCATGCAGACTGTACCTGTACATTATTATACTCCATGCAGACTATGCCTGTACATTATTATACTGCATGCAGACTATGCCTGTACATTATTATACTGCATGCAGACTATGCCTGTACATTATTATACTCCATGCAGACTATGCCTGTACATTATTATACTCCATGCAGACTATACCTGTACATTATTATACTCCATGCAGACTATGCCTGTACATTATTATACTCCATGCAGACTATACCTGTACATTATTATACTCCATGCAGACTATACCTGTACATTATTATACTCCATGCAGACTGTACCTGTACATTATTATACTCCATGCAGACTATACCTGTACATTATTATACTCCATGCAGACTATACCTGTACATTATTATACTCCATGCAGACTATACCTGTACATTATTATACTCCATGCAGACTATACCTGTACATTATACTCCATGCAGACTATGCCTGTACATTATTATACTCCATGCAGACTATACCTGTACATTATTATACTCCATGCAGACTATACCTGTACATTATTATACTCCATGCAGACTATACCTGTACATTATTATACTCCATGCAGACTATACCTGTACATTATTATACTCCATGCAGACTATGCCTGTACATTATTATACTCCATGCAGACTATGCCTGTACATTATTATACTCCATGCAGACTATGCCTGTACATTATTATACTCCATGCAGACTATGCCTGTACATTATAATACTCCATACAGACTATGCCTGTACATTATTATACTCATGCCAGACTGTAGCATCGTCGAAACGTCGAGTGAATAAAAATAGAAGTTGATGATTTTAATGTCATTATGTCAACTGAGAGGTCTAAGCATGTTTAGTATAACATTTTACATTTTGAGTCTGCCGGGTCTCCTCAGGGGAGGTCACAGAGGTCAGCCTGATTTGGAGAGCCTTAAAGTTCAAAGGGTTATGGAAAGAAATATGAAATTATAAATTTAGCAAGTTTGTACACGCAGTGAATAATATTATTTTGGAGAGGAGCTCACTGTTGAGGCTTCTTGCTCTCTGTTGTTTGAAGCTGCAGGTGTGGCTGGAGTTACACTCGCAACTAAAACTGCATGTGCTGGATGGAGAGACACAGCCTTTCTTTTCACAATTAATGCTAAAAGCCACTAATAGTATATAATTGACTATATTGACGATACACAGCAGCACCTACAATCAAAGACATGGTTAGATGTGAAGGAGGACACTCTCCTGTTTGCTTTTTGTTTTGTTGAAAATAGTTTGCTGTTTGCATCTACAAATGTATAGTTCTTGCAGTGTTTGTGGATGCTCAGGCAGTGGTGGGTAGACTAGTGTTGCCCAGTCCAGGACCTCCATATTAAACCTTGTGCTGGCACAGTGTGCCCAAGGTAAAGTTAGGACTTCCACTTGTAATTTTTCTTGCTTGTCTCTGCCTTTCTCTGTTCTGCTCTCTCTCTCTCTCTATGGATGTTCCTCATCTACTAATGTTGCTCTCACTTGTCTCTGCCTTTCTCTGTTCTGCTCTCTCTCTCTCTCTATGGATGTTCCTCATCTACTAATGTTGCTCTCACTTGTCTCTGCCTTTCTCTGTTCTGCTCTCTCTCTCTCTCTATGGATGTTCCTCATCTACTAATGTTGCTCTCACTTGTCTCTGCCTTTCTCTGTTCTGCTCTCTCTCTCTCTATGGATGTTCCTCATCTACTAATGCTGCTCTCACTTGTCTCTGCCTTTCTCTGTTCTGCTCTCTCTCTCTCTCTATGGATGTTCCTCATCTACTAATGTTGCTCTCACTTGTCTCTGCCTTTCTCTGTTCTGCTCTCTCTCTCTCTATGGATGTAGCTCATCTACTAATGTTGCTCTCACTTGTCTCTGCCTTTCTCTGTTCTGCTCTCCCTCTCTCTCTATGGATGTTCCTCATCTACTAATGTTGCTCTCACTTGTCTCTGCCTTTCTCTGTTCTGCTCTCTCTCTCTCTATGGATGTTCCTCATCTACTAATGTTGCTCTCACTTGTCTCTGCCTTTCTCTGTTCTGCTCTCGCTCTCTCTATGGATGTTCCTCATCTACTAATGTTGCTCTCACTTGTCTCTGCCTTTCTCTGTTCTGCTCTCTCTCTCTCTATGGATGTTCCTCATCTACTAATGCTGCTCTCACTTGTCTCTGCCTTTCTCTGTTCTGCTCTCTCTCTCTCTCTCTCTATGGATTTTCCTCATCTACTAATGCTGCTCTCACTTGTCTCTGCCTTTCTCTGTTCTGCTCTCTCTCTCTATGGATGTTCCTCATCTACTAATGTTGCTCTCACTTGTCTCTGCCTTTCTCTGTTCTGCTCTCTCTCTCTCTCTCTATGGATGTTCCTCATCTACTAATGTTGCTCTCACTTGTCTCTGCCTTTCTCTGTTCTGCTCTCTCTCTCTATGGATGTTCCTCATCTACTAATGCTGCTCTCCCTTGTCTCTGCCTTTCTCTGTTCTGCTCTCTCTCTCTCTATGGATGTTCCTCATCTACTAATGTTGCTCCCACTTGTCTCTGCCTTTCTCTGTTCTGCTCTCTCTCTCTCTATGGATGTTCCTCATCTACTAATGTTGCTCCCACTTGTCTCTGCCTTTCTCTGTTCTGCTCTCTCTCTCTCTCTATGGATGTTCCTCATCTACTAATGTTGCTCTCACTTGTCTCTGCCTTTCTCTGTTCTGCTCTCTCTCTCTCTATGGATGTTCCTCATCTACTAATGTTGCTCTCACTTGTCTCTGCCTTTCTCTGTTCTGCTCTCTCTCTCTATGGATGTTCCTCATCTACTAATGTTGCTCCCACTTGTCTCTGCCTTTCTCTGTTCTGCTCTCTCTCTCTCTCTCTATGGATGTTCCTCATCTACTAATGTTGCTCTCACTTGTCTCTGCCTTTCTCTGTTCTGCTCTCTCTCTCTCTATGGATGTTCCTCATCTACTAATGTTGCTCTCACTTGTCTCTGCCTTTCTCTGTTCTGCTCTCTCTCTCTCTATGGATGTTCCTCATCTACTAATGCTGCTCTCACTTGTCTCTGCCTTTCTCTGTTCTGCTCTCTCTCTCTCTATGGATGTTCCTCATCTACTAATGTTGCTCTCACTTGTCTCTGCCTTTCTCTGTTCTGCTCTCTCTCTCTCTCTATGGATGTTCCTCTTCTACTAATGTTGCTCTCACTTGTCTCTGCCTTTCTCTGTTCTGCTCTCTCTCTCTCTCTCTATGGATGTTCCTCATCTACTAATGTTGCTCTCACTTGTCTCTGCCTTTCTCTGTTCTGCTCTCTCTCTCTCTATGGATGTTCCTCATCTACTAATGTTGCTCTCACTTGTCTCTGCCTTTCTCTGTTCTGCTCTCTCTCTCTCTATGGATGTTCCTCATCTACTAATGTTGCTCTCACTTGTCTCTGCCTTTCTCTGTTCTGCTCTCTCTCTCTCTCTATGGATGTTCCTCATCTACTAATGTTGCTCTCACTTGTCTCTGCCTTTCTCTGTTCTGCTCTCTCTCTCTCTCTATGGATGTTCCTCATCTACTAATGCTGCTCTCACTTGTCTCTGCCTTTCTCTGTTCTCTCTCTCTCTCTATGGATGTTCCTCATCTACTAATGTTGCTCTCACTTGCCTCTGCCTTTCTCTGTTCTGCTCTCTCTCTCTCTATGGATGTTCCTCATCTACTAATGTTGCTCTCACTTGTCTCTGCCTTTCTCTGTTCTGCTCTCTCTCTCTCTCTATGGATGTTCCTCATCTACTAATGTTGCTCTCACTTGTCTCTGCCTTTCTCTGTTCTGCTCTCTCTCTCTATGGATGTTCCTCATCTACTAATGTTGCTCTCACTTGTCACTGCCTTTCTCTGTTCTGCTCTCTCTCTCTCTCTATGGATGTTCCTCATCTACTAATGTTGCTCTCACTTGTTTCTGCCTTTCTCTGTTCTGCTCTCTCTCTCTCTCTCTATGGATGTTCCTCATCTACTAATGTTGCTCTCACTTGTCTCTGCCTTTCCGGTTCTGCTCTCTCTCTCTCTATGGATGTTCCTCATCTACTAATGTTGCTCTCACTTGTCTCTGCCTTTCTCTGTTCTGCTCTCTCTCTCTCTATGGATGTTCCTCATCTACTAATGCTGCTCTCACTTGTCTCTGCCTTTCTCTGTTCTGCTCTCTCTCTCTCTCTATGGATGTTCCTCATCTACTAATGTTGCTCTCACTTGTCTCTGCCTTTCTCTGTTCTGCTCTCTCTCTCTCTATGGATGTAGCTCATCTACTAATGTTGCTCTCACTTGTCTCTGCCTTTCTCTGTTCTGCTCTCTCTCTCTCTATGGATGTTCCTCATCTACTAATGTTGCTCTCACTTGTCTCTGCCTTTCTCTGTTCTGCTCTATCTCTCTCTCTATGGATGTTCCTCATCTACTAATGTTGCTCTCACTTGTCTCTGCCTTTCTCTGTTCTGCTCTCTCTCTCTCTCTATGGATGTTCCTCATCTACTAATGTTGCTCTCACTTGTCTCTGCCTTTCTCTGTTCTGCTCTATCTCTCTCTCTATGGATGTTCCTCATCTACTAATGTTGCTCTCACTTGTCTCTGCCATTCTCTGTTCTGCTCTCTCTCTCTCTCTATGGATGTTCCTCATCTACTAATGCTGCTCTCACTTGTCTCTGCCTTTCTCTGTTCTGCTCTCTCTCTCTCTATGGATGTTCCTCATCTACTAATGTTGCTCTCACTTGTCTCTGCCTTTCTCTTTTCTGCTCTCTCTCTCTCTCTATGGATGTTCCTCATCTACTAATGTTGCTCTCACTTGTCTCTGCCTTTCTCTGTTCTGCTCTCTCTCTCTCTATGGATGTTCCTCATCTACTAATGTTGCTCTCACTTGTCTCTGCCTTTCTCTGTTCTGCTCTCTCTCTCTCTATGGATGTTCCTCATCTACTAATGTTGCTCTCACTTGTCTCTGCCATTCTCTGTTCTGCTCTCTCTCTCTATGGATGTTCCTCATCTACTAATGCTGCTCTCACTTGTCTCTGCCTTTCTCTGTTCTGCTCTCTCTCTCTCTATGGATGTAGCTCATCTACTAATGTTGCTCTCACTTGTCTCTGCCTTTCTCTGTTCTGCTCTCTCTCTCTCTCTCTCTCTATGGATGTTCCTCATCTACTAATGTTGCTCTCACTTGTCTCTGCCATTCTCTGTTCTGCTCTCTCTCTCTCTATGGATGTTCCTCATCTACTAATGCTGCTCTCACTTGTCTCTGCCTTTCTCTGTTCTGCTCTCTCTCTCTCTATGGATGTTCCTCATCTACTAATGTTGCTCTCACTTGTCTCTGCCTTTCTCTGTTCTGCTCTCTCTCTCTCTCTCTCTATGGATGTTCCTCATCTACTAATGTTGCTCTCACTTGTCTCTGCCTTTCTCTGTTCTGCTCTCTCTCTCTATGGATGTTCCTCATCTACTAATGCTGCTCTCCCTTGTCTCTGCCTTTCTCTGTTCTGCTCTCTCTCTCTCTATGGATGTTCCTCATCTACTAATGTTGCTCCCACTTGTCTCTGCCTTTCTCTGTTCTGCTCTCTCTCTCTCTATGGATGTTCCTCATCTACTAATGTTGCTCCCACTTGTCTCTGCCTTTCTCTGTTCTGCTCTCTCTCTCTCTCTATGGATGTTCCTCATCTACTAATGTTGCTCTCACTTGTCTCTGCCTTTCTCTGTTCTGCTCTCTCTCTCTCTATGGATGTTCCTCATCTACTAATGTTGCTCTCACTTGTCTCTGCCTTTCTCTGTTCTGCTCTCTCTCTCTCTATGGATGTTCCTCATCTACTAATGTTGCTCCCACTTGTCTCTGCCTTTCTCTGTTCTGCTCTCTCTCTCTCTCTCTATGGATGTTCCTCATCTACTAATGTTGCTCTCACTTGTCTCTGCCTTTCTCTGTTCTGCTCTCTCTCTCTATGGATGTTCCTCATCTACTAATGTTGCTCTCACTTGTCTCTGCCTTTCTCTGTTCTGCTCTCTCTCTCTCTATGGATGTTCCTCATCTACTAATGCTGCTCTCACTTGTCTCTGCCTTTCTCTGTTCTGCTCTCTCTCTCTCTCTATGGATGTTCCTCATCTACTAATGTTGCTCTCACTTGTCTCTGCCTTTCTCTGTTCTGCTCTCTCTCTCTCTATGGATGTTCCTCATCTACTAATGCTGCTCTCACTTGTCTCTGCCTTTCTCTGTTCTGCTCTCTCTCTCTCTCTATGGATTTTCCTCATCTACTAATGCTGCTCTCACTTGTCTCTGCCTTTCTCTGTTCTGCTCTCTCTCTCTCTATGGATGTTCCTCATCTACTAATGTTGCTCTCACTTGTCTCTGCCTTTCTCTGTTCTGCTCTCTCTCTCTCTATGGATGTTCCTCATCTACTAATGTTGCTCTCACTTGTCACTGCCTTTCTCTGTTCTGCTCTCTCTCTCTCTCTCTATGGATTTTCCTCATCTACTAATGCTGCTCTCACTTGTCTCTGCCTTTCTCTGTTCTGCTCTCTCTCTCTCTCTATGGATGTTCCTCATCTACTAATGTTGCTCTCACTTGTCTCTGCCTTTCTCTTTTCTGCTCTCTCTCTCTCTATGGATGTTCCTCATCTACTAATGTTGCTCTCACTTGTCTCTGCCTTTCTCTGTTCTGCTCTCTCTCTCTCTATGGATGTTCCTCATCTACTAATGTTGCTCTCACTTGTCTCTGCCTTTCTCTGTTCTGCTCTCTCTCTCTCTCTATGGATGTTCCTCATCTACTAATGCTGCTCTCACTTGTCTCTGCCTTTCTCTGTTCTCTCTCTCTCTCTATGGATGTTCCTCATCTACTAATGTTGCTCTCACTTGTCTCTGCCATTCTCTGTTCTGCTCTCTCTCTCTCTATGGATGTTCCTCATCTACTAATGCTGCTCTCACTTGTCTCTGCCTTTCTCTGTTCTGCTCTCTCTCTCTCTCTATGGATGTTCCTCATCTACTAATGTTGCTCTCACTTGTCTCTGCCTTTCTCTGTTCTGCTCTCTCTCTCTCTCTCTATGGATGTTCCTCATCTACTAATGTTGCTCTCACTTGTCTCTGCCTTTCTCTGTTCTGCTCTCTCTCTCTCTCTATGGATGTTCCTCATCTACTAATGCTGCTCTCACTTGTCTCTGCCTTTCTCTGTTCTGCTCTCTCTCTCTCTCTCTATGGATGTTCCTCATCTACTAATGTTGCTCTCACTTGTCTCTGCCTTTCTCTGTTCTGCTCTCTCTCTCTCTATGGATGTTCCTCATCTACTAATGTTGCTCTCACTTGTCTCTGCCTTTCTCTGTTCTGTTCTCTCTCTCTCTATGGATGTTCCTCATCTACTAATGTTGCTCTCACTTGTCTCTGCCTTTCTCTGTTCTGCTCTCTCTCTCTCTATGGATGTTCCTCATCTACTAATGTTGCTCTCACTTGTCTCTGCCTTTCTCTGTTCTGCTCTCTCTCTCTCTCTATGGATGTTCCTCATCTACTAATGTTGCTCTCACTTGTCTCTGCCTTTCTCTGTTCTGCTCTCTCTCTCTATGGATGTTCCTCATCTACTAATGCTGCTCTCCCTTGTCTCTGCCTTTCTCTGTTCTGCTCTCTCTCTCTCTATGGATGTTCCTCATCTACTAATGTTGCTCCCACTTGTCTCTGCCTTTCTCTGTTCTGCTCTCTCTCTCTCTATGGATGTTCCTCATCTACTAATGTTGCTCCCACTTGTCTCTGCCTTTCTCTGTTCTGCTCTCTCTCTCTCTCTATGGATGTTCCTCATCTACTAATGTTGCTCTCACTTGTCTCTGCCTTTCTCTGTTCTGCTCTCTCTCTCTCTATGGATGTTCCTCATCTACTAATGTTGCTCTCACTTGTCTCTGCCTTTCTCTGTTCTGCTCTCTCTCTCTATGGATGTTCCTCATCTACTAATGTTGCTCCACTTGTCTCTGCCTTTCTCTGTTCTGCTCTCTCTCTCTCTCTCTATGGATGTTCCTCATCTACTAATGTTGCTCTCACTTGTCTCTGCCTTTCTCTGTTCTGCTCTCTCTCTCTATGGATGTTCCTCATCTACTAATGTTGCTCTCACTTGTCTCTGCCTTTCTCTGTTCTGCTCTCTCTCTCTCTATGGATGTTCCTCATCTACTAATGCTGCTCTCACTTGTCTCTGCCTTTCTCTGTTCTGCTCTCTCTCTCTCTATGGATGTTCCTCATCTACTAATGTTGCTCTCACTTGTCTCTGCCTTTCTCTGTTCTGCTCTCTCTCTCTCTCTATGGATGTTCCTCTTCTACTAATGTTGCTCTCACTTGTCTCTGCCTTTCTCTGTTCTGCTCTCTCTCTCTCTCTATGGATGTTCCTCATCTACTAATGTTGCTCTCACTTGTCTCTGCCTTTCTCTGTTCTGCTCTCTCTCTCTCTATGGATGTTCCTCATCTACTAATGTTGCTCTCACTTGTCTCTGCCTTTCTCTGTTCTGCTCTCTCTCTCTCTATGGATGTTCCTCATCTACTAATGTTGCTCTCACTTGTCTCTGCCTTTCTCTGTTCTGCTCTCTCTCTCTCTCTATGGATGTTCCTCATCTACTAATGTTGCTCTCACTTGTCTCTGCCTTTCTCTGTTCTGCTCTCTCTCTCTCTCTATGGATGTTCCTCATCTACTAATGCTGCTCTCACTTGTCTCTGCCTTTCTCTGTTCTCTCTCTCTCTCTATGGATGTTCCTCATCTACTAATGTTGCTCTCACTTGCCTCTGCCTTTCTCTGTTCTGCTCTCTCTCTCTCTATGGATGTTCCTCATCTACTAATGTTGCTCTCACTTGTCTCTGCCTTTCTCTGTTCTGCTCTCTCTCTCTCTCTATGGATGTTCCTCATCTACTAATGTTGCTCTCACTTGTCTCTGCCTTTCTCTGTTCTGCTCTCTCTCTCTCTATGGATGTTCCTCATCTACTAATGTTGCTCTCACTTGTCACTGCCTTTCTCTGTTCTGCTCTCTCTCTCTCTCTATGGATGTTCCTCATCTACTAATGTTGCTCTCACTTGTTTCTGCCTTTCTCTGTTCTGCTCTCTCTCTCTCTCTATGGATGTTCCTCATCTACTAATGTTGCTCTCACTTGTCTCTGCCTTTCCGGTTCTGCTCTCTCTCTCTCTATGGATGTTCCTCATCTACTAATGTTGCTCTCACTTGTCTCTGCCTTTCTCTGTTCTGCTCTCTCTCTCTCTATGGATGTTCCTCATCTACTAATGCTGCTCTCACTTGTCTCTGCCTTTCTCTGTTCTGCTCTCTCTCTCTCTCTATGGATGTTCCTCATCTACTAATGTTGCTCTCACTTGTCTCTGCCTTTCTCTGTTCTGCTCTCTCTCTCTCTATGGATGTAGCTCATCTACTAATGTTGCTCTCACTTGTCTCTGCCTTTCTCTGTTCTGCTCTCTCTCTCTCTATGGATGTTCCTCATCTACTAATGTTGCTCTCACTTGTCTCTGCCTTTCTCTGTTCTGCTCTATCTCTCTCTCTATGGATGTTCCTCATCTACTAATGCTGCTCTCACTTGTCTCTGCCTTTCTCTGTTCTGCTCTATCTCTCTCTCTATGGATGTTCCTCATCTACTAATGTTGCTCTCACTTGTCTCTGCCTTTCTCTGTTCTGCTCTCTCTCTCTCTCTCTCTATGGATGTTCCTCATCTACTAATGTTGCTCTCACTTGTCTCTGCCTTTCTCTGTTCTGCTCTCTCTCTCTCTCTATGGATTTTCCTCATCTACTAATGCTGCTCTCACTTGTCTGCCTTTCTCTGTTCTGCTCTCTCTCTCTCTATGGATGTTCCTCATCTACTAATGTTGCTCTCACTTGTCTCTGCCTTTCTCTGTTCTGCTCTCTCTCTCTCTCTATGGATGTTCCTCATCTACTAATGTTGCTCTCACTTGTCTCTGCCTTTCTCTGTTCTGCTCTCTCTCTCTCTCTATGGATGTTCCTCATCTACTAATGTTGCTCTCACTTGTCTCTGCCTTTCTCTGTTCTGCTCTATCTCTCTCTATGGATGTTCCTCATCTACTAATGTTGCTCTCACTTGTCTCTGCCTTTCTCTGTTCTGCTCTCTCTCTCTCTATGGATGTTCCTCATCTACTAATGTTGCTCTCACTTGTCTCTGCCTTTCTCTGTTCTGCTCTGCTCTCTCTCTCTCTCTATGGATGTTCCTCATCTACTAATGTTGCTCTCACTTGTCTCTGCCTTTCTCTGTTCTGCTCTCTCTCTCTCTCTATGGATGTTCCTCATCTACTAATGTTGCTCTCACTTGTCTCTGCCATTCTCTGTTCTGCTCTCTCTCTCTCTCTATGGATGTTCCTCATCTACTAATGCTGCTCTCACTTGTCTCTGCCTTTCTCTGTTCTGCTCTCTCTCTCTCTATGGATGTTCCTCATCTACTAATGTTGCTCTCACTTGTCTCTGCCTTTCTCTTTTCTGCTCTCTCTCTCTCTCTATGGATGTTCCTCATCTACTAATGTTGCTCTCACTTGTCTCTGCCTTTCTCTGTTCTGCTCTCTCTCTCTCTATGGATGTTCCTCATCTACTAATGTTGCTCTCACTTGTCTCTGCCTTTCTCTGTTCTGCTCTCTCTCTCTCTATGGATGTTCCTCATCTACTAATGTTGCTCTCACTTGTCTCTGCCTTTCTCTGTTCTGCTCTCTCTCTCTCTATGGATGTTCCTCATCTACTAATGCTGCTCTCACTTGTCTCTGCCTTTCTCTGTTCTGCTCTCTCTCTCTCTATGGATGTAGCTCATCTACTAATGTTGCTCTCACTTGTCTCTGCCTTTCTCTGTTCTGCTCTCTCTCTCTCTCTCTCTATGGATGTTCCTCATCTACTAATGTTGCTCTCACTTGTCTCTGCCATTCTCTGTTCTGCTCTCTCTCTCTCTATGGATGTTCCTCATCTACTAATGCTGCTCTCACTTGTCTCTGCCTTTCTCTGTTCTCTCTCTCTCTCTCTATGGATGTTCCTCATCTACTAATGTTGCTCTCACTTGTCTCTGCCATTCTCTGTTCTGCTCTCTCTCTCTCTATGGATGTTCCTCATCTACTAATGCTGCTCTCACTTGTCTCTGCCTTTCTCTGTTCTGCTCTCTCTCTCTCTATGGATGTAGCTCATCTACTAATGTTGCTCTCACTTGTCTCTGCCTTTCTCTGTTCTGCTCTCTCTCTCTCTCTCTCTCTATGGATGTTCCTCATCTACTAATGTTGCTCTCACTTGTCTCTGCCATTCTCTGTTCTGCTCTCTCTCTCTCTATGGATGTTCCTCATCTACTAATGCTGCTCTCACTTGTCTCTGCCTTTCTCTGTTCTGCTCTCTCTCTCTCTATGGATGTTCCTCATCTACTAATGTTGCTCTCACTTGTCTCTGCCTTTCTCTGTTCTGCTCTCTCTCTCTCTCTCTCTATGGATGTTCCTCATCTACTAATGTTGCTCTCACTTGTCTCTGCCTTTCTCTGTTCTGCTCTCTCTCTCTATGGATGTTCCTCATCTACTAATGCTGCTCTCCCTTGTCTCTGCCTTTCTCTGTTCTGCTCTCTCTCTCTCTATGGATGTTCCTCATCTACTAATGTTGCTCCCACTTGTCTCTGCCTTTCTCTGTTCTGCTCTCTCTCTCTCTATGGATGTTCCTCATCTACTAATGTTGCTCCCACTTGTCTCTGCCTTTCTCTGTTCTGCTCTCTCTCTCTCTCTATGGATGTTCCTCATCTACTAATGTTGCTCTCACTTGTCTCTGCCTTTCTCTGTTCTGCTCTCTCTCTCTCTATGGATGTTCCTCATCTACTAATGTTGCTCTCACTTGTCTCTGCCTTTCTCTGTTCTGCTCTCTCTCTCTCTATGGATGTTCCTCATCTACTAATGTTGCTCTCACTTGTCTCTGCCTTTCTCTGTTCTGCTCTCTCTCTCTCTATGGATGTTCCTCATCTACTAATGTTGCTCTCACTTGTCTCTGCCTTTCTCTGTTCTGCTCTGCTCTCTCTCTCTCTCTATGGATGTTCCTCATCTACTAATGTTGCTCTCACTTGTCTCTGCCTTTCTCTGTTCTGCTCTCTCTCTCTCTCTATGGATGTTCCTCATCTACTAATGTTGCTCTCACTTGTCTCTGCCATTCTCTGTTCTGCTCTCTCTCTCTCTCTATGGATGTTCCTCATCTACTAATGCTGCTCTCACTTGTCTCTGCCTTTCTCTGTTCTGCTCTCTCTCTCTCTATGGATGTTCCTCATCTACTAATGTTGCTCTCACTTGTCTCTGCCTTTCTCTTTTCTGCTCTCTCTCTCTCTCTATGGATGTTCCTCATCTACTAATGTTGCTCTCACTTGTCTCTGCCTTTCTCTGTTCTGCTCTCTCTCTCTCTATGGATGTTCCTCATCTACTAATGTTGCTCTCACTTGTCTCTGCCTTTCTCTGTTCTGCTCTCTCTCTCTCTATGGATGTTCCTCATCTACTAATGTTGCTCTCACTTGTCTCTGCCTTTCTCTGTTCTGCTCTCTCTCTCTCTATGGATGTTCCTCATCTACTAATGCTGCTCTCACTTGTCTCTGCCTTTCTCTGTTCTGCTCTCTCTCTCTCTATGGATGTAGCTCATCTACTAATGTTGCTCTCACTTGTCTCTGCCTTTCTCTGTTCTGCTCTCTCTCTCTCTCTCTCTATGGATGTTCCTCATCTACTAATGTTGCTCTCACTTGTCTCTGCCATTCTCTGTTCTGCTCTCTCTCTCTCTATGGATGTTCCTCATCTACTAATGCTGCTCTCACTTGTCTCTGCCTTTCTCTGTTCTCTCTCTCTCTCTCTATGGATGTTCCTCATCTACTAATGTTGCTCTCACTTGTCTCTGCCATTCTCTGTTCTGCTCTCTCTCTCTCTATGGATGTTCCTCATCTACTAATGCTGCTCTCACTTGTCTCTGCCTTTCTCTGTTCTGCTCTCTCTCTCTCTATGGATGTAGCTCATCTACTAATGTTGCTCTCACTTGTCTCTGCCTTTCTCTGTTCTGCTCTCTCTCTCTCTCTCTCTCTATGGATGTTCCTCATCTACTAATGTTGCTCTCACTTGTCTCTGCCATTCTCTGTTCTGCTCTCTCTCTCTCTATGGATGTTCCTCATCTACTAATGCTGCTCTCACTTGTCTCTGCCTTTCTCTGTTCTGCTCTCTCTCTCTCTATGGATGTTCCTCATCTACTAATGTTGCTCTCACTTGTCTCTGCCTTTCTCTGTTCTGCTCTCTCTCTCTCTCTCTCTATGGATGTTCCTCATCTACTAATGTTGCTCTCACTTGTCTCTGCCTTTCTCTGTTCTGCTCTCTCTCTCTATGGATGTTCCTCATCTACTAATGCTGCTCTCCCTTGTCTCTGCCTTTCTCTGTTCTGCTCTCTCTCTCTCTATGGATGTTCCTCATCTACTAATGTTGCTCCCACTTGTCTCTGCCTTTCTCTGTTCTGCTCTCTCTCTCTCTATGGATGTTCCTCATCTACTAATGTTGCTCCCACTTGTCTCTGCCTTTCTCTGTTCTGCTCTCTCTCTCTCTCTATGGATGTTCCTCATCTACTAATGTTGCTCTCACTTGTCTCTGCCTTTCTCTGTTCTGCTCTCTCTCTCTCTATGGATGTTCCTCATCTACTAATGTTGCTCTCACTTGTCTCTGCCTTTCTCTGTTCTGCTCTCTCTCTCTCTATGGATGTTCCTCATCTACTAATGTTGCTCCCACTTGTCTCTGCCTTTCTCTGTTCTGCTCTCTCTCTCTCTCTCTCTATGGATGTTCCTCATCTACTAATGTTGCTCTCACTTGTCTCTGCCTTTCTCTGTTCTGCTCTCTCTCTCTATGGATGTTCCTCATCTACTAATGTTGCTCTCACTTGTCTCTGCCTTTCTCTGTTCTGCTCTCTCTCTCTCTATGGATGTTCCTCATCTACTAATGCTGCTCTCACTTGTCTCTGCCTTTCTCTGTTCTGCTCTCTCTCTCTCTCTATGGATGTTCCTCATCTACTAATGTTGCTCTCACTTGTCTCTGCCTTTCTCTGTTCTGCTCTCTCTCTCTCTATGGATGTTCCTCATCTACTAATGCTGCTCTCACTTGTCTCTGCCTTTCTCTGTTCTGCTCTCTCTCTCTCTCTATGGATTTTCCTCATCTACTAATGTTGCTCTCACTTGTCTCTGCCTTTCTCTGTTCTGCTCTCTCTCTCTCTATGGATGTTCCTCATCTACTAATGTTGCTCTCACTTGTCTCTGCCTTTCTCTGTTCTGCTCTCTCTCTCTCTATGGATGTTCCTCATCTACTAATGTTGCTCTCACTTGTCTCTGCCTTTCTCTGTTCTGCTCTCTCTCTCTCTATGGATGTTCCTCATCTACTAATGTTGCTCTCACTTGTCACTGCCTTTCTCTGTTCTGCTCTCTCTCTCTCTCTCTATGGATTTTCCTCATCTACTAATGCTGCTCTCACTTGTCTCTGCCTTTCTCTGTTCTGCTCTCTCTCTCTCTCTATGGATGTTCCTCATCTACTAATGTTGCTCTCACTTGTCTCTGCCTTTCTCTTTCTGCTCTCTCTCTCTCTATGGATGTTCCTCATCTACTAATGTTGCTCTCACTTGTCTCTGCCTTTCTCTGTTCTGCTCTCTCTCTCTCTATGGATGTTCCTCATCTACTAATGTTGCTCTCACTTGTCTCTGCCTTTCTCTGTTCTGCTCTCTCTCTCTCTCTATGGATGTTCCTCATCTACTAATGCTGCTCTCACTTGTCTCTGCCTTTCTCTGTTCTCTCTCTCTCTCTCTATGGATGTTCCTCATCTACTAATGTTGCTCTCACTTGTCTCTGCCATTCTCTGTTCTGCTCTCTCTCTCTCTATGGATGTTCCTCATCTACTAATGCTGCTCTCACTTGTCTCTGCCTTTCTCTGTTCTGCTCTCTCTCTCTCTCTATGGATGTTCCTCATCTACTAATGTTGCTCTCACTTGTCTCTGCCTTTCTCTGTTCTGCTCTCTCTCTCTCTCTCTATGGATGTTCCTCATCTACTAATGTTGCTCTCACTTGTCTCTGCCTTTCTCTGTTCTGCTCTCTCTCTCTCTCTATGGATGTTCCTCATCTACTAATGCTGCTCTCACTTGTCTCTGCCTTTCTCTGTTATGCTCTCTCTCTCTCTCTATGGATGTTCCTCATCTACTAATGTTGCTCTCACTTGTCTCTGCCTTTCTCTGTTCTGCTCTCTCTCTCTCTATGGATGTTCCTCATCTACTAATGTTGCTCTCACTTGTCTCTGCCTTTCTCTGTTCTGTTCTCTCTCTCTCTATGGATGTTCCTCATCTACTAATGTTGCTCTCACTTGTCTCTGCCTTTCTCTGTTCTGCTCTCTCTCTCTCTATGGATGTTCCTCATCTACTAATGTTGCTCTCACTTGTCCTCTGCCTTTCTCTGTTCTGCTCTCTCTCTCTCTCTATGGATGTTCCTCATCTACTAATGTTGCTCTCACTTGTCTCTGCCTTTCTCTGTTCTGCTCTCTCTCTCTCTATGGATGTTCCTCATCTACTAATGTTGCTCTCACTTGTCTCTGCCTTTCTCTGTTCTGCTCTCTCTCTCTCTATGGATGTTCCTCATCTACTAATGTTGCTCTCACTTGTCTCTGCCTTTCTCTGTTCTGCTCTCTCTCTCTCTATGGATGTTCCTCATCTACTAATGTTGCTCTCACTTGTCTCTGCCTTTCTCTGTTCTGCTCTCTCTCTCTCTCTATGGATGTTCCTCATCTACTAATGTTGCTCTCACTTGTCTCTGCCTTTCTCTGTTCTGCTCTCTCTCTCTCTCTATGGATGTTCCTCATCTACTAATGTTGCTCTCACTTGTCTCTGCCTTTCTCTGTTCTGCTCTCTCTCTCTCTATGGATGTTCCTCATCTACTAATGTTGCTCTCACTTGTCTCTGCCTTTCTCTGTTCTGCTCTCTCTCTCTCTATGGATGTTCCTCATCTACTAATGTTGCTCTCACTTGTCTCTGCCTTTCTCTGTTCTGCTCTCTCTCTCTCTATGGATGTTCCTCATCTACTAATGTTTGCTCTCACTTGTCTCTGCCTTTCTCTGTTCTGCTCTCTCTCTCTCTATGGATGTTCCTCATCTACTAATGTTGCTCTCACTTGTCTCTGCCTTTCTCTGTTCTGCTCTCTCTCTCTCTATGGATGTTCCTCATCTACTAATGCTGCTCTCACTTGTCTCTGCCTTTCTCTGTTCTGCTCTCTCTCTCTCTATGGATGTTCCTCATCTACTAATGTTGCTCTCACTTGTCTCTGCCTTTCTCTGTTCTGCTCTCTCTCTCTATGGATGTTCCTCATCTACTAATGTTGCTCTCACTTGTCTCTGCCTTTCTCTGTTCTGCTCTCTCTCTCTCTATGGATGTTCCTCATCTACTAATGTTGCTCTCACTTGTCTCTGCCTTTCTCTGTTCTGCTCTCTCTCTCTCTATGGATGTTCCTCATCTACTAATGTTGCTCTCACTTGTCTCTGCCTTTCTCTGTTCTGCTCTCTCTCTCTCTATGGATGTTCCTCATCTACTAATGTTGCTCTCACTTGTCTCTGCCTTTCTCTGTTCTGCTCTCTCTCTCTCTATTGGATGTTCCTCATCTACTAATGTTGCTCTCACTTGTCTCTGCCTTTCTCTGTTCTGCTCTCTCTCTCTCTCTATGGATGTTCCTCATCTACTAATGTTGCTCTCACTTGTCTCTGCCTTTCTCTGTTCTGCTCTCTCTCTCTCTATTGGATGTTCCTCATCTACTAATGCTGCTCTCACTTGTCTCTGCCTTTCTCTGTTCTGCTCTCTCTCTCTATGGATGTTCCTCATCTACTAATGTTGCTCTCACTTGTCTCTGCCTTTCTCTGTTCTGCTCTCTCTCTCTCTATGGATGTTCCTCATCTACTAATGTTGCTCTCACTTGTCTCTGCCTTTCTCTGTTCTGCTCTCTCTCTCTCTATGGATGTTCCTCATCTACTAATGCTGCTCTCACTTGTCTCTGCCTTTCTCTGTTCTGCTCTCTCTCTCTCTATGGATGTTCCTCATCTACTAATGTTGCTCTCACTTGTCTCTGCCTTTCTCTGTTCTGCTCTCTCTCTCTCTATGGATGTTCCTCATCTACTAATGTTGCTCTCACTTGTCTCTGCCTTTCTCTGTTCTGCTCTCTCTCTCTCTATGGATGTTCCTCATCTACTAATGTTGCTCTCACTTGTCTCGGCCTTTCTCTGTTCTGCTCTCTCTCTCTCTATGGATGTTCCTCATCTACTAATGTTGCTCTCACTTGTCTCTGCCTTTCTCTGTTCTGCTCTCTCTCTCTATGGATGTTCCTCATCTACTAATGTTGCTCTCACTTGTCTCTGCCTTTCTCTGTTCTGCTCTCTCTCTCTCTATGGATGTTCCTCATCTACTAATGTTGCTCTCACTTGTCTCTGCCTTTCTCTGTTCTGCTCTCTCTCTCTCTATGGATGTTCCTCATCTACTAATGTTGCTCTCACTTGTCTCTGCCTTTCTCTGTTCTGCTCTCTCTCTCTCTCTATGGATGTTCCTCATCTACTAATGTTGCTCTCACTTGTCTCTGCCTTTCTCTGTTCTGCTCTCTCTCTCTCTCTATGGATGTTCCTCATCTACTAATGCTGCTCTCACTTGTCTCTGCCTTTCTCTGTTCTGCTCTCTCTCTCTCTCTATGGATGTTCCTCATCTACTAATGTTGCTCTCACTTGTCTCTGCCTTTCTCTGTTCTGCTCTCTCTCTCTCTATGGATGTTCCTCATCTACTAATGTTGCTCTCACTTGTCTCTGCCTTTCTCTGTTCTGCTCTCTCTCTCTCTCTCTATGGATGTCCCTCATCTACTAATGCTGCTCTCACTTGTCTCTGCCTTTCTCTGTTCTGCTCTCTCTCTCTCTATGGATGTTCCTCATCTACTAATGTTGCTCTCACTTGTCTCTGCCTTTCTCTGTTCTCCTCTCTCTCTCTCTCTCTATGGATGTTCCTCATCTACTAATGTTGCTCTCACTTGTCTCTGCCTTTCTCTGTTCTGCTCTCTCTCTCTCTATGGATGTTCCTCATCTACTAATGTTGCTCTCACTTGTCTCTGCCTTTCTCTGTTCTGCTCTCTCTCTCTCTATGGATGTTCCTCATCTACTAATGCTGCTCTCACTTGTCTCTGCCTTTCTCTGTTCTGCTCTCTCTCTCTCTATGGATGTTCCTCATCTACTAATGTTGCTCTCACTTGTCTCTGCCTTTCTTTGTTCTGCTCTCTCTCTCTCTATGGATGTTCCTCATCTACTAATGCTGCTCTCACTTGTCTCTGCCTTTCTCTGTTCTGCTCTCTCTCTCTCTATGGATGTTCCTCATCTACTAATGCTGCTCTCACTTGTCACTGCCATTCTCCTCTCTCTCTACGGATCTTTCCCCGAGTGATAATGCTCTCTCTCTTCTATTCGTACTTGTGCTTACACAGCCCTACCCTGCCCCGCCTCTCTCTCTCTGCTTCAGCAGCTGCATCTCAAACTTGTGTCATTTCCCCAGGTAAATTATGGTTTCTACATGTTGCACTGTGCATGCCCAGTAGCATGACACACACACACACACACACACACACACATCGATAAGCCTATACACACATGTATATGTACAGAAGCATGTCTACATAGGTACGTGGCTGAAAATTCAAATGATTATACATAAGCTCACTTCTGGTAGGAGGAGTCTCCGAGTCCGAGAACAGCAAACTTGACACGACAGAGTGAGTCGAGTGGAAGGGACTTGCGAAGCAACAGTCGCCAGAACCGCTTCATGTTGTCGGGTTCATCTCCTTGCCCCGTAGTGGCACACACAAACACGACCACAGACTCGTACAGCAGCTGCAACTATACAACAATAACAAAAACACTCCCAATAATAGCCGTGACAAATGTGACATGCCTGTTCCACACGCAGCCCTAGCTGGGGGGACTAGAGGTCAAGATCACAAAAAAATCATAACAGATTTATAATCATAACTAACTTTTTTTCTTTTTAGGCAACCAGCAACCAAAAAATGATTGAAAATGAATGCAAGTTAGCCTTTCTTTAGAAAAAAACACAAAAATGGTCGTCCTTTTGGTTACACTTTCTTAATCCACTTATCTGAACTATTTGGGGGAACTTATCTTAACCCTTTGAATTTTGCTATCAGAGCATTGCTTATTCCAATGATATGTTCAATGCCTCTCAAGGCATGTTTAGAAAATGTTTAGAAAATGCATAAGCCTTGAATTAAAATTAATCCTGAATCCATCTCAGTTCATTCAGTGAGCCAATCCCTTCTTATCTAAGGGAGGTTGCCATGGCTCTAGCAGTGCATCTTTGCTGCAGTATTATTATACATTAGTATAGGAATACTTAACAATAACAATGATAATAATACAACAATATAATAATAATAATAACTAAGGTCAGTGGGAAATTCATAATTAGTTAGTATAATATTAGTTAGTATAATAATGTAATGATAATAATAATGTAATGATAATAATAATAATAATAATAATAATATTATTAATAATAACAATAACAATAATAGCCATAGCCATAATAAATAATAATAATAATAATAATAATAATAATAATAATAACCACAGATCACTTGAATTTGGACTCTGATGACATTTTCTTTTAATTACAGTATAATAATAATAATAATAATAATAATAATAATAATAATAATAATAATAATAATAATAATAATAATAATAATAATATTAATAATAATAATAATAATAATAATAATAATAATAATAATAATAATAATAATAATAATAATAATACCAACAACAACAACAATAACAACAACAATAATAATAATAACAATAATAATAATTAATAAATCGCCATCATAATAACAATGACAACAAAAAAAAGAACAACAACATCTAATAATGACAGAAGTAGTAGTCACTAGTGGTAATAATAATAATAATAATATATAATAATAACAATAATTAATAACAACAATAATAAAATGACATCAAAGTTAATGTACAGACTTCCTGCAATGCAACGACAAAACTTGGAACACTATTGCATGGATACATTACGTCATTGTTACACACGTCAACTGTTAGCGCTCACTATATCGTAGCTGTCCATGGCTTGCACTTTGACCATGAAGTGTCTCCTTGTTCCATCTCTCCCTACACGTTCAGCAGTGTCCTGCGCGGTTCCTGTCTGACTGGCATACAGTACCAGAAGCCTCCTAGCGATATCCATGTCTTGCAAGCAGTCCTTTGCAAACACACACAAGGAAAGAGGAATCGCACGAAGGACTTCGGACTCTTTTTGGCTTCGGGACTACCCTTTACCAGGTTTGTAGAATAAGAAGTGTCTATATTTGCTGACTCAGCACTCGGAGCATTACAACAAGGTTTTGGGTTAGAGATTATATGCAGCCATGGGAGAGATGGACATGCCCAAGGAACATTTCAACGCTACGGGTGAGGATAACTTGTGTCTGCGTATAGCTACACAGATCATTTTAAACAAATTGAGCCAGACCCTCTTACCTATGGCCAGTAACGTTCCATTCTGTAAGCATATCCTGGAGGGTTAGGTATGCCGGGCCCCTACCTATGGTTACAATACTATGTAGCTGTATAGCTGATCGCACAATAGGAATATTCTGAATCAGCTTCTGAGTGTTAATTTTTTACTCCCTCTTTGATAATAGCTATCAATATATTTTACCTTGGGAGGGGGGGGGGGTTAGATCCTGGGGAAGGCTAGAGGCTAAATATGTGATCTTGTATTCATGAGCAAGCAGTAGATTCTCACAATCAAGGCTAAGCAAGCAAAGCGAGCTAAGACATACCATCTAGAATGAGTTGACCCATGATGGAAGGTACACACCTACTTTATTGATATTGGCTTCAAAGTGTGTCAGCCATCATCGCACTTTAAACAAGTTGCGAGGGTAGAGTGAGTTGAGCAGTCAGCAATTTTTTTGGTCAGCTTTTCAGTTTGTTCACTGACCAAGCAGAACAGCATGCCAGAAGTTATGCTGTAGAGGCTTGCAATTGTCACCATGTAGCCACACATTTGGTTCAACACAAGAGACATGCCCATGTAGCCACACATTTGGTTCAACACAAGAGACATGCCTATGTAGCCACACATTTGGTTCAACACAAGAGGCATGCAATTGTCACCCATGTAGCCACTTATTTGGTTCAACACAAGAGGCTTGCAATTGTCACCATGTAGCCACACATTTGGTTCAACACAAGAGGCTTGCAATTGTCACCCATGTTGCCACACATTTGGTTCAACACAAGAGGCTTGCAATTGTCACCATGTAGCCACACATTTGGCTCAACACAAGAGGCATGCAATTGTCACCCATGTAGCCACACATTTGGTTCAACACAAGAGGCATGCAAATTGTCACCATGTAGCCACACATTGGTTCAACGCAAGGTTCATTGTTCAGTTTAAAAAGACTACAAAATGATCACCTATGGATGTTCAAAGTTCATTTCTACCTAATACTGACTAGGGCTGGACAAACAGCCAAGTGGATATCCAGGATTGTCCTCTGCACCTCTTGACCATCCTGATTTTGACCCTAAGCAGTAACAACAACATCAGGACAGGTTAAGACAAATGGACATGTCAGGAGAGAGCAGGAAAGCTGAGCAGCAATATCTAGATAGGCTGGTGAGGGAAGTGAGGTGCCAGGAGAGAGCAGGAAAGCTTAGCAGCAATATCTAGATAGGCTGGTGAGACAAAGTGAGGTGCCAGGAGAGAGCAGGAAAGCTGAGCAGCAATATCTAGTGAGACAAAGTGCGGTGCCAGGAGAGAGCAGGAAAGCTGAGCAGCAATATCTAGATAGGCTGGTGAGACAAAGTGAGGTGCCAGGAAAGAGCAGGAAAGCTGAGCAGCAATATCTAGATAGGCTGGTGAGGCAAGTGAGGTTCCAGGAGAGAGCAGGAAAGCTGAGCAGCAATATTTAGATCAACTGATGAGAGAAAGTCTTTTGAAGATTAATGAACTCTTGGTTGAATTGCAACGACTTTCTCAATAATCAACTTGAAATCTACTCTCTCTTGGCTAGATGCTCTAGCCAAGAGAGAGTAAATTTCAAGTTGATTACAAAGTCATTATAAATCACTCAAGATGATGCATGTCTTGATCATCCTGAACTTCGTAATAGATACGTAAAGAATAGTACTATAGTGTTGTTTCACTATTGTTGTTGTTGTTACTATTGTTGTTATTATTGTTGTTGTTACTATTGTTGTTGTTACTATTGTTGTTACTATTGTTGTTATTGTTGTTGTTGTTAAGGTTCCTCTTCTTATTTATTATGAACCCTTAAATTTAGCAACAACAAAAATTTGCTAAATTAAGAACCAAGTGATATTAATACATATTGTTCCCCCCTCCCCCTCCCCTCCCCCATTTATTAGAGTACTTAGCGCTAGACAAGCAACTGGACAGTCTGAACACTGCTTTGGACGTACTTGAAAAGAGAAGCGACAATTTACAGGAGGAGACGCAGCGATTTCTCAGAGATGCTAGAGCAACAAGAGGAGAAGTCCCCCCCGGAGAGATGAAAAGGGAGGAGGGAGAGGAGGCAAAAATGGACGGAACGAAAGAAGAGTCCAAGGGTGGAGAGAAAGAGTCGGGTTTAGAGACCGATTAGAACACATAGATAGTTGTCGTGTGTGTGTGTGTGTATAGGTTGTTTATTTATTTATTATATATACCGTTTGTATATTTATATTCACATTGCTCATTGAATATGTCTATCTGATTTGATGCTTGGACAGGGTGATAGAACTGGCAGAGCAGCACACTCTGAATGGGGATGTGGTTTTACCAGGCTAAATATAGATGATCAGGTTGACCAGTGGTAATTTAGGTATATACATAACTATTTTTACCTTTAAATATCTTATCATTGAGACTGCCACGTATATATATATATATGTCCTGATACTGAACTGAAGTATATAAGACATGGTGAATGACATAATTCAATCGCACTGTATATACACAGGGGGGCTCCAGTAGTTGCTGGTTGGGGGGGGGGGGCAAAGGGATGGCGCAGCATGCTAAATTTTTGAAGACTACCCCAACTTTTATCGCGTACACACACACACAAATTACAATGATTACTTATAATGTTCCAAAGTATCTCTTTCTTCATTTAGTATTATAAAATCTTGGGCAATTTCTTGTATATATTAAAGTTAAGTCTATTTGTGAGATCCTTGTGTTTACAGGCAGCTAATACAGTATATAGCATGCATTGACAGGCCACAAGATAATTAGGTGGGGGGGGCAATTATCCCCCGGCCCCCCCTATGGAGCCTCCCCTGGCACAATTAAATCATAATCTTCTATGCAGATTCGTCCGACCACTTTTTGGTTGGGATGTGGTTAAAGATTAATTTTCGGTGCCTACAGATTATCTTTGAAGGCTGTTGAGTTGAACTTTATTTCAGTTCCTGGGTTCATGGCCATTGACTCCACTGCAAAGAAACAACAGCTTCAGAATTCAGGAAAGATCAAGTCATAATAATTATATACAGAATCTGCTCATCATGATTTGTCTGAAGAAGATTGAAGAATAGATCTCTGTTTTGCTGGGAAAGATCTTATTTAGAAGATGGTCAAAGAGTAACAGCCTAAGTGTCTATTCACTTTGTAAGACGTCCCATTCTATGTGCGCTCAAAGTGAGTACGGATAATTATTAGCGTGTGCATATGAAAACTATACAACTTAATAAGTCTGTTTGGATTATTACTTCAAAGGAAGCATTATTATTTTGGGCTTTTCCACCATTTTACAGGATATTTGATATTTTTACAGGATATTGCCATTGTAAAAGGTGGACCAAGAAAATAAATTGAAGCCCACCCCCTCCCCATGCCCCCCCCCCCCCTTCCTTTCCCCCCTCCCAACAACATGCCTAAGGAAAATCCAAGGTGGATTTTTTGGAGTTGTAAAACTTCAATGTGAATGCCATTCACATCCGACCTATTGTTTGCACATTTTACAGGTCCCAGTCTCAGATTGGATATCCCACAAATTAGCTAATGCTTTGGACTCCAACTGACGGATATGATGGAGCCAGCTGCTGTATACTGCATGTGATGTTGCTTGGACTCGACTCTACGCTGCATTAATAACAGAAGGAATGTGTAAACATGTAATATACATAGGGAATGGATCATCAGAGCTTGTAAGTATTCTCACGAAGGAGACCTTTGACTTTCCCATATTATCCATGGAGTGAATTCAGGAAGGGGAGGAGGGAGGTCTGGTTCACAAGACTATGTGAAAAAGAGAGAAAGGTAGCAATGGAAGACTAGAGTCCTAGGGTGCAGTATAAAAACTTTTCTTGCACAATGCAAAGGGAAAGGTCTGGTGGACACACTGGCTCAGGTATATAGCTAATCTTCAGAGCAATGCAGGCCAGCAGCAGTATTGCTCAAGGGACATCAATCGTTGAAGTGGAACTTCAACTAGAGTGACACGGAAGCAGCAACAGGTAATTGAACGACTATATCATATTATGCAACATGCATAATATGATATAGTCTTTTCTTCACATTCTCCTGTGTGTGTGTGTGTGTGTGTGGGTGGTGTGGGGGGGGGGGGGGGGAGCGGGCACTGGAATTGTTGAGGACAGTTGGGGACTACCCAGTGATAGTGTGTATTTTCCACTGTAGTGCAAAAATTATACTTGCTAACTTAAAATGTAAGTTGTGTGGTTGTCATGAATTTCTGCTGCTTTATGGACTAAATATAAAGGTGTTAATAGAATCCCTGATTTGTTTGTTCTCTAATCAATCTCTCCTCATTAAAAAAAATTTTTTTTCACATCCCCATTTTTTAAATTCTCATTTTACCCCCAACCTCATTTTCATTTCTTATTTCACTCCCCCCCCCTATTTTTGTTTAGTTCATTATATGCCCCTCCCAAATTTTAGGATGAAAGGACTACTCACTGATATATATGAAACCGCACAAGGTTCACTCCTTCCAAGAGGGAGAGGACTCCAGCAAGCAGCAGGGAGATCAGTGTGGCCATCCTCAAGAAAGAGATACAAACAAAAACATTCTCATACATTCAATCAACATTCTCCTGTGTGTGTGTGTGGGGGGGAGCACTGGAGTACTCAGGAATTGTTGAGGACAGTTGGGGACTACCCAGTGATAGAGACCATGTCCCTTAACTAATTCCAAGTTTGTGAGTTTGGTATACTGGTGTCAGACATATTTCTGTTTATCATGGAATGTTTACATGACATGACTATCCTCCTGGCAGTGGACGGTGGTGGGAGAGGTCTGGTGTATACCTTTCTATATAGAGAGCTAATACCTGCCTCTGGTGGCTTATCAGGAGGTTATGGGCACAAGCAGATGCACTGGATCACTCTGGTGATGCATCAGATCACATGCACAAGTGGATACTCTGGAGGTGTCCTCCATCCATGAACTTATCATGTGACAATGATTACAAGGGGCATATTTGAGGAGGGGGTGAGGTTGCAGCTAACTTAACTAAAATGAGTCCATGTTCATTGACCCTTTAAACTAGATCACGTAAACTAGAAGCCCATACAATCATAATAGGAATGTTCTGTCATGGGATCTGGAGTACATCTAATGCGTGGTCACGATAATCCAATTTTATGATCATGTGTCAGCATATAAAGTCACATGATAGAGCTTCATATTGTGTTAGCTTAGTCTAATGCACCACTTGGTGACTAAAAGCACATACTTTTTGTATGTCACATAATTATTCTTCAGCTTTACACATGCACAATCGAAGCATATCAGATCATCTGTGAGGTTGTCGGATGCATGTTTGCAACAGTAAATGCCATAGTCTATTAGGAATTGCCCCAACAGTACCTCCACTTGTAACCACCCCTCCAGTTGTGGACTGCCCCTCCGGTTGTAACTGCCACTCCAGTTGCAACTATTCCTCCAGTTGTGACTGCCCCTCCAGTTGTGACTGCCCCTCCAGTTGTGACTGCCCCTCCAGTTGTGACTGCCCCTCCAGTTGTGACTGCCCCTCCAGTTGTGACTGCCCCTCCAGTTGTGACTGCCCCTCCAGTTGTGACTGCCCCTCCCTGCCCCTCCAGTTGTGACTGCCCCTCCAGTTGCTACTGCCCCTCCAGTTGTAACCACCCTCCAGTTGTGACTGTCCCCTCCAGTCATGACTCTTCTAGTAACTGTCCCTCCAGTTGTAACCACCCTTCCACTTGTAGCCACCCATCCAATTGTAACTGCCCCTCTAGTTGTCTGCCCCTCTAGTTGTAACCACTTACAGAATAACTTCCCTTCCAGTTGTAACGCACCACTGCAATTGTAACCGCCCCTCCAAATGTAACTATGTAACATTTATATCTAAAACTTTCATTGTTGGCATGCAAATACAAAAGCTGTAGTTTTGTTGAAGCGGCTTCATTGAAGCAAGCGAACAAAAGCTACTTCAGACTAAGTTTACAACAAACTTATACATGTAGCAAAGAAATCCATCTTGGAATGCTTCTTTCCAAAAGGCAAAGGGATTTCGAATATTTCCAGTAGGCATAGATGCCTGTGTAGCCTTTCTTAGCTTCCAGAAACAGTAGGATCATCCCGAAGCCATTGAAGATGGCAGTTGTGATCGGTAGTTGCAATCAACATATTTGTACATCCCCGCGACCAGAACATAAATGATAGCAGCTCCCCTTCCAGTTGTAACTGCTGATAGGTAACTGGGGGGGAGGAGGCTGCTATCAGAAAATATACAGTACACTCCTATGCCCCACTGCTGAAAATATCAATTCCAAAGTCTCTGGTCTTCACTGTCATCACAACATTTAGTCTTCTGTGGTAAAATCTTGAATTCCAAGGCTGAGAAATATAGCAATGAAATATAGCAATAAAATTTCTCTCAACCAACTCTCAGTTGACATAATAGACTTCTCGTTAAATTCGTTCATTGTTCCTGACGAAGTTAGACGAAACTTCGAGCGAGAAAATTTTAAGTTGATGATCGAGAGATCTTCTCTTGTCTCGTTTTGTCTGCCTGCCTGCCTGCCTGGGGTCCATAAGCGGATCAAGTGGCTTTTACGACTCCAGCCATCAAGAAATTCGTGCGCGTTTTTTAATTTCACGCACGGGGGTCACAAAAGTACGGAAATCCAGAATAATTCACAATCTGCAAAAGTTACAAACTAACTAGATCCAAATTTATAATTCACAATCCAAATTTCATGAAATATCATCCAAATAAACAATGAACAATTAAAAATTAAACTATTAATGAGTTTTAATGTTAGTTTGTTATTCGACATTGTATTCTTTATATCAAATAAACATATATAATTATAACAAATAAATATATATATATCTTAATGAAAGTCTAATCCAAATTTCAGAATAATTTACAATCAAACAGGGTATATATTGGGTTTTAATTTCTGCTAATATGTTATTATAAGTGAAAGCCACAGTTGTTCCATTTCGCTCACGCCACATAAATTCATCTAGGTAGGTGACGATGAACTTCTTTCATCCGCTTGAGCTTCACCTTTACTTGCACAATATAATAATTGTTGTTGTTAAAAAAAAATTATGTTCCTCAAACCATACCCTGTTCCAATAGGATCAATATGTTGGGTGTGCACACCCGTACTCTGATTTACAAATTCAATCGAGTGATTCACTGTCTCATGTGCAACAATCCCAGGCAGAGTATATAGCCACCTGCCTATAAGCTGCCCACTGGTCCGAATGGATTATTGATCCAGGTGCAACATGCGCCTGAATGATGGGTAGCAAGGTGTCTGCATCTCTCTGGTCCACAACTTGCATGTAACCTAAATACATTTCATTGAATTAAAATCTTTGAAATAAGTACAATACGTTTATCAAGTGTACCAAGAGCAGGCGTATGGTCTGTGTCAACCGATCCAAATATCCAAATATCCTTAATAGGTGGGCAGCCTCTATGACGCTAAACAGTCGATAACGAAA
This sequence comes from Cladorhizidae sp. MBARI D1340-BT2, assembly GCA_028752905.1. NCBI lineage: Eukaryota > Metazoa > Porifera > Demospongiae > Poecilosclerida > Cladorhizidae > Cladorhizidae sp. MBARI D1340-BT2. Next base: position 16,434,614 of record JAQNBH010000016.1, read on the forward strand.
GTGATCATCCATTAAAATATATCAATGTTACAGTGATACCTTGGGTTTGTGTGTAAACTGTGACTCGTCTATTTGAATAACAGATCCAACACCACCAAGTACAATCTGGTTCCGACATAGTGCGCACACTTCCCTAAGCCACTGGTACACATTAATTGCCGTTTTCTTGTTGCAGCCACACTCATCTGCTGCATCTAATACAGGGTACTGCCTCACCCACCAATATATTAATAGCAGCCATGTCTGAAGTACCAGGTGAGATTTTGAGAAAAAACTCCCATGCCTAATTGATTTCAGGGATTTACAACTTGGGCATGCCCAAGTTTTGCCATCCTTCAGGTCTCCTTTTTTTCTTAGCGCCATTGAACAACTACACCTATACACGGGTATAACATAGTATAATAATAATGTGATGATTAGGTACCCCTTCTTACCTGGAACATAAAAAAGAAAGAGCTAGTATATAGACCCTTGCTGTTGAGGTAGCCTATAACCTCTTCTGTTGTTCCAAGTGCAACAGGAACAATAGACCCATAATTATGCTTCTCCTACCTTTTTTGTATTTCCCGCGTGAACCCCCAAAACGTGTGTGCGTGAACTGAAATCACAAGAATTTCTTGATGGGTGGAGTCGTAAAAGCAGACCTGCCAACCCCAGAGTCATGAAAATCTGGAGATCCCCCCAAAAATCCTCGAAAAATCTGGAGATTTGGTATAAAATCTGGTTATCATTTGCATCATCATAACATAGCATGTAGCATAATAAATTAATTCCCCCCCCCCCAAATAACATACCGCTATCAGTTTAATGATTCAAAAAGTTGCCCTTTTTGCATGGTCCCAAATTTTCTCATCAGGCACCCAGATTCAGGGAATGCTAGCTTCATGGCTAGAATACTTGACAAAGTGCCATCGAGCTACATTGCCGAGCGCGTCTTATTCTTTCCAGACAATTCTTTCCTGAAAATGCTCGAGTCATTCCTCTTCAGCATTACTGTGAGGGAGGGCAACAACTACCTCAGCGACACGAAATAGGTATTTGAAACGCTGACAAGATAGTTCGGATATGCAAAAAACAACAACACATTAATTATAAATTCATGAATTTAATTAAAATGCTGCACATTGGAATTATTTTTAATATCGTTTTTAATCTGCAGGTCCTTTGGATAATAAGAAGCTCACTTCCTGGTACTAGAAGGATTTAGGTCCTCAGTAACTGGCATGCTGTTTTACATACATATTTTTTCATATTATTTATAATTATTCATATGTTCATGTCCACCGACTGCAGTGCCTTGGGGCTTGCTCCCTTTTCTGAACGAACCAAACAGCATTTTCTAGTTGTTCGTCTTTAGCAAGGCGCATGACTTTGCGAGCTGAACTTATCCCCCGACAGTCAAGGTTGTCTGCGAACTCTCGAAGTTTGGCTTCGTTCTTTTTTATCTCCGTTATTGTCAACTTCCCTACGCCTTACTCTTCCGCTAGTCCGGCTTGACTGGCTCCATTTGATATCTTGCTTAGAATGGCTATCTTTGACTCGATCGACAAAACTACTCTCTTCCTTTTGCTGGCCAAAGCACAACGTGGCAGATCGACGACCGTTACCAGTTAATTATTATTTAATCGGAGGGTGTTCGGATAGCTGTATTATATATTTTTTAAACCTGAACCCTGATCTTTACAAAAAAATAAATTCCTCAGAAAGTCGGGTGAATTGTATATTCAATCGGGAGATCTGGAGATTAGTGTTGAAATCGGGTGACACCCGGCAGCATCGGGTGAGTTGGCAGGTCTGTAAAAGTCACATAAGCCTATGCCCTCCCCAGCTTTAAATTTTAAATGGCTATAACAGCCAACCTGGGCTGGTGCAGGGTCACTATTCCTTTCTATCTGTCGTACTGCTTTGTCCTCAATAAGCACTCAAACAGACCCGCCCAGGGTGAGTTGGACCAGTGGGGAAGGGTAATACCTACAGTGGGCACAAAATGTATATAAGTCCACCACTCCGCTAGCCACTAGCCCCCAAAATAGCCCACAAGTCATTTGACAAACATGTGGGAAACGGCCAAGATCAGCAAGTGTTAGTGAAAATAGCCACACTTTACCCATTTCAAGTAGTAGCACACTGAAACAGTTAGTGTGCCTTATTTGATTCTTGTTCAAGGTAAGGACTCATGGCAGTGCATTCTGTGATTCTTGGTCAAAGTAAGGACTCTCATGGCAGTGTGTTCTGTGATTCTTGGGACTCTCATCATGGTAGTGCATTCTGTGATTCTTGTTCAAGGTAAGGACTCTCATGGCAGTGCATTCTGTGGTTCTTGTTCAAGGTAAGGACTCTTCTGTGATTCTTGTTCAAGGTAAGGACTCTCATGGCAGTGCATTATGTGATTCTTGTTCAAGGTAAGGACTCTCATGGTAGTGCATTCTGTGATTCTTGTTCAAGGTAAGGACTCTCATGGCAGTGCATTCTGTGGTTCTTGTTCAAGGTAAGGACTCTCATGGCAGTGCATTATGTGATTCTTGTTCAAGGTAAGGACTCTCATGGCAGTGCATTCTGTAGTTCTTGTTCAAGGTAAGGACTCTCATGGCAGTGCATTCTGTGATTCTTGTTCAAGGTAAGGACTCTCATGGCAGTGCATTCTGTGATTCTTGTTCAAGGTAGGGACTATCATGGTAGTGCATTCTGTGGTTCTTGTTCAAAGTAAAGACTCATGGCAGTGCATTCTGTAATTCTTGTTCAAGGTAAGGACTCTCATGGCAGTGCATTCTGTGGTTCTTGTTCAAAGTAAAGATTCTCATGGCAGTGCATTCTGTAATTCTTGTTCAAGGTAAGGACTCTCATGGCAGTGCATTCTGTGATCCTTGTTCAAGGTAGGGACTATCATGGTAGTGCATTCTGTGATTCTTAGTCAACACATTTTTACATCTCTTCCAAGATCTGTAAATTACTTGGTCTTCTCTAACTTCAGACACTTCTACTCGTCTTTGCCTCTACACTTCTCTTATCTGTCCTCATCTGGATTACTGTTCTTTCCTCTGGGACCTTCAATCATCACATCTTTCTTCTCATCTTGAGAGAATACAATATTTTGCATGTAAATTATGTAGTAAACAATGGTCCTCGGACTATATACACTTCTCTTCTCAGTAAGCTTCATCTTCCATCTCTATCCTCTTGCTATAATGCCAAACTTATCTTTTTCATTCACAATGACAGATTTTCCTTCTAGCCTCCGACCATGCCAACCAACTCCCTGCTACACAACCTCCGATCCCACCCCAGTAATCGTCTGCTAATCCAATACAGAACTCAGTCTGCTCTACACTACTATTAGGCTCTGGAACTCTTTCAATTATGTACACTAAAAAAACTACAATTCACTTAGAACTTTTTCAACACCACTTATCATCACTTTTACTTTTAACTACTCAACTATAATCAGTTTAACATATTCCTCCATGCATATTTTTACTCTTCATATTAGCCTCTTGGCTATTGAGTATGATCTTTTCCATAAAAAAAAGAATAAAGGTAAGGACTCTCATGGTGCAGTGCATTCTGTGATTCTTGGTCAAGGTAAGGACTCTCGTGGCAGTGTGATTTTTGGTCAAGATAAGGACTCGCCACGAGATTTGTGTAATGTGCCTGCACATGCTTGCAAAAGTAGACCAACAAAATTGAGTTTTATCTGCATGGTGATTTTCAGTTGCCTTCATTTATGATAATTGGCTTTTGTTGTTTATTTAGGACATCGTGAAGAGCACGGTTGGGAACATAATAATAAAAAAATTAAAAAAAGGTTGATTACAAGGAAAGCTTGCGATATTGTAATCGAGTTGCCCTACGATATAATTTGCCCAATAAAAATAGAACGATATTTATCTTTTTCCCTCCGTCAGGGCTCATTTCACCACAAAAGAGAAGAATCTCACAAGCTAGATTTAAGCTAACTATCGAGAAAGTCATTGTTTCTCAACTGAGAGTTCATTGAGGTTGACGTATTTTTCCTTGCAAGTGCAGACGTACAAGTATATATATACGCCTGGTATATATGGACGGCTCTCAGTTTACTTCGGATATTGGCATAGCCAATCAGGCTGCTGGATCATGGTCCTCATATGAATGCTAGCTACAATGCAGAAAAGGTTGGGGTAACATTTCATTCTTAAGGTCCCCCATTAGCTGTTATGATCCATTAGCACAAGTGCTTTTCCAAAAATGCTGCTACAATCCCCCCGCCCCCCCCCCCCCCCCCCCCCCCCCAGCTTTAACCGTGATCAATACATTGTGACCTTCCCTGCGCTATATACGAGTAGCTGCATAACAGACAAGTAGCCGGCCATCAGTAAATGAAGTCTACCAGGGGTTAATGGTATCAGGATGGATGGATAGGATGGATGGATAGTAGTGTGAAGAAATTACATAGCTCGTGGGAATAGACTTGATAATGCTGAGCCTGTTAATTATAAATGTGCTATGTCATGTGACTAGAAGGTCGCGTGACAAAATAACGACATTCATCATAAGAGCTCTCGCAAGATACGCAAGATATTATTTCCCCCTTCCCGAATTGGCTTCATCTTTCCACCCCCCTCCCTGCCTCTCTAGCACTTCCTGAATTGGCTTCATCTTCCCCCCCCCCCCTCCCCGCCTCTCTAGCACTTCCTGAATTGGCTTCATCTTTCCCCTCTCTAGCACATGCATTATTAGGGACAGAGGACATGGTAGGGCTGGTAGGGCTACCACTTTTTGCTGATTTATTTTTTATTGTTAGTCTAGTTGACCAGACCAACATGATGGGTTTTCCCTAACTAAGAAAGATAAAAATGTGTATATAGAAGATAACAATGACAAATCTAATTGGTCTGTCACTTAAGTGAAAAGTACATGGAATGTGACCACATGCTCACTCAGGCAAATAAAGTCACATGCTAACCATGATGCAAAATCAGGCAATTAAAGTCACATGCTTAGATTGCACCCAGCTGCTTTCTGAATACAGTAGTCAGTCTGAGTCGGTGGTTGCCAATTTTGGAGAGCATGGCAAGCAGCTCTAGTTTCACTGAATTGTCAGATTGTCCTCATCAGCCTCTTGGTTTTTCTTTTCCTAAACGCTCATTTGGTTACAAAGTACCAGTTGACGGGTATTTTCAAGCTTCTTGGTTTAAGCAATGGCCATTTTTGCACTACCAGGAGGCTACAGATATTGCTTTCTGTTATACTTGTACCACTGCATACAAACAAGGAAAATTGAGGTCTTCCAATGCAGAGCCAGCTTTTGTAAGTCACTGTTTAACAGTATTAATATTTTTCGATTTGGCTAACTGTAATCCATCAGCCATTATCGTCATAGGTCTCAAAGGGCTTCTGCAACTGGAAGAATGCCACTACATCATTTAACAAGCATCAACAGAGTGCTTGCCATAAACAAGCTGTAGAAGTTGTTCTTACACTTCCAGTACCACAAGTATTGGCAATCTACTTGTGAAAGAGCGGGCCAAGGAACAAGGAGAAAACCGTGCAATGTTAATGAAGATCTTTTCAAACATACGCTATCTAGCTCATCAAGAATTACCATTCAGAGGGTATGGGATTACTGAAGAAGATGGAAACTTCGTACAACTTCAATTGGAGGCTGATACATCTGCTATTGAGTGGTTAAAACGACAAGTACACATCACATGAGATGCAAAATGAAATCATCAAAGTGATGGCTATGTCTGTACTTCGGAATGTTGCTAGTTCTTTGCAAAATTCCTCATTTTTAACCCTGATGATGGATGAAACAAACTGACACCACTAATAAGGAGCAGGCAACCATTATAATTCGTAGGATCACTGAAAACTTTGAAGTAAGTGAAGAATTTTTAGGTTTATATCACGTTCCGTCAATTGATGCAGGTACTCTTACTAAAATTTCAGTGGATACTTTTAGTCGATTGAACTTATCCTTCAATCAGTTACGTGGTCAATGCTACAATTGGTCAAGTGCAATGAAGGGAGCTAAATCAGGGGTTGCCAAGAGAATAAGTGATATTGAACTATGGGCATTCAATTAATCTGGCTGCGAGTGATACCTTGAAAGAGATCAAGATAATGAGAGATGTCCTTGACATGACGAAGGAAATAACAAAATTGATCAAGTTTTCCACCACGAAGGGAAGGGATCTTCCGAGCTTTGAAGGAAGCTTGTGATTCTGAAAGTGGCATGACATCACCAGGAATTCGAATGCTATGCCCAATGAGGTGGACTGTGTGTGCAAATGCACTAGCAAGCATTGTCAGGAACTATGCTGCTATGTGGGATGAAGCTTTTGAAATCATAAAGGACACAGAGATGAGAGCTAGGATAAAAGGAGTTTCTGCGCAGATGAAACATTTTGATTTCCTGTTTGGTACAATGCTCAGTCAAGTTATTTTCCTCCACACTGATAACTTGAGCAAGACTCTGCAGAAGGTAAAGATTTCAGCCGCTGAGGGTCAAAAGGTAGGAGAAATGGTTGTAGATACACTGCTGTCTCTACGTACTGATGAAAATGTATGATTTATTTTGGGACAAAGTTTCAAGAACTGCTTCATCAATAGATGTTGGTGAACCAGTTACCTTGCAAGCGAAGAGTTCCACAGAGATATGAGGATGGACTGTCCAGTGGAGAGTATCATGAAAGTCCCTTGCTCTATTATTGCCAGATATATTTTGAAGCACTGGATAACATTGTCAGCTGTTTAAAGGATCGCTTTGACCAACCAGGATCTTTGACCAACCAGGATATAGAATTTACTCAAAATTGGAGCAACTTTTATGCAGAGCATGTCAGGGGGTTGACTTTGAAGAAGATTTTCAGTCTATTTGCACCTTTTACAAAGACGATTTCAAGCCCGATCTATTGCATGCCCAGTTACTCACTTTTGGCATCAATTTTGAGTCAGGAAGACCATTGGATCCCAATGTAAATATATTTGGCATCAGAAGACTATTTTCAAAGTCTTTCGCTTGGGTACAGTTTTGAAGCTGATACTTATCATGCCAGCAACCAATGCAACATCTGAGCGTTCCTTTAGTGCTTTACGTAGGGTTAAAACTTACCTTCGTAATACTATGTTACAACAAAGACTGAATCACCTAATGGTACTTCACGTTCACAAGGAGCGCACTGATTCACTCAATCTCAAAGAGGTTGCCAATCAATTTATAAGTAATTCTGAACATAGAGAGAGACTATTTGGAAAGTATCAATAACTGTACATATATAGTGTGATGTCTATAATATGTCTATACTACTACTCAATATGGTATTGATTTTCAGTTTTTTCACTCCATGTGATATCCCCCCCTAGCCGCATGCATCTTACACATAGCTTGATGGCCAGGTGGTACATTGGCCCTACCACTTAAAATTTGTGTGCTCCGTCACTAAGTAGTGCACTTTTAACATGTGTAAAGAATTTCTTCTGATGATGCCTGTACATTTCTAACCCCTCCTGGCTATCTGTTGCATAGAAACATGCACAAGGTTGCTCTTGAAGTCATAGCAATGCGTTTGTATGCTATGAACTGCTCAAAATTATTGTCTCGATTGTTTAATTTCCTCGCCAATAAATAAATAATGAAATACTGCAATTCAGTTCACATAAAAAGATAGCATGCACTTTCATCTTGACACTTGACATACTTGACATAGGTATATACTTGACATAGGTATATACACACAATGTACAGCTTACATGATGTATAAACATTCTTATATTACTGCCTAGAAAATAATAGCAGGTCTGGATTAGCTTATCGAGTTTTTCTTCTTGGAGCGGAGTCGAGATCTGGAGGAGATTAAGGAGGCAACGTGTGTGTTAAAAACATCTCCTTAGGAACATGCCATATTAGGATGTTGGTTATTGCCTTACACGTATTACCAATAGTTGCATGTAGTTTGTTCTGAACAAGCACACCATTGCAGATATTTAATGACATTTTGTGGCTAAAGTGGCCACGCCCATGTAATGAGTGTCACGCCCTTTCCTACGTATGTACAGCTAAAATCAATTGACATTTTTGTCTTCATGCTATGACATCTCCATGTGTCCGAGTTCCTTTGTGTTATGTCCATGAAATCCCTTTACCACATTTATTGCTCTGTGCTAGATGCATACTGTAAGTCGGCCCCTGAGATGGGCATGGCTTACTTTAATGAGCCCGCAAGCAGAGGGTCTATGGCGTAGAGCCATTCGTGTACGTCACGCTCCTTGGCCTGGAGCAAAATCCCACGATACTTGGTGCAGATGGAAAAGGTATTCTGAGAGGAAGATGTGTCGAGAGGAAAAGGTGTCAAAAGTTATTAAGATATACACATCAACACACACCACACACACATGGTATCTAGAGGGTATAGGTTACACACATGGTATCTAGAGGGTATAGGGTACACACATGGTATCTAGAGGGTATAGGTTACACACATGGTATCTAGAGGGTGCACACATGGTATCTAGAGGGTATAGGATACACACATGGTATCTAGAGGGTATAGGTTACACACATGGTATCTAGAGGGCACAGGTCACACATGGTATCTAGAGGGTATAGGTCACACACATGGTATCTAGAGGGTATAGGTTACCCACATGGTATCTAGAGGGTATAGGTCACACATGGTATCTAGAGGGTATAGGTTACACACATGGTATCTAGAGGGCATAGGTCACACATGGTATCTAGAGGGTATAGGTCACACATGATATCTAGAGGGTATAGGTTACACATGGTATCTAGAGGGTATAGGGTACACACATGGTATCTAGAGGGTATAGGTTACACACATGGTATCTAGAGGGTATAGGTTACACACATGGTATCTAGAGGGTATAGGGTACACACATGGTATCTAGAGGGTATAGGTTACACACATGGTATCTAGAGGGTATGGGTTACACACATGGTATCTAGAGGGTATAGGGTACACACATGGTATCTAGAGGGTATAGGGTACACACATGGTATCTAGAGGGTGCACACATGGTATCTAGAGGGTATAGGTTACACACATGGTATCTAGAGGGTATAGGGTACACACATGGTATCTAGAGGGTATAGGTTACACACATGGTATCTAGAGGGTGCACACATGGTATCTAGAGGGTATAGGTTACATACATGGTATCTAGAGGGTGCACACATGGTATCTAGAGGGTATAGGGTACACACATGGTATCTAGAGGGTATAGGGTACACACATGGTATCTAGAGGGTATAGGTTACACACATGGTATCTAGAGGGCATAGGTCACACATGGTATCTAGAGGGTATAGGGTACACACATGGTATCTAGAGGGTATAGGTCACACACATGGTATCTAGAGGGTATAGGGTACACACATGGTATCTAGAGGGTATAGGGTACACACATGGTACCTAGAGGGTATAGGTCACACACATGGTATCTAGAGGGTATAGGGTACACACATGGTATCTAGAGGGTATAGGGTACACACATGGTATCTAGAGGGTATAGGTTACACACATGGTATCTAGAGGGTGCACACATGGTATCTAGAGGGTATAGGGTACACACATGGTATCTAGAGGGTATAGGGTACACACATGGTATCTAGAGGGTATAGGGTACACACATGGTATCTAGAGGGTATAGGGTACACACATGGTATCTAGAGGGTACACACATGGTATCTAGAGGGTATAGGGTACACACATGGTATCTAGAGGGTATAGGTTACACACTCCTGTGTGTATGATTATCCCCTATAATCAATTATACATGAGGGTCCATTTAGCATCAGTCAGCAAGGTAATGGATTATTTAAACCCGTACGATTATTTTCAGTTGGCATCTTTCAAAAGTCCTGCATATTTCTCTTTCAATCATGAAAACTGATTGAAACAGAAATGCATTGAACCTAAGAAAATGGCCGCTTAAGAGCAGCTGCTTGAACAAGTAGTGCTTATGTGTAGACACAATCACTTTCTTATAGGTATGGATCACTGTGTGCATGCATTGAGCTAGCTAGAAATGGCGGATGGTTGAACTGTTGCAGAGTAGAGCCTGGAGACAGACAGGGACATTGTATCTACATACAAGCCAGTCTGTTCCCCAGAAATGGCATCTCCTCCAGATGCAGTTACTGTGGTATTATGTAACATTGATATTATTCCAATAAGAGCATAATCCAGATATACCCTCAGTACATCAAACAATACATTCCATATATAGAAACTATTAATAGACTCTCTAATAACTTAGTCATAAGCAATTAGTGATCAATACATGTTGGTGACATCTCCCTTCTCCCAGGACCTCAGCAAAGTCTGTCAGGGGGCCGGATGATGGTACCAGTTCTTGATCTGGTCATTACTTGGTGAGGGGTTGTGGGTTGCCTTCTTCCATGTTGCTGGAGTGTGTGGGTCTTTCCGGTACCTCATTTAGGTCTCGGCGAGTCCCCTGGAGGTGTTGACTAGGTGTGGCCTAGGTGTGGCCTAGGGGTGTTAGCATGAGAGACAACTTGTCCTAGTCTTCTTGTCTGGCTATCTGTGCTAATCCATACTTGGGAATCTTCTGGTAGCTGAGGTAGTTCATGACCTCGGTGTCGTCATCAAAGTCTCTCTTTTGTTTATGCTTGAACTCATTGTTCTCTGGAATGTAAACTGTTCAAGATAGTCCATTTTGGGATCAATTACTCTGGCAGTCGAGGGATATTTGCTCTCAGTTTTCTTCCTATTGAGAGTTCCGCAGGTAAGAGGTCACACCAAGGAAAGGGTTTTGAACGATATGTGAGTAGTGCCATATATGGATCTTCTGATTCAGCTTTCTGTTTGCACCCCTCTCTCCGCTTGTCCATTACTCTGGGGGAAATGGGGGCTACTGGTGACGTGGCAGAAATCATAGGATTTTGCAAACTCTGTAAATTCATGCGATGAGTATTGGGGCCCGTTGTTGCTGATGACCGTTTCTGGAATCCCATGTCTTGAGAATACTGTCTTCAAGGGCTTGGATAATGCCGGATGATGTCGTGTTTGATAGTTTGATGACCTCTGGATATCTTGGGTAATAGAGGATGTTACCTCTGAGAGTCAACAGGTCTGATGCCACCCTCTGCCAGGAGGTAGCCTGAATGTGATGATTGGCTCACTTCTGGGTGTGAATTCCTCTACACACTTATTCACACTTACTCGCATCGTTTCTTTATGTCTTGAGAAGTCCCAGGCCACCACACTCATGACTTTGCTCGTTGACAGCAACGTTGTTACCTTGGTGACCAACGTGTAGCTTCTGGAGCATTTCCTTTGGAGTAGGAGACCTTTCCCATACTAAGTTCTCCGCTGTCTTTTAAGTAGAGGGTTTGACTGCCTGCTCGGCTTTCCTTTTGTCTGGTCACCCATTGCAGCAGTAGTTCATGACAACTGAACAAATAGGATCTGCTGCTTGGGAACTGCGGTACTCGTCCAGTTTGCTTTGGCTCGCTGGCAGGTGGTCTACGTGCACTTGCATGAATAATTCAATTTCTTCTTGCATAATTGCTTATCAGTGACTCGTGTCAGAATCTGTTCGGACTCGTGACAAGGCATCTGCTGTGTTGAGTAGTTTGCCTGGTACATGCTCAATGATGTAATCAAACCTTGCAAGGCGCAAACGGAACCTTAGTGGGGGTAACCTATCCAGATTCTTTTTCCCCAGCAGAGGTACTATTACTAGTATACTATGCCTAACATCCATTACTAGTATACTATGCCTAACATCCATTACTAGTATACTATGCCTAACATCCATTACTAGTATACTATGCCTAACATCCATTACTAGTATACTATGCCTAACATCCATTACTAGTATACTATGCCTAACATCCATTACTAGTATACTATGCCTAACATCCATTACTAGTATACTATGCTACATCCATTACTAGTATACTATGCCTAACATCCATTACTAGTATACTATTCCTAACATCCATTACTAGTATACTATGCCTAACATCCATTACTAGTATACTATGCCTAACATCCATACTAGTATACTATGCCTAACATCCATTACTAGTATACTATGCCTAACATCCATTACTAGTATACTATGCCTAACATCCATTACTAGTATACTATGCCTAACATCCATTACTAGTATACTATGCCTAACATCCATTACTAGTATACTATGCCTAACATCCATTACTAGTATACTATGCCTAACATCCATTACTAGTATACTATGCCTAACATCCATTACTAGTATACTATGCCTAACAAGGTTTAAGGAGTTTCAAGCCGAAATTGCATTCCCAGAATGTAGTTTGAGAACTTCTCGCAGGCCCGAGTGCTTGCCAGTGCCTCTTTCTCTATTTGTGCATATCTGCGCCTGGTCTCCATCGGCGATCTGGAGGCAAAGACCACTGGCTTCCAATTCTCTGCACTTTTTGGAGTAGTACTGTCCGAAGTCCATCGGATGAAGCACCAGCAGCTTCTGCTTTGGGGCTGTAAAGTGAGAGCATTGTTGGTTTCACCAATTCATCTTTAACTAGAGAGAGAGAGAGAGAGAGAGAGAGAGAGAGAGAGAGAGAGAGAGAGAGAGAGAGAGAGAGAGAGAGAGAGAGAGAGAGAGGCCTGATGTTGTAGATCTCCCTGTGACCATGCAACTTTCTTTCCAGGAGATCCCTTAGGGGTCGTGTGTCAGCTCCGCTAGATGGGGGGGGGAGGGGGGGGGGGAGAATCTTCCCAGTTGGTTTACTATCTCCATGAAGTGCCTGAGCTCGGGCAGGCTCTCTGCTGCTTTCATCTTTGCAATGGCTGTCATCTTTGAAAGGTCAGGTTGTATTCCTTGTTGAATGAGATGTCCAAGGAATATCATTTTGGATTGATGAAATTTGCATTTGTCTTTGTTCAATGCCCCCCCAGCATCTGTTATCCTTTGGAGTGCTGTTCTCAACCTAGCATCGCGTTCTGTTTGGTCATTCCCAAATATGAGCACATCATCCATAAAGCAGATAACTCCCTCTAATCCGGACAGTATTTCGCTCATCCGCTTTTGGAAGTACTCGAGTGCATTACATATACCAAAGGGAAGTTTGTTGAATGCGTACCTTCCGAATGGTGTCATGAATGTTTAGAATAGTTTCGACTCCTCTGCCAAGGATATCTGCCAGAATCCCGAGTTAGCATCGAGTTTTCTTGCTCCTGGTAGTTGAGCTAATGTCTCTTCCACCTTTGGTAGATGACACACCTCCCTGAGAGTGCTGGTGTTCAGGGGCTTCAAGTCAATGCAAATTCTAATTTGGCCAGATTTTTTGGGGACCACAACCATCCCCGCACATCAGGGGATAGGTTTCTCACTGTGGATATCACTGCTAGTGTTTCCACTCTGCGTAGTTCCTGTTTAATCCTGTCACGTAGGGGTAGTGTGACATGTCTGGATGTGAACATTGCTTGGGGATCTGCTTTTGGCTTGAGCTTGATTTGATACTTTCCACAGATTGACTAGACCTTCAAACACAGTTTGGAATTTCTCCATTATCTCACCCTTATCACAATTTATAGCATCGAGCCTTAGTACGAGGTTGAGGGTGTGAAGGCCTAAGATGTTTGATTTCAGTCCCTCCACAACAAAGACTAGTTGTTGAGCTATCTCTTTTTGTAGGTGAGACTGCCCCAGAACTGTCCTGCTACATGCAGGGGCTGACGGGATGGACTGTGTAAGTTTCCCCCTGCGACATTAAGCTTGGGTTTGCCTATGTCTTAGTATGTCTGGATTGAGACCACGGTCACCTCTGCCCCCGTGTCTAGCTTGAACGCCACCTTGGTTCCATTTAGCTTGATCATGGTAACCCATGCCGACTCCTGGCTGGCTGACACAGTATCCAGATAGGCTGTGTCTAGAGAGCTTTCTGCTGAAATATTGTCCACCATTTTTGTGAAGCATTGGGCACTGAAATGGCTCCTTCTTCTAACATTTGTGGCACGTTGCCTCCTTTGCTGGGCATCTTGTCCCTCGGGTGTGGGGATTTCCTGCAACGACTACATGGCTAGCTTTGCTCTTTCTTCCAATCTGTTGTCAAGTGTGCCCCTCTTGTATTTGCCATGCATCGGCAGCTTCTTAACTGCCTAAACAGTGGTTCGGCCAGCATTAGCTCCAAAAAGACTCGCAGTGTACCTTAAATCCTTTGTTAATATAGTAAACTCTCGCAGACCAAAAACCTATTAAAAGTGTGTGTGTGGGGGGGGGGGGGACCCTTGACATTTATCAGGATCTACCTCATCGAGGTTGCTAGTTAGTTCTGCTCCTTTTTCCAGTTTCTCTTGTTGAGTGTGCACGGCTTCTCGTTGTTGGATCATTTTTTTGTTTTTTTGTTTTTTTCCCCAACGTTAGTTCCGAGTCCAGTTGGAGGCGTTCGGAGAGTGTTTTGTCTCCTCTACCCTCTACGAGTCATTCTCTCACCATCTCTGTAGTTAATGTACAGTAGTCGCAGTTCTCTACGAGTCGGTAGAGCTCCATGATATATTCCCTCTGCTGATTCTCCTTGACGTTGGTCCTGCAATTGAATCGAGCTCTCTCGTAAATGATATTGTTTCGGACTTTGAAGAACGAGTCCAATTTTCCTACCACCTGCAAAGATTCTTTCCCCTCATCTTCGGTAGCATTTGTGGAAGTGAAGACTACTTCTGCTTCTTCACCAGAGAATATATAAGTGAGTTCACTTGTTTTAGCTCTGGATTTGTGCAGAGGCCTGAAGCTATCCTGAATTGATCAAAACACCTCTTCCATCGAGGCCAGTCATCTGGGTTCTTGAAATTGTAAGTACCTGGCGGTTCCAGACAGATTTGTGACATTATGGCTATACCTAGACGGATTTGTGACATTATGCATGGCTATACCTAGTAGGTTATTTGCAATTGTCTAGCTATGCCTAGCTAGTAGTCTAGCTGTAGAAGTTGTCCAGCTGTTCCTAATAGGTCAGCTAAACTTCACCGTTGCCACCATGTGGTATAGTGTAACATTGAGCTCATTCCAATAAGAGCACATCCAGATATATCCCAGTACATTAAACAATGCATTCCACATATAGAAATTATTAATAGACACAGTTTAGTCATAAGCGATTAGTCATCATGACAATGACGCCACAATCACAGACCAATGCTTAACAAATAGGACCAACAGTAGTGTAGGTGCTTAACAAAAAGTCGACATTTAAAACAGATACCTGCTCGACAACTAACTTTAAATCATTACCACACTACCACACTAGTACATGGACATGTAGATCTCAACATGAGCTCACCGCTGCACTCGTCCGCTTGTCTTTGCTGTACTGAACTTTGGCTGCTGCCAGATTAACTATGCCCCTCTCAACCTATAAATCATCACAACTTGCATGACAACCCTCCACTGGAAAAGCAACGAACGAAACATACAAATGCACTAAAATGTGCTGCTAAGGATATTTCTTACGGGATCTTTATCCGAGTTGTAGATGAGGACGTAGGGTCGCCGAATAACCACGTATTTCCTATGCCACACACCCTCGTGTTCGGCAAAGAAGTCCAAATAGCCCTTACGAGCAACAGAGTTGCTACGAAAAACAGCAATGGAAAGAATGGCAAACTAAATTCACAACACATGCTACGCAGTTTTCAGATGCCTGCTCATGATCTACCCAAAAGAATACATTTGTATATGCATCCACACATTCACATGCATACCTAATTCACATGCATACCTAATTCACATGCATACCTAAAGCATATTTTAACCGCAAGAAAATGTTTCCATAAACGATCATCCTTTACCTATTATTTATCCTTTACCTATTATTTATCCTTTACCTATTATTTATCCTTTACCTATTATATCCTTTACCTATTATATCCTTTACCTATTATTTATCCTTTACCTATTATTTATCCTTTACCTATTAACCATCCTTTACCTATTAGCCACCCTTTACCCCTTGGCCACCCTTTACCTCTTGACATGTGTTTTGTCCATCACCTCTGGGATGCAAATGGGAGGAGCTGCCATGAGAGGTCTGCTATATGTACGCCTTCGTTTAACAGGAGATAAGCTGTCATTAGCTGAGCCCACATAATTAGGGCCCCTCCCAGCAGTGCCTCCCACTCTCATCTCGCTGGTGACAGAAGATGATGAGGTGGTTGAGGTCGTCTTCTTCTGGCAGCTGCTCATCAAGAGCGAGACACACTTCTCAGTCAGCATGGCCTTGTGTTCGTCGGAAAGTTTTCTGAGTTCCTGGTGAGATGGCATGGCCACACCCCTCTCCAGACGGGCAGCCTCCAACCTCTTCTCCCGCACTTGCAGAATGTGTCTTGCCTTCTCTGTCTCCTCGATGCTGCCTAGGCGATGGAGGAGGTCTTGGTGGTGCAGGATCAGTGAGCCTCTGCGCGGTCGCCAGCCATGGAGGTTCTCCTCCCCACGCACATACATGGAAGTAGAGTCATGCAGCGAGCTTTGGTAATCTATGAGGCATGTGAAAGGTGAGGCATGTGAAAGGTGAGGCATGTGAAAGGTGAGGCATGTGAGAGGTGAGGCATGTGAAAGGTGAGGCATGTGAAAGGTGAGGCATGTGAAAGGTGAGGCATGTGAAAGGTGAGGCATGTGAAAGGTGAGGCATGTGAGAGGTGAGGCATGTGAGAGGTGAGGCATGTGAGAGGTGAGGCATGTGAAAGGTGAGGCATGTGAAAGGTGAGGCATGTGAAAGGTGAGGCATGTGAAAGGTGAGGCAAGTGAAAGGTGAGGTGTGAAAGTGAGGATGTAAACTATGGTATGTGCTAGTGTGAGGTATGTGCTAGTGTGAGGTGTGTGCTAGTGTGAGGTGTGCATGTGAAGTCCATGGGCAGTGCTTTACAGAGGATCTTTGGGTTGAGAGGGAAGAAACCTCCAGAATTGAATTGAAATGAGTCAACGTGGATGGTTAAGGAGGACTGGACGAGGTTTTCTTCATAACAGCAAATATTTTATTTTCACTATTCCATACCCTCACTGATACACTAACTGTGCCTCAAGTTTCAGCTCATTATTGCCAACTATTGCCAACTATTCTTGTGTTGTGATACTTGTTATGTTTGCTGCCACTTCATTATGGACCAGTTGAGAAGTGGACGAGGAGAAGCATGAATAACATGGCTGCCCACAGAAGTGCATTGATGACATATATGTGTTTCAAAAAAATCCTGATTTCTATATTATCTGAAAGCTCATTATTTTCTCTATCGTATAAATGATCTGTTATCCTTTTCTCATGAGATAGAGTCCAGTCTGTGTGCTCACTTCACAAGCCAGTATTGATTGTTTTTTAAACGTTCATTCAAGGCGTGTATCTGTGGTTACTCTGCTAGCACCATAAATGGCAAGTGTTGATGACCCACTCTTACATATAAAGTGATTTTAAGTATTTTTTAATGATATTGCAAGTAATTATCATGGTTGGTTGCAACAGCACTATTCAAATATCATAGCAGAGCATACAGAAGAGGCGACCAAAATTATTGGAAGTGGATGAAGCTATGGCGTTATTGTTTTTTTAAAGAAAAGCCCACAAAAGTGGTCGGGTCCTCCCTTTTAAATAGCACCAGCAGCAGGTGTATTAATTAACTCTGTAATATTGTAACATTATGCTGTGAGCATTGTAATTCACACTTGCTAGTACACTCTAAATTTAGACTGTGATTTCAAAATTATTGTGTGATGATGGGGGGGGGGGGGGGGGGGGGGGGATATACCAGCCCTCCCCCTCAACCCTCCCCTCTGTATGGAGCGCTGATGAATGTGGTGCGAGAGAGAGGATAGATCAAGATAGAGGAGAAAGACAAGGAGGAGCGAGGAAAACAAGGAGGAGAAGGAAGAGTAGGAGGAAGAGAAGGAAGAGGAGGAGGAAGAGGAGGAGAAGAAGGAGGAGGAAGAGAAGGAAGAGGAGGAGGAAGAGGAGGAGGAAGAGGAGGAAGAGGAGGAGGAAGAGGAGGAGGAGCAGGAGGAAGAGATGGAGGATGAGAAAGAGAAGGAAGAGGAAGTCTTACCTATTGTCACATTTCCAGTCTTCCTCAAACATATCTCATAGATACCCACAGACTGGTTGCTATGATACAAAACCACACCCATCCACCAAAATGTATAAATCACACCAACTACAAAGGAAGTCCATCCCTCACTTTTCCATTCCTTGCTTTTGTCCAGTGAAGAAGCTGAAGAAGGAACGAGGAATGCTGGGCTTGAACTCCCTGCTGTGGATGGTAAGGCACAGGTCTTTGGTCAGGCAGGCTGGCTGGGTGCAGTTGTCCAACTGAGAGGACAGGCGCGTATATTAATGGCGATACCTAATGGGGTCACTCGGGGTGTGTGGTTGCTGTATACATACCTCAATATAAGCCGAGACCGTCAGGAAGACACAAGAATTGGAGCCTGTTAATCTGATAATTAATAGCAGTTAGCACTTGAAGAGAGAAGGAAGAAGGGAGGGCAGAGGAGGAGGAGGAAGAGGAGGAGAAGAGAGTGGAGAAGAAGGGTTTAGGGGAAGAAAGACGAGGGAGAGGGGTAGAGGGAAGGAGGGGAAGTGGAGGAGAAGGAGAGAGGGAAGGTGGAGGAAGAGGTGAGGAGGAGAGGGTAGAGTGGGAGGGGTACAACTTCACTAATTATGTGCATGTTCACGAATTATTTACTTTTTCACTTCACTATTTGGTTTTGACAAGAAGAAGGGAAATGGCAGATACATGTACAAGAAATATTGAAGGAGAGGGGTTGGAGGAGAGGGGAGGGTGGAGGAGAGGGGAGGGGAGGGTGGAGGATAGGAGAGGGGAGGGTGGAGGATAGGAGAGGGGAGGGTGGAGGAGAGGAGAGGGGAGGGTGGAGGATAGGAGAGGGGAGGGTGGAGGATAGGAGAGGGGAGGGTGGAGGAGAGGAGAGGGGAGGGTGGAGGAGAGGGGAGGGTGGAGGAGAGGAGAGGGGAGGGTGGAGGAGAGGGGATGGTGGAGGAGAGGGGGTTGGAGGAGAAAGGAATGATATTGAAAAGGCAAGTAGGAAGATGCATTAGGGGGCACATGTTAGTGCAAGGAAGGACTCACTGACAAGAAGGAGAGAGGAAGGACTCACTGACAAGAAGGAGAGAGGAAGGACTCACTGACAAGAAGGAGAGAGGAAGGACTCACTGACAAGAAGGAGAGAGGAAGGACTCACTGACAAGAAGGTGAGAGGAAGGACTCACTGACAAGAAGGAGAGAGGAAGGACTCACTGACAAGAAGGAGAGAGGAAGGACTCACTGACAAGAAGGTGAGAGGAAGGACTCACTGACAAGAAGGTGAGAGGAAGGACTCACTGACAAGAAGGTGAGAGGAAGGACTCACTGACAAGAAGGTGAGAGGAAGGACTCACTGACAAGAAGGAGAGAGGAAGGACTCACTGATAAGAAGGTGAGAGGAAGGACTCACTGATAAGAAGGTGAGAGGAAGGACTCACTGACAAGAAGGTGAGAGGAAGGACTCACTGACAAGAAGGAGAGAGGAAGGACTCACTGACAAGAAGGAGAGAGGAAGGACTCACTGACAAGAAGGAGAGAGGAAGGACTCACTGACAAGAAGGAGAGAGGAAGGACTCACTGATAAGAAGGTGAGAGGAAGGACTCACTGACAAGAAGGTGAGAGGAAGGACTCACTGACAAGAAGGGGAGAGGAAGGACTCACTGACAAGAAGGAGAGAGGAAGGACTCACTGACAAGAAGGAGAGAGGAAGGACTCACTGATAAGAAGGTGAGAGGAAGGACTCACTGACAAGAAGGTGAGAGGAAGGACTCACTGACAAGAAGGGGAGAGGAAGGACTCACTGACAAGAAGGAGAGAGGAAGGACTCACTGACAAGAAGGAGAGAGGAAGGACTCACTGACAAGAAGGAGAGAGGAAGGACTCACTGACAAGAAGGAGAGAGGAAGGACTCACTGACAAGAAGGTGAGAGGAAGGACTCACTGACAAGAAGGAGAGAGGAAGGACTCACTGACAAGAAGGAGAGAGGAAGGACTCACTGACAAGAAGGAGAGAGGAAGGACTCACTGACAAGAAGGAGAGAGGAAGGACTCACTGACAAGAAGGAGAGAGGAAGGACTCACTGACAAGAAGGTGAGAGGAAGGACTCACTGACAAGAAGGAGAGAGGAAGGACTCACTGACAAGAAGGAGAGAGGAAGGACTCACTGACAAGAAGGTGAGAGGAAGGACTCACTGACAAGAAGGTGAGAGGAAGGACTCACTGACAAGAAGGTGAGAGGAAGGACTCACTGACAAGAAGGTGAGAGGAAGGACTCACTGACAAGAAGGAGAGAGGAAGGACTCACTGATAAGAAGGTGAGAGGAAGGACTCACTGATAAGAAGGTGAGAGGAAGGACTCACTGACAAGAAGGTGAGAGGAAGGACTCACTGACAAGAAGGAGAGAGGAAGGACTCACTGACAAGAAGGAGAGAGGAAGGACTCACTGACAAGAAGGAGAGAGGAAGGACTCACTGACAAGAAGGAGAGAGGAAGGACTCACTGATAAGAAGGTGAGAGGAAGGACTCACTGACAAGAAGGTGAGAGGAAGGACTCACTGACAAGAAGGGGAGAGGAAGGACTCACTGACAAGAAGGTGAGAGGAAGGACTCACTGACAAGAAGGGGAGAGGAAGGACTCACTGACAAGAAGGAGAGAGGAAGGACTCACTGACAAGAAGGAGAGAGGAAGGACTCACTGACAAGAAGGAGAGAGGAAGGACTCACTGACAAGAAGGAGAGAGGAAGGACTCACTGACAAGAAGGTGAGAGGAAGGACTCACTGACAAGAAGGAGAGAGGAAGGACTCACTGACAAGAAGGAGAGAGGAAGGACTCACTGACAAGAAGGAGAGAGGAAGGACTCACTGACAAGAAGGTGAGAGGAAGGACTCACTGACAAGAAGATGAGAGGAAGGACTCACTGACAAGAAGGTGAGAGGAAGGACTCACTGACAAGAAGGAGAGAGGAAGGACTCACTGACAAGAAGGAGGGAGGAAGGACTCACTGACAAGAAGGTGAGAGGAAGGACTAACTGACAAGAAGGTGGGAGGAAGGACTCACTGACAAGAAGGAGAGAGGAAGGACTCACTGACAAGAAGGAGAGAGGAAGGACTCACTGACAAGAAGGAGAGAGGGGAGGACTCACTGACAAGAAGGAGAGAGGAAGGACTCACTGACAAGGAGAGAGGAAGGACTCACTGACAAGAAGGAGAGAGGAAGGACTCACTGACAAGAAGGAGAGAGGAAGGACTCACTGACAAGAAGGAGAGAGGAAGGACTCACTGACAAGAAGGAGAGAGGAAGGACTCACTGACAAGAAGGTGAGAGGAAGGTATTTGGGAGAGAGCTAACCGGTTGAGGAGAGGCGAGTTGTGCAGAGAACTGTCCCACGCTGCTTCAAACTGATACCACCTCCTGTTGGCAATGACGTTCAAGAACAAACAAAACATTTTGTTTTATGTCACGTGACCTTATGGAAAGGGGTGTGGCCAATCCAATTGTATTTACCTGTCATCTCCGTCAATGTGGAGGTACCTATGAGGGAGAAGGGAGAGAGAGAGCACCGTGCTCTGGTGTTCTGTGCCGGGGATCACCTCGGCAGTTGACCTGACTCTCCCTAGAATACAAGCAAGAACGTGAGTGAAGGAGCATTAGTGACTTTGTGTAGTTGTTGCAAAGTGGGTAAAGGGGTGGAGCACAAGAAGGCTTTGTTCTAGTGGAACACCATAAAAAAGCGCAGTATTAAGGAGAATGACATGGCACACACACCCTTCCCCTCCCCCCTCAGGAGGAGGTCGGGATGCACCAGCCGGAGATGGGCACACAGCATAGTTATGACAACAGGGTCGCATAACAAATTTATGAGGCGTAGCAGTTGTTGTTAGGATATATATATATTTTTTAATGTCTTTCTTTTCTTTAATGTCTTTCTGTTGCAATCATATCCTACTCTATTTTTTTAAAGGTAAATTGCTCTCTCTGTCCTTGTATGCAATTTGGGAGCTCAAAAATTGTTCATGGGAATAAATTTCAAAGCGCCAAAATTTCGTTAGCTTCGAACAATTAAAACACTTGGGAATAGTGCACCTAGCCTTCACCAGGAATAGTGCACCTAGCCTTCACCAGGAATAATGCACCAGGAATGATGCACCTAGCCTTCACCAGGAATAGTGCACCTAGCCTTCACCAGGAATAATGCATCTAGCCATCACCAGGAATGATGCACCTAGCCTTCACCAGGAATGATGCACCTAGCCTTCACCAGGAATAGTGCACCTAGCCTTCACCAGGAATAATGCACCAGGAATGATGCACCTAGCCTTCACCAGGAATAGTGCACCTAGCCTTCACCAGGAATAATGCATCTAGCCATCACCAGGAATGATGCACCTAGCCTTCACCAGGAATGATGCACCTAGCCTTCACCAGGAATAGTGCACCTAGCCTTCACCAGGAATAGTGCACCTAGCCTTCACCAGGAATAGTGCACCTAGCCCTCACCAGGAATAATGCACCTAGCCCTCACCAGGAATAATGCATCTAGCCATCACCAGGAATGATGCACCTAGCCTTCACCAGGAATGATGCACCTAGCCATCACCAGGAATGATGCACCTAGCCTTCACCAGGAATAATGCATCTAGCCATCACCAGGAATGATGCACCTAGCCTTCACTGGGAATAGTGCACCTAGCCTTCACCAGGAATAGTGCACCTAGCCTTCACCAGGAATAGTGCACCTAGCCTTCACCAGGAAAGCTTAGATTCCATCGAGCTAAAGCTGGAGGGATGAAGCCACGCCTCCTACACTTACGCATGCAACATGAGCCCCGCCTCCTACACTTATGCATGCAACATGAGCCCCACCTCCTACACTTATGCATGCAACATGAGCCCCGCCTCCTACACTTATGCATGCAACATGAGCCCCACCTCCTACACTTATGCATGCAACATGAGCCCCGCCTCCTACACTTATGCATGCAAAATGAGCCACACCTCCTACACTTATGCATGCAACATGAGCCCTGCCTCCTACACTTATGCATGCAACATGAGCCCCGCCTCCTACACTTATGTATGCAACATGAGCCCCGCCTCCTATACTTATGCATGCCACATGAGCTACACCTACACTTATGCATGCAACATGAGCCCCGCCTCCTACACTTATGCATGCAACATGAGCCCCGCCTCCTACACTTATGCATGCAACATGAGCCCCGCCTCCTACACTTATGAATGCAACATGAGCCCCGCCTCCACACTTTTGCATGCAACATGAGCCCCGCCTCCTACACTTATGCATGCAACATGAGCCATGCCTCCTACACTTACGCATGCAACATGAGCCATGCCTCTTACACTTATGCATGCAACATGAGCCACACCTCCTACACTTATGCATACAACATGAACACCGCCTCCTACACTTATGCATACAACATGAACACCGCCTCCTACACTTATGCATGCAACGTGAGCCACGCCTCCTACACGCATGCATGCAACATGAGCCACGCCTCCTAACATGAGCCCCGCCTCCTACACTTACGCATGCAACATGAGCCTTATTGTTTCTGTTGTATATTTCATTTGTGGATAACTCCGCCCGCAAAAGGCAATTAAGAATGAATAGTTCCACATGACAGTGCTGCCTCCTCCTAGTTCTGCACTGCCACATCCTCTAGCCTCGCGGACATCTCGGGGTGTTCCCGGATACTTGCAACTCTCCTAGGACACTTAGGATTATGACTAGGGGTGTTTTAGGGCTAGGACTAGGGTTAGGGTGTTGTGACTAAGACTATTCTAGGGCTAGGACTAGGGTTAGGGTGTCTAGGGCTAGGACTAGGGTTAGGATGTTCTGGGACTTAGGCTAGGGCTAGTACTAGGGATAGGGTGTTGAGGGACTAAGACTAGGGTGTTCTAGGCTAGGGTTAGGGTGTACTACGGCTAGAATTAGGGTTAGGGATATTCTGGGGCTAGGTTAGTATATTCTCGTAGATCTAGTGCTAGGTTATTTTCTAGGGGTAGGACATGATAATCCCAAGTATCTCGGGATATCCTAGAAAGGGGTGAGGCCGTACTGGACACGCCTCCACTATTAGCATGATCTAGACCAATCGACTAACCTACGACGAGCTCATTGACCTTCTTCCAGTGCACCTCTGAGCCGCTCTCGCAGATGAGCGTCACCCTGAGTCTCCGTTGCAAACCCTGCTGGAGCATGTAAACTCCGCCCATCATCTGGCTTTCGTTATGGTTGACAGGAACAGGGTCATACTCGCCGCTCACACCCAGCTCGTGGATCTCAAAGTGCGCCAAAATGTCCACATAAGCATATGAGTGGGTGGACCTGCAACAGAAAAATATGAATTTCAAGCACATGGTTTTGATGACCTTTACCAACTATTCTCCATGCCAGTTTGTAAAAATGATGACACCAACTAATGGATGTTGGTAAAGATGTAGAAATTAATACTAATGAGATGATCACAGCAATGCCAGCACATTTGCATTGTAAAAGTGATGATCTCTACCAACTATAGCAAATCAGTTTGGGACAACGGCATACCCTGAAGAATCAAAGACAACTGTTTTTGGAGAGCGCACAGGAATAGACATGGTTTGAGAAGGAGGGAGAGGAGAAGCAGAGCGGAATTTCCTCCGAATCGATCTCCTTTAATGCAACAACAACAACAACAACAAATAAAGAGTAGAGCAAATGGTGAATGATAGAGAATTTTTTTTTTAATTTTTACTGACCTGTTTTGATCCAGTTCCGTGCTAGCCTTGTGGAGTGGGTGGTGTTGGTAATGGCCAAAGACCTCTAGCAGCATCGGATACGTCTTCAAGTATTTTATAAAGTTGGAACACACAGGAACACATATCTGAGGAGGATAAGGGAGAAAGATGTAATGCAGAGTGAAACTATATAGACAGGTGAAGGTTACATTTTGCATGTGATAAAATCCTAGGGCTAGCTCTTCGTTTTCATTCTTGATTGGTTCTGTTGAAAATGCCTCTCCATCGCCAGTTAGAAATCTGAGGAAGAGGAGGAGGATGGAGAGGAAGATGAGGAGTTAGAAGGATGAGGAGAGATTAAAGAGTGGAGATGAAGGCAGAGGAAGATAGCCCTGGACAGAGCATGCTCACACAGCAGAACATGTGGTTAGAGAGGATGGTCAGAGAGGATGGTCGGATGGTAAGAGAGGATGGTTAGAGAGGATGGTCAGAGAGGATGGTCGGATGGTAAGAGAGGATGGTTAGAGAGGATGGTTAGAGAGGATGGTTAGAGAGGATGGTCAGAGAGGATGGTCAGAGAGGATGGTTAGAGAAGATGGTTAGAGAGATGGTTAGAGAGGATGGTTAGAGAGGATGGTCAGAGAGGATGGTTAGAGAGGATGGTCAGAGAGGATGGTTAGAGAGGATGGTTAGAGAGGATGGTTAGAGATGATGGTCAGAGAGGATGGTTAGAGAGGATGGTTCGAGAGGATGGTTAGAGAGGATGGTTAGAGAGGATGGTTAGAGAGGATGGTCAGAGAGAGAGGATGGTTAGAGAGGATGGTTAGAGAGGATGGTTAGAGAGGATGGTTAGAGAGGATGGTTAGAGAGGATGGTTAGAGAGGATGGTCAGAGAGGATGGTCAGAGAGGATGGTCAGAGAGGATGGTTAGAGAGGATGGTTAGAGAGGATGGTTAGAGAGGATGGTTAGAGAGGATTGTTTGATACGCACTTGAACTGAACAAAGACATCCGTGAAGTCTCGAGGAATGCCTGTTGCCTGAAGGATGGTCACTCTGAAGTAGAACTTCTTCCCCTCTGTCAAGTGCTTACTCGTTGGGGGTAACTCCGAGACACACTGCACATGCGAGGACAAGTGTGCTGTCACGCCCACTTCAACCCTCTAGCTCGTACGCTACTCCACCCCTTTCACAAGTTTCCCCCTCCCTCCTTGCTCCTCCCACCTCCCTCCTTGCTCCTCCCCCTCTCTTGTCCCTCCTCACCGCTGCATCCAGGTGAGGGACACTGATCATCTGCTGGAGTTTCTGTAACCTAACAATCGACTCGGTTCTGGTCCGACCGGAGCTTTGGGAAGAGGAGTGATGTCGTACACCTCTCCCCACACCTCCTTCACCATGCACGCCATTAGTATTTGGTCCTGAATGAGCAACAGCAAACAACAACAACAACAACAATAACAACAACAACAATAGCATCAACAAAAACAACATCAACAATAACATCAACAATAATAACAACAACAATAGCATCAACAAAAACAACATCAACAATAACATCAACAATAACATCAACAACAATAGCATCAACAAAAACAACATCAACAATAACATCAACAATAATAACAACAATAGCATCAACAAAAACAACAACAACAACAACGATGACATGTTGAACATGTTTGCACTTGCAAGGATATATAAAGTGCGTACCATTCTGCAAGGATGAGAGTCCATGACTGAGGCTGTCTCCATTCATGGGTGATGTCAGCGGGCTTAGTTTAACTGCGGAGTCGTTAACTAATATTGAGGGTGTTGGCCTCAACAGATACTGCGACTTCTCCTCATCTGTCTGCCGGCTGCCCTCCTCTTCATCCTGTCTGCCTCGTCCCGCTGGTACGATGGGTCTGAAGAAAGCTGAAGACCCAGAGCTCCACTGAAGACTGGTCGGAGTTAGCTTGTTTGTCGGCTTCCTAATACGCTGGTCCATCAGATCCTGTCCAGTGTGAGCATTCTGAGAGCTAGAGAGAGAAATGTCCACGCCTTCTTCGACACTGGATTCCAGCAAGTCGTTGATTACGCTAGCTGAGAACTCCGAACTTGCCTGTAGAAACTGGAGCCTGCACGGAGAAGAGCTGTCACGCTCGGAGCTCACCAGCTCTAGATCAGTAAAAGGAAGTGTAGTGGTGGCAGGTTGCTGGGCTGTCTGGTCATCCAACTGCTGCTCAAAGCCTGGCAGTGTCGGGGAGACAGAGGAGGGAGAGGACGGGGAACAGGGGAGGGGGAACAAGGGGGAGGGGGGGAGAAGAAAAGGGAAGAAGGGGAAAGAGGAGGAGAAGAGAGTGGCAGAGAAGGTAAGGAGGAAAGGCAGATAAAGACAAAGGCACAGAGAAGACAAAGCTGATGAAGAACATCATAAAAGAAATGCCTACATGGCCAGCCCCTCCTTCTTCAAGACTGGCATTACATCACCATGATGCAGTGGTGGATCCAGGGGGAAGGCCGCTTGGGGGCCACCCCCTTTACCTTAGAAGACTTAGTAAATCCCAGTGGGCAAGTTTTTTTTTCAATTCCAAAAACTTGCAAAATGCAAATGTGCTTGTCAAGACAAACATTAGACCATCTACAAGGATGGCAGGGGAAACAATATGAGTGGTGCTATCTGAGGCAGCCCCTCCCCACCCTGCCCCTATAGTCTGTATTCAACCTGTTAATGTCACCATCAGTACAGATTAAGCCTTTACAGGGCCAGCTAGAGCAATGGCTAGGATTAGGGTTAGGGTTAGGGTCAGCTGAGGCAATGGCTAGGATTAGGGCTAGGGAGTCACTTAGGGTTAGGGCCAGCTAGGGCAATGGCTAGGATTAGGGCTAGGGAGTCACTTAGGGTTAGGGTCAGCTAAGGCAATGGCTAGGATTAGGGCTAGGGAGTCACTTAGGGTTAGGGCCAGCTAGGGCAATGGCTAGGATTAGGGCTAGGGCAGTGGCTACAGAACGACAATGATGATATCATAATGATGTGATAATGATGTATAATGATGTAATAATGATGTAATAATGATGCAATGCTACAGTCTATACCTTGCAAGAAACGTATGGAGATAGTTACATGACCTTTGACCTCTCCCTTCTCCCCCACCACTGCCACTTTGTGTACAAGCGAGACCGGGACCAGGAGGTTCGTCAGGTAGACGTAGGAGCGACCAATCAAACGGAACCACGGGTAGCGGTCATAAAATGGGTCACCGCCCATCACGTCCAAAGAAGAGTTTAGAGTGCGGTGGTCAGTGTGGCCTTGGGAGTCGTAGATACGCTGCATCTCCGATAACCTCTGCCTGCATATCAGGGTGGTTGAAAGTACAGGATATGAATATTCATAGCCCACATACACCATTCGCCAAGATATCAGCTGCAACTATAGAGGGAGCATTAGTGCTGGTGGAGGCTACAAACACACACACTGGAAAGCTGTGAGCTAACTTCTGTTTGGCATACTCTCAGCATTACATCGCAATGACATCATCAAAATTGTATAGATTTGGATTAGGCCATATCTAGGGTTGGGGCGGCAATGGCTATGGTGAGTGACTAGGGCAATGGTTAGAGCTAGGGCCAGAGAAATGGTTAGGGTTAAGGCCAGGATCCAGGGCAGTAGCTAGGGCTAGAGTCAGGGCAATGGCTAGAGTTAAGGCTGGGACAATGGCCAGAGTTAAGCTGGCACAATGGCTAGAGTTAAGGCTGGACAATGGCTAGAGTTAGGGCTAGAGTTAGGGCTGGGGCAATGGCTAGAGTTAAGGCTGGGGCAATGGCTAGAGTTAGGGCTGGGGCAATGGCTAGAGTTAAGGCTGTGGCAATGGCTAGAGTTAGGGCTGGGCAATGGCTAGAGTTAAGGCTGGGCAATGCCTAGAGTTAGAGCTGGACAATGACTAGAGTTAAGGCTGGGCAATGGCTAGAGTTAGGGCTGGGCAATTGCTAGAGTTAGGGCTGGACAATGACTATAGGGCTGGGCAATGGCTAGAGTTAAGGCTGGGCAATGGCTAGAGTTAGGGCTGGACAATGACTAGAGTTAAGGCTGGGCAATGCCTAGAGTTAGAGCTGGGGCAATGGCTAGAGTTAAGGCTGTGGCAATGGCTAGAGTTAAGGCTGTGGCAATGGCTAGAGTTAGGGCTGGGGCAATGACTAGAGTTAAGTCTGGGCAATGGCTAGAGTTAAGGTTGAGAGTTAAGGCTGGGACAATGGCCAGAGTTAAGCTGGCACAATGGCTAGAGTTAAGGCTGGACAATGGCTAGAGTTAAGGCTGGGCAATGGCTAGAGTTAAGGCTGTGGCAATGGCTAGAGTTAAGGCTGGACAATGGCTAGAGTTAGGGCTGGACAATGACTAGAGTTAGGGCTGGGACAATGACTAGAGTTAAGGCTGGGGCAATGACTAGAGTTAAGGCTGGGGCAATGGCTAAAGTTAGGGCTGGGGCAATGACTAGAGTTAAGGCTGGGGCAATGGCTAGAGTTAGGGCTGGGGCAATGGCTAGAGTTAAGGCTGGGGCAATGGCTAGAGTTAAGGCTGGGCAATGGCTAGAGTTAGGGCTGGACAATGACTAGAGTTAAGGCTGGGCAATGGCTAGAGTTAGGGCTGGGCAATTGCTAGAGTTAGGGCTGGACAATGACTATAGGGCTGGGCAATGGCTAGAGTTAGGGCTGGACAATGACTAGAGTTAAGGCTGGGCAATGACTAGAGTTAAGGCTGGGCAATGGCTAGAGTTAGGGCTGGACAATGACTAGAGTTAAGGCTGGGCAATGACTAGAGTTAGGGCTGGGCAATGGCTAGAGTTAGGGCTGGGCAATGGCTAGAGTTAAGGCTGGGCAATGACTAGAGTTAAGGCTGGGGCAATGGCTAGGGCTAGGGCCAGAGCAGTATCACGGGCTGGGGCCAAGGCAATGTGGCAGGACAATAATGCTGATGATGTCATCATGTTGAGGCAATTTGTACATAGCCACTATCACCTTTTCAGTGGACAGGTCTCAACAGAAACAAACTATGACAACGTTACTTAGTAACTATGACAACAATACTTAGTAACTATGACAACAATGGGTGTAGTAGTACTGACTTGAACTTGCTGAGGGACCAGACGTTGGTGGCTCCATGCTTGCTGTCCGTGACCTCCACCCCCACAATAGGACCACACCCTTTCCCAGCCATTGGAGCGTCCAGTGCATACATCAGGTTGAGCGCTCCTGCGTCGATGTCCACATCCGTACTCGTGGCGACCGAGAATGGAATAGGTGTGTATGGAGTGTCTGTGAGGAGAGCAAATTGGAAGGAGACGTGTTTGCTGAGCTCGGCACTAATGATGTTTGCCTCCTTCACCATGGCAGCCAAGTTGAGAAGCTTGTTCTGAACGAGAAGAGGAGAGTACCAGTAAGTGTGTGGGGTGTGTGTGTGTGTGTGTGTAGTGACCACTCTCTCACACATACACCATGCACACCACTCACACATACACCATGAACACCACTCACACATACACCATGCATGCACACCACTCACACACTTACCATGCATATCACACACACACAGCACACCACACCACACACATACACCATGCACATCACACACATACTGTTACACACTCACACGCATGCACAGACCACACAGACCACTACCCCACAGCACCCCGTGTACATGTACACACCGTGCATGTGTGTGTATGTGTGTGTGTGTAGCAGCTGTCACAATCGAGTTCCCATTCCTGTATAGTCGTTCTCTCCTCCCCATCAGAGCCACTTTGCGACAACTTCACCCCACCTCCCTCCCTCCCTTATTCCCAGGACCCATTTGCACCTTTCTACCAGGGGGTGTCGCCCTCACTCACACACACACACACATGCACATATATAAACCATGGGTGAATAAATGCTCGCACAGTTTACTCAGGATCCTGTGTGCTAGTATACGAGCGGCTTCAGACTTGCACTCAGTATATAATTATAGGGTGTTTTTTGTTGTTAACAATGGCTGACTTTGGGGGGGATGGGGGCGAACTTATACTCTGGCTAATATGGCAACATGTTTTTTAACATGCAACAGCAAAAGTTCAAAATGGATGGTTCACAACTGCGTGAAGGTCAGGGTTCACTAAGAATGGGGGCGTGGCAAGGTACGGGTTCGTCAAGGAGGGAGTCAAGAGGAATATGTCATATACCTTGATGGAAGTGAAGCGATACCTCTTCCACAGAGAGCACACCTTTCTGGCCAAATCGAACTGGTCAGGGTCCAATTCAGCTGTTACCAGGCAACGGGTAAACATGCATTGTAAGCATCATCGAGCATTAATTAGGATTGCAAGATGGATGAATTTCCACTTACGCATGTGAGGCTTGTTGTTCTCAGATCTCACGTCATCTGGCTGCGGACTTTGCTGCAGTAGAGAGGCCGTTTGCGAAAGTTACATAAATGATCCGAGATCGAAGAGATGGAAAAAGAGAGAGAAGTGAGAATTGAAGATAAATGATGGCAAGAATTAGTCCATTTCAGAGGGGGGGGGGGGTTCTGTAGTGGACTATTTTCAAACCATATACTGGTAAGGCCAGGGGGAGAGAGAACAAGTCAGAGAGAGCAAGAAGTGTGTGTATGTGTATGTGTGTGTGTCTCCTCTCATTCTATTTAATTAACACCATGTTGAGGGGGCGTGGTTAATCACTTACGTTTAGAGATTTGTTCAAAACTTCTTGCAAATGTTCCAGTTTGAGGATGTAGTCCTGCACGGGGAGAGCCACAGATAGCAATCAAGACATTCCACCCCCTCCCGTCTGTCCCGAACACTCCGAGCTTCCCTGCTCACCTCTTTTCACTTCTCACTTTGTCTTCCTTTAATCCACACACCCCTCCCTCCTCCTCCACCCCCCTCCATCACTCCTCCTCCACCCCCTCCCTCCTCCTCCTCCATCCCCCTCCCTCCTCCTCCACCATCCCCCTCCCTCCCTCCTCCTCCACCCCCCTCCCTCACTCCTCCTCCACCCCCATCCCTCCTCCTCCACCACCCCCCTCACTCCTCCTCCACCCCCTCCCTCCCTCCTCCTCCACCACCCCCTCCCTCCTCCTCCACCCCCTCCCTCCCTCCTCCTCCACCACCCCTCCTTCCTCCTCCACCCCCTCCCTCACTCCTCCTCCACCCCCTCCCTCACTCATCCTCCACCCCCTCCCTCCTCCTCCTCTACCGCCTCCCTCTTCCACCCTTCCAAGTACACACCTTCTTTTGCTGTCGTAATTCATTGAGTTCCCTGGTTTTCTGGTCGTATTCCTTAAGTGGTGGGAGTGGGAGGGGCAACAGGTCAATAATCACAACATATTCACTAATATACATATATGGTCTTGTAAACAACAACAACAATAATAACCTCTTTCTGTTTCAATAACATCTTCAATTCATCTTCGTCTTGCTGGCAAGATAAAAAAGCCAAAGAATTATTACTGCAGTGCACATAATTTTAAAGTCTACCTTCTTCTGGATGTGCAGCTGCTCTAGTTGTTCCAGTCGTACTTTGTGCAGGTCGTGTTCCTACAGGTCACATGCAAATCACATGATATCGTGTCATTCAACATGTGTGTGTGTGTGTAAGGTGTGTGTAAGGTGTGTGTGTAAGGTGTGTGTGTGTGTTGTGTGTGTGTGTAAGGTGTGTGTGTGTAAGGTGTGTGTGTGTAAGGTGTGTGTGTGTAAGGTGTGTGTGTGTAAGGTGTGTGTGTGTAAGGTGTGTGTGTGTGTAAGGTGTGTGTGTGTAAGGTGTGTGTGTAAGGTGTGTGTGTGTAAGGTGTGTGTGTGTAAGGTGTGTGTGTGTAAGGTGTGTGTGTGTTGTGTGTGTGTGTAAGGTGTGTGTGTGTGTTTACCCTTTTCTGCTGCTCCAGGAGAGCTTCTAGATCCTTGAGGACAGAGAGAAACAAGGAAGAAGGAATCGTAAGTAATACCACTTGCACCAACCTCACTCCCCCTCCCTCCTTCTCCTCAGTCCCCCTCCACCCACCCTCCTCCCACCCTCTCCTCAATCCCCTTACACCCTCCTTAGACCCTCTCCACAGTCCCTACCCCTTCTTCTCCCTCCTCCTCCCCACCTCTAGCTACATATCTTCCCCGCCTCACTCCTCCCACTCCCACATGTTCTTCCCTTCGTTCCTCATCGTACACCTCACCTGCCCTCCCTCCCACCCATGACCTCTGCACGCACTCCCAACCCCCCCATGTACCTCGTGCTGCCTGTGAGACAGTGTCTCCTCCACAGTAGCCAACGCCTCCTCCAATTCCTCTAGCAGTTCCTCCTGCCCCCTCATCTGATCCACCAACATCCTCTCAATCTTTGTCTTCTCCTTCAATTGCCCCTCAAGCTCGCCAAGCCTACATATGGGTGTGGTCATTGCTATAGCTTATGAAAAGCTATGCCCTTACGTTCTCTCCTGGTCCTTCAAGATTCGCAGATCTTCCTGCAGAGAGAAGTTTGTATATCTCATGGGAGCAAGAGGAGATGGTTACGTAGAACATGTGACCCTCTTGTACGACGTACCTCAGAGTGCTTCGTGGATAAGGCTATTTCCAGTACATCAAGTTTCTCCATGAACTCCTGATGAGCACAGATACGATAATTTCTCAGTGTATTAGTGAAATTACAATGTGTGCATGTGTGATGTGTGCCCATGTGTAGGCTACGTGGTGTGCATGCACGTATGTGTGTGCTGTGTTTGGTACGTGTGTGGACGTGTGTGTGCATGTGCATGTGTGTGTGATGTGTGCATTGTGTGTGCACTGTGTGCACTGTGTGCATGTGTGCGCATGCTGTGTGCATGTGTGTGTATGTGCGTGTGCAGTGTATGTGTGCAGTATGTGTGTGCATGTGTGTGTGTGTGTGTGCATGTGTGTGCATGTGCGGTGTGTGTGTGCAAGGGTGGATGGTGAAGTGGTGAGATGTGTAAGAGTGTAAGTAACCTGTCTTTGTAGCTCGAGCTTCTCTATGGCTGTGTCAGTCTTGAGCTGGTTGACAAGTGCCTCCTCCAGCTCCTCCAACTTCACTTCATACTCCTAACAAAGTCCAACTATCATAACAGCTGCCCATCACTCATGCTCCCTCCACTCTTGTTTCAAATATTCCCCCCCCCCACTCATGCTTCAAATATTCCCCCATCATTCATGCTTCAAATATCCCCCTCACTCATGCTTCAAATATTTCTCCCCCCTCAGTCATGCTTCAAATATTCCTCTCATATACTCCCCCCTCACCCAAGTTTCAATATCCCCTCACTTGTGCTTCAAATACCCCTCACTCTTGTTTCAAATATTCCTCACTCATGCTTCAAATATTCTCCCCTCATTTTGCTTAAAATATTCTCCCCTCATTTTGCTTCACATATTCCCCTCACTCTTGTTTCAAATACTCCCCTCACTCAAGTTTCAAATATCCCCCCTTACTTGTGCTTCATTACCCCTCACTCATTACCCCTCACTCTTGCTTCAAATATTCTCCGTTTCAAGTATTCCTCCTTACTCATGCTTCAAAATATCCCCCTGTGCTTTTAAAAAATGTATTCCC
The DNA here is from genome assembly GCA_028752905.1 of Cladorhizidae sp. MBARI D1340-BT2. Classification (NCBI taxonomy): domain Eukaryota; kingdom Metazoa; phylum Porifera; class Demospongiae; order Poecilosclerida; family Cladorhizidae; species Cladorhizidae sp. MBARI D1340-BT2. The sequence continues at coordinate 16,468,949 of JAQNBH010000016.1, forward strand.
TTCAGATTCGTGCTTCAAATATTACCCTCCCCCACCCATTTCAAAGATTCCCCCCCCTCATGTTTCAAACATTTCCCTCGCTCATGCTTTAAATATTCCCCACCATCCTTCTCGTACACATCATCCTTTCCTCTCCGATAACCACACCCAACATAGAAACACTGGCAGGTATCTACCACTACAAACCACACCCACTGTCATAACACAGCCACAGCCAGTCATATCGACAGCCACATTCCATTGTCATATTCTAAACCACACTCTGCTGTCATATCCTAAGCCACACCCACATCCTATGCCACACCCATGTCACATTCTAAGCCATACCCACTTCATATCCACAGCCACACCCAACTGCCACACTCTTCCTTTAAATAGATTCTTCCCTATTAACATCTAAGACAACTACACATTGCAGTATTGGTGGGTCCATTATCTCCTTCCTCACTCATGTGCATAGGTGGAGGAACCATGGATACGTTATATCTCAAGGTTGGCAGGGTATCTGTTCTCTACCCACACATGTAGGGGGTTCCAATATTGGTTTGATCCTGTTTTAAAATGGCGGACACCAAAAATAGAGCACTTCTGGCAGCTTCTTGCAGCTTCTTAGTATCCTAAATGTTAGTTTCAGCACATTTTTGCTTCTTTTTCCAAATAACTCAAAGTAAAAACATCACCGAGAATCTGGCCAGCTCACGTGTGTTACTAACAGCAGCTGCAAACCTCATTTATCTACTAGCCAAGAAGTGAGCGGTCAATGGTCATACAGAGAATTTTGTTTTTCTAAGGAAAAGACAAGCAAAAGCTACCCCCAGAGTAACATAACAGCTGGCCCAGCGCATTGGATGCTGATCTGGGGAGTCACCAATAGCAACAAGACATGGCGTGTGCTGATTTGTGTGTTAGTATAGAAACAATGGAGTCCCAGAATGCATAGACAGTGTTGTAGTTCTTCACCACTAAACTGCTATACATTGAAACAACAAACAAACAAACAAACAAAATAATAACAACAAGAGAATAACAACAAACAATAATAACAACAAGAGAATAACAACAAACAAACAAACAATAATAACAACAAGAGAATAACAACAAACAAACAAAACATTGACTTATCACAAAGGTTGCGCCCAACAACCAGTTAGATGACCCTTTACCATTAAAGATTTTAAATGGTAAAGGGTCATCTAAATGTTTCAGGTATACATGGGCAAATCCACAGATGAATCCAACATACTTGTTTTGTTTGCCCCTCCCCCTCCCTCCCTCACCACCCACTCCCCCCCCCCCACCCCCTCCTCCACTACCCCTCCCCCAAGAAAAAATTAAATCAGGTACTGGCTCATTCTAAACTCCATGATATATATGTACCTATTAATATGTACCTATTAGAATATATCTTAGAATATCTCTGGGCTCAATAGAATAACTCATATATATATATTATATGACCCAGTCTTAGATGCTTCTAACTCTTGAATGGTTATAGCTATTCCTAGAATTATTAGTAATAAAAGGGAGAGCACATAATTATTTGACCTACATTGAGACTGGAACACTTACATTGAGACTGGAACATTTCAAATTTCTCTGTCTAATATTGTGAGGCTAAAGTTCATAGTGTAAAACAAAGCTTGAAGATTTCATGTTTTTAACTTGGTAGGAAGAGGGTTAACAGACACTTGTAAATCACTTGGTAAATATTCTTTATAACCCTGTGTGTCCTTCCTACAAATATAACTTTTCACATGGCATTCTTGTTCATATTTAATTTTATTGCTAGCAGGAGAATTGCGTCCACTCACCCTCTCAATTTTTAACCATAATACCTATCACCCTCCCCCCCCCCCCCCCCCCACACACACACATTTCTCCCCACCACACCTAGTTTTATCTCTTCCACATTGCCTCCCACTGAGTCCCTGTCCTCCTTCTTCTATTTTGATGCCTCACCTTCTTCTCCTGCTGCAGTCTATCAATCTCCTCCAGCTTGAGGTCTAGGTCTTTCTTCTGCCTCTTCAATTCTTCAAGCTCTACCTCGTGCATCTGCAGATGTAAGACGAAGACAAACTCGTGCTAATGCGTCAAAAATGTCTCTAATTCCATCTCCTCCTGGCCACTCCCCCCACATTCCCTCCTACTAATTGAAATCACGATCCTGTCCCTATAGCTATTTTTTTTGCTGACTAAAGCAGCTGCATAGATGACAATTAAAAAGGTGGGCAACAAATGGTGAAATTAATCATCATGACTGCAGGAGGATGGAGTGAGACAACAACAACAACAGCAACAACAACAGCAACAACAACAACAGCAACAACAACAGCAACAACAACAACAGCAACAGCAACAACAACAGAAGCAAACTCACACTTTTTTGCTGGTGAAGTTTTCTGAGTTCCTTGACTTTGCTGCTGTACTCCTGCATACAACCATTACACAACATACCAACCAATATATCACCATGGTAACTACAAATAAACAAATGCCAGCAGCTGGAGTTCCTACTTACGTACCTGCCGGTGTTCCTCCAGATCCTTCTCGAACTTTAACCTTTGCTGAACCAAAGCTTCCTCGTCCTTCAAGATATTGAGTTTTAGAGGTGGGTGAGATATTTCCTCCTAATTAATTCCACTCACCTCGCTGTTTTGGCGACTCATGCTAGTGTTCAACTCCTCAAGTCTCACCTCGAAGTCCTAGAAGTAGCAATCATATATTTAAATGAACACACTGCAAGGACCTGCTCATCGTATGAACTAGAAGTGCTCTATAAAGGACTTTCTCAATATCAACTTGAAATTTGCTTCTCGATGTTTAGGGTAGATCCTTCATCAGGAATATTCCTTCATTATTCCTGATGGAGGCCGGATGCTCTAGCCTTCATCACGATTATTCCTTCATTATTCCTGATGGAGGTTAGATGCTCCAGCCTTCATCAGGATTATTCCTTCATTATTCCTGATGGAGGCTAGATGCTCTAGCCTTCATTAGGAATATTCCTTCATTATTCCTGATGGAGGCTAGATGCTCTAGCCTTCATCACGATTATTCCTTCATTATTCCTGATGGAGGCTAGATGCTCTAGCCTTCATCACGATTATTCCTTCATTATTCCTGATGGAGGCTAGATGCTCTAGCCTTCATCACGATTATTCCTTCATTATTCCTGATGGAGGCTAGATGCTCTAGCCTTCATCACGATTATTCCTTCATTATTCCTGATGAAGGATGGATGCTCTAGCCTTCATCACGATTATTCCTTCATTATTCCTGATGGAGGCTAGATGCTCTAGCCTTCATCACGATTATTCCTTCATTATTCCTGATGGAGGTTACATGCTCCAGCCTTCATCAGGATTATTCCTTCATTATTCCTGATGGAGTCTAGATGCTCTAGCCTTCATCAGGAATATTCCTTCATTATTCCTGATGGAGACTAGATGCTCTAGCCTTCATCACGATTATTCTTTCATTATTGGCTAGATGCTCTAGCCTTCATCAGGATTATTCCTTCATTATTCCTGATGGAGGCTAGATGCTCTAGCCTTCATCAGGATTATTCCTTCATTATTCTTGATGGAGGCCGGATGCTCTAGCCTTCATCACGATTATTCCTTCATTATTCCTGATGGAGGTTAGATGCTCCAGCCTTCATCAGGATTATTCCTTCATTATTCCTGATGGAGGCTAGATGCTCTAGCCTTCATTAGGAATATTCCTTCATTATTCCTGATGGAGGCTAGATGCTCTAGCCTTCATCACGATTATTCCTTCATTATTCCTGATGGAGGCTAGATGCTCTAGCCTTCATCAGGATTATTCCTTCATTATTCTTGATGGAGGCCGGATGCTCTAGCCTTCATCACGATTATTCCTTCATTATTCCTGATGGAGGTTAGATGCTCCAGCCTTCATCAGGATTATTCCTTCATTATTCCTGATGGAGGCTAGATGCTCTAGCCTTCATTAGGAATATTCCTTCATTATTCCTGATGGAGGCTAGATGCTCTAGCCTTCATCACGATTATTCCTTCATTATTCCTGATGGAGGCTAGATGCTCTAGCCTTCATCACGATTATTCCTTCATTATTCCTGATGGAGGCTAGATGCTCTAGCCTTCATCATGACTATTCCTTCATTATTCCTGATGGAGGCTAGATGCTCTAGCCTTCATCACGATTATTCCTTCATTATTCCTGATGAAGGATGGATGCTCTAGCCTTCATCACGATTATTCCTTCATTATTCCTGATGGAGGCTAGATGCTCTAGCCTTCATCACGATTATTCCTTCATTATTCCTGATGGAGGCTAGATGCTCTAGCCTTCATCACGATTATTCCTTCATTATTCCTGATGGAGGTTACATGCTCCAGCCATCATCAGGATTATTCCTTCATTATTCCTGATGGAGTCTAGATGCTCTAGCCTTCATCAGGAATATTCCTTCATTATTCCTGATGGAGGCTAGATGCTCTAGCCTTCATCACGATTATTCTTTCATTATTGGCTAGATGCTCTAGCCTTCATCAGGATTATTCCTTCATTATTCCTGATGGAGGTTAGATGCTCCAGCCTTCATCAGGATTATTCCTTCATTATTCCTGATGGAGGCTAGATGCTCTAGCCTTCATTAGGAATATTCCTTCATTATTCCTGATGGAGGCTAGATGCTCTAGCCTTCAGCACGATTATTCCTTCATTATTCCTGATGGAGGCTAGATGCTCTAGCCTTCATCACGATTATTCCTTCATTATTCCTGATGGTGGCTAGATGCTCTAGCCTTCATCACGATTATTCCTTCATTATTCCTGATGGAGGCTAGATGCTCTAGCCTTCATCACGATTATTCCTTCATTATTCCTGATGAAGGATGGATGCTCTAGCCTTCATCACGATTATTCCTTCATTATTCCTGATGGAGGCTAGATGCTCTAGCCTTCATCACGATTATTCCTTCATTATTCCTGATGGAGGTTACATGCTCCAGCCTTCATCAGGATTATTCCTTCATTATTCCTGATGGAGTCTAGATGCTCTAGCCTTCATCAGGAATATTCCTTCATTATTCCTGATGGAGGCTAGATGCTCTAGCCTTCATCACGATTATTCTTTCATTATTGGCTAGATGCTCTAGCCTTCATCAGGATTATTCCTTCATTATTCCTGATGGAGGCTAGATGCTCTAGCCTTCATCAGGATTATTCCTTCATTATTCTTGATGGAGGCTAGATGCTCTAGCCTTCATCACGATTATTCCTTCATTATTCCTGATGGAGGCTAACCTTCATCAGGAATATTACTTCATTATTCCTGATGGAGGCTAGATGCCCTATCCTTCATCAGGAATATTCCTTCATTATTCCTGATGGAGGCCGGATGCTCTAGCCTTCATCAGGAATATTCCGTCATTATTCCTGATGGAGGCTAGAGCATCCAGCCAAAACATCGAGAAGCAAATTTCAAGTTATCGAGATAGTCATTTATTCTCTGCTGAGAGTCGTTGAGAGTTTGGAAAGTGCTTATAAATCCCCCCTCCCCCTCCTCCCCCTCCCCCTCTCCCCCGTGCTGTGTGTATACAGATTCAGCATGCCCACAAACTGTATCTGCGTAAGTGGGCAGAGCAATAATTGCCTATAATTTAGAGCATTGGCTTGGTTAAGAGCCATAATTGCCTGTAATTAGAGCGTTGCCTGGATTCATAATTGCCTACAATTAGAGCGATGCCGATGCCGTAGCTAAGAACTATAATTGCCTATAATTAGAGCATTGCCTGGGTTAAGAGCCATAATTTCCTATAATTTGAGCATTGCCTAGGTTAAGAGCCACAATTGCCTATAATTAGAGGGTTAAGAGCCACTATTGCCTATAATTAGAGCGATTCCTGGGCTAAGAACAATAATTGTCTATAATTAGAGAATTGCCTTAGTTAAGATATTGCTTATAATTAGAAGTGGTATCTGGGTTAAGAGCCATAATTTCCTATAATTAGAGTGTTACCTTAGTTAGGACCCATAATTGCTTGTAATTAGAGCGTTGCCTGGGTTAAGAGCCATAATGCCCTATAATTAGAGCATTTCCTGGGTTAAGAGTCATAATAGCCTATAATTAGAGCATTGCCTGCGTTAAGAGCCATAATTGCCTATAATTAGAGCGTTGCCTGGTTTAGAGCCAATGTTAGAAGTATACCTATGTTAAGAGCCATAATTGCCTATAATTAGAGCATTGCCTTGGTTAAGAGCCATAATTGCCTATAATTAGAGCGTTGCCTGCCTATAATTAATTAGAGCATTGCCTGTCTATAATTAGAGTGTCGCCTGCCTATAATTAGTGCATTGCTTGCCTATAATTAGAGCATTGCCTGCCTATAATTAGAGCATTTCCTGCCTGTAATTAGTGCATTGCCTGCCTGTAATTAGTGCATTGCCTGCCTATAATTAGAGAATTGCCTGCCTATAATTAGTGCATTGCCTGCCTATAATTAGTGTCGCCTGCCTATAATTAGTGCATTGCCTGCCTATAATTAGAGCATTGCCTGCCTATAATTAGAGCACTGCCTGCCTATAATTATAGCACTGCCTGCCTATAATTAGAGCCTGCCTGCCTATAATTAGAGCGCTGCCTGCCTATAATTAGAGCATTGCCTGCCTATAATTAGAGCATTGCCTGCCTATAATTAGAGCATTGCCTGCCTATAATTAGAGCATTGCCTGCCTCTAATTAGAGCATTGCCTGCCTATAATTAGAGCATTGCCTGCCTATAATTAGAGCATTGCCTGCCTATAATTAGAGCGTTGCCTGCCTATAATTAGAGAATTGCCTGCCTATAATTAGAGCATTGCCTGCCTATAATTAGAGTACTGCCTGCCTATAATTAGAGCATTGCCTGCCTATAATTAGAGTTGCCTGCCTATAATTAGAGCATTGCCTGGCTATATTTATAGCGTTGCCTGCCTATAATTAGAGCATTGCCTGCCTATAATTAGAGCATTGCCTGCCTACAATTAGAGCATTGCCTGGGTTAAAGGCTGTCTTGACAATGTGACCAGCTAAATAACCCTCCCATGCTCGCTAGCTGTCAATTCTTACCTTCTTCTGTTCCTCCAAATTCTGCTCCGTCTTCACCTTGAGCTGCAGCTGCTGCTCCAGCTCAGATATCCTACACACACACACACACGCACGCACACACACACACACACACAGGTACACGCACACACATACATGCACATGCACACACATACGTACATAGTAAAAGCTATGACTGGAAATGCCTTGAGAAAAAATATGGTTAGTCACCTTTTCTCCTTCTCTTGCATTGCCTGAAGCTCTTCCTGAATAAAACAACAGCAACAAATATGGTACAACTCTATTGAAGTACTCTCACAATGGACTCTCAGTTGACATAATAACATTAAAATCACCTTCTCAATAATCAACTTCAAATTGTATTCACTCGATGTTTCGACTAGATACTCTAGCCTTCATCAGGAATAAAAGGCTAGAGCATCCAGTCGAAATGTCGAGTGAATACAATTTGAAGTTGATTATTGAGAAGGTGATTTTAATGTATTGAAGTAGCTTTACCCACAGGACAGCTCAAGCCACACCCACCTTCCTATGCTCATCCATCTGAGTGCGGCTCTGCAGTGCCTCCTCCAACTCCAAGATCCTTTTCTCCTTCTCCATCAGAGCTAGCTGGTCTTCATGGCGCTGAGCCTCGTGCTCTGCTATCAGTTCCGATATCCTGCGGGAGAAGAGGGAGGGGCATAAGGAGAGGTGGGAGGAAGAGGAGAAGGAGGAGGTGGAGGAAGGGGAGGAGGGAGGGAGGAGATGATGGAAGATGAAAAGGAGGTGGAAGGAGGTGGAGGAAGTGGAGGAGGAGGAGGTGGAGGAAGGGGAGGAGGGAGGGAGGAGAAGATGATGGAAGACGAGACGGAGGAGGAAGGAGGTGGAGGAAGTGGAGGAGGTGGAGGAAGTGGAGGAGAGAGGGAGGAGAAGATGATGGAAGACGAGACGGAGGAGGAAGGAGGTGGAGGAAGTGGAGGAGGTGGAGGAAGTGGAGGAGAGAGGGAGGAGAAGATGATGGAAGACGAGAAGGAGGAGGAAGGAGGTGGAGGAAGTGGAGGAAGTGGAGGAGAGAGGGAGGAGAAGATGATGGAAGACGAGAAGGAGGAGGGAGGAGGTGGAGGGAGGTGGAGGAAGTGGAGAAGGAGGAGGTGGAGGAGGTGGAGGAGGTGGAGGAAGTGGAGAAGGAGGAGGAGGTGGAGGAGGTGGATGTGTGTGTGTGAGGTGTGTGTGATGTGTGATGTGTGTGTGAACCTCTCTTCAATGATGTCCTTCCCTGTAACCTGCAACAACTCATTGGTGGCATATGACCAATCAGAATCGAGCATACGTGATGCTGGAGATGCAGAACGAGAGGAATCTGCAGTAGACAACAGTGATCGTCAGCTAACATCAATATGTCTAACACTGAAGGAGTTATCGCATGGATGTCTACACACAATTTGTAAATGCATCATAGATGTCTGATGCAATTAGTACGTGCTTCATGGATGTCTAGACACAATTAGTACATGCTTCATGGATGTTTAGACACAATTCGTACATACATCATGGGTGTCTAGACCCAATTAGTACATGCTTCATGGATGTGTAGACACAATTAGTGCATGCATCAGGGATGTCTAGACCCAATTAGTACATGCTTCATGGATGTGTCGACACAATTAGTACATACATCATGGATATTTAGACACAATTAGTACGCGCATCATGGATCTCTAGACCCAATTAGTACATCATCAGGGATGTGTAGACACAATTAGTGCATGCATCAGGGATGTCTAGACCCAATTAGTACATGCTTCATGGATGTGTCGACACAATTAGTACATACATCATGGATATTTAGACACAATTAGTACGTGCATCATGGATCTCTATACCCAATTAGTACATCATCAGGGATGTCTAGACACAATTAGTACATGCATCATGGATGTCTAGACCCAATTAGTACATGCTTCATGGATGTCTAGACACAATTAGTACATGCATTATGGATGTCTAGACACAATTAGTACATGCATCATGGATATCTAGACACAATTAGTACATGCATCAGGGATGTCTAGACCCAATTAGTACATGCTTCATGGATGTCTAGACACAATTAGTACATGCTTCATGGGTGTCTAGACACAATTAGTACATGCATGTATATGAGGAAAGTTTGGGGGTTTTGCCTTATTTGGGCCACCATGAAGCATGTTGGTGAGAGTGGAGTATAGCTTTCTGTTGGCGTGGAGATCTTATGGTGGTCAAGCAGCAGCTACAAGTAACCAAGTCTAGGGAGGAGCCGAGCAGGAAATCCTGTGACAGCCAACATGGAGTGGAACAGGTCAGACAGAGATCGCTTGATTATTTAAGTTTTGACTAAGTGTACAGACGGTGGCTCATTTAAAAGATGCAACAACTTGAGGAATCGTTCAACTTCAAGTAGCGTAAAGACTTAATTTATGTGTCAAAATTAACAGATTTCCATGCTCAGTTTCTGTCTGCTTGTCGCTGTGTGTCTAGACAGCCTCTCTAGTCAGAGAGAGGGCTGTTGATACTCAGACTTCCTTCTCCTTTCCAGCCATTGTTAGAGCCGGCCATGCTCATCCCACTATGTGGACTCCATGAGTAGGTGGATTGGCTACAACTGGTTCGGAATGCGACAACTACCGCGACAAGTCTATGGAGCTTACTCTAACTAGCTCAAGTCCACACCAAAGGTCTCTCTGTGGACAGCACAGAGAAGTAGCTCTCCAGACTCATCTAGATCCACCTGACCTCGTGCGGTGAAAAAGCATACATAAATTGTTGCCATCATGGATTCAGTAGAACAATGTTCTATTTATGGGTCAGAGACGAATGAGAATTATTTTTTCCATGATCATAAATTGAGTATTTATGGTAAACATTACGGCAACAACAGCACAAGGGGGTGTGGCTTACCCGTGCTATGGGGGGCGGGGGAAGCTGCTCTCATGCGTGCCCGGTCCCTCGCTACAAAGAGAGGAGAAAAAAACACCAGCACGTAACCTAGGTATTGTTCAAACCCACTCAAGCAGACCACACCCCTTACCTTCAACAGGATTGATGAAGCGGAAGACGTGATTGTTGCCAAGTATGATGCGACAGCCTGTAGTCAATCTCATTGGATGATGGATCTCGGCTCCATTGACATAGGTTTTGCTCTCCGCATTTGGAAATATGGTAACCATACCTACCAAGACAGGGAAGGAGGAGAAAAGTGGCTTGCCGGCACAAAGTTCAGCAGAATATATAAAAACTCCAACGATAAAACATGATGCAAAATCCTATCCAACGATAAAACATGGTACAAAATCCTAGTGTTGGTACAGAGACGTACAGACAGTAAGAATTAAGCCAATTGGTTGGTCAATTACTGGCTCATTGCTTCACTTACTTAACGTGTATATACTATATATATATATATATATATAGGAGTACTCAGAAACCTGCTATCTTACTCAGAAACCTGCTATCTTACTCAGAAACCTGCTATCTTACTCAGAAACCTGCTGTTTTACTCAGAAACCTGCTGTTTTACTAAGAAACCTGCTGTTTTACTCAGAAACCTGCTATCTTACTCAGAAACCTGCTATCTTACTCAGAAACCTGCTGTCTTACTCAGAAACCTGCTGTTTTACTCAGAAACCTGCTGTTTTACTCAGAAACCTGCTGTTTTACTCAGAAACCTGCTATCTTACTCAGAAACCTGCTGTTTTACTCAGAAACCTGCTATCTTACTCAGAAACCTGCTGTTTTACTCAGAAACCTGCTATCTTACTCAGAAACCTGCTATCTTACTCAGAAACCTGCTGTTTTACTCAGAAACCTGCTATCTTACTCAGAAACCTGCTGTCTTACTCAGAAACCTGCTGTTTTACTCAGAAACCTGCTATCTTACTCAGAAACCTGCTGTTTTACTCAGAAACCTGCTATCTTACTCAGAAACCTGCTGTTTTACTCAGAAACCTGCTATCTTACTCAGAAACCTGCTGTTTTAGTCAGAAACCTGCTGTTTTACTCAGAAACCTGCTGTCTTACTCAGAAACCTGCTGTTTTACTCAGAAACCTGCTATCTTACTCAGAAACCTGCTGTTTTACTCAGAAACCTGCTATCTTACTCAGAAACCTGCTGTTTTACTCAGAAACCTGCTATCTTACTCAGAAACCTGCTGTTTTACTCAGAAACCTGCTATCTTACTCAGAAACCTGCTATCTTACTCAGAAACCTGCTGTTTTACTCAGAAACCTGCTATCTTACTCAGAAACCTGCTGTCTTACTCAGAAACCTGCTGTTTTACTCAGAAACCTGCTATCTTACTCAGAAACCTGCTGTTTTACTCAGAAACCTGCTATCTTACTCAGAAACCTGCTGTTTTACTCAGAAACCTGCTATCTTACTCAGAAACCTGCTGTTTTAGTCAGAAACCTGCTGTTTTACTCAGAAACCTGCTGTCTTACTCAGAAACCTGCTGTTTTACTCAGAAACCTGCTATCTTACTCAGAAACCTGCTGTTTTACTCAGAAACCTGCTGTTTTACGCATTACTGGTAACATAATATAGCATACTTTCACAGATAATGGTATATCAGTGATGTTCACAACTCTCACCTCCTTCACTTTCAAAGCTGCAATGCTCATCCAAAATGAACTGCCCGCTCAGCTGAATGTTCCCACTCTGGCCACACCTACAACAGATCACACAAGATCATAATCAGGGAGAGGTGGACGGGTCTGGGAGACCACTAACGTTGTGACCCCATCCTTCACATAGTACAGGAGGCACTCGGACATGAGGGGGTCTTCGTTCAAGTTCACCAGATGAGGGGTCTATAGTGAGTAAAACAACATCACATGTGCAGATAAACCTCTGATGGCTGATTAACCCTTTCCTTACTGAGGATGGCTGATTAACCCCTTCCTTACTGAGGACGGCCCTTCCTTCTTACTTAGATGTTGAAATTTAACCCTTTCTTAACCCTTCCATATCTTGGATGGCTTTTAACCCCTTCCTTACTTAGATAGCAGTCTAACCCTTTCCTACTGGGGTTTAAACCCTTTCTTACTTAGGTGGATGTTTAGGTGGGTGTTTAGTCCTTCCCTGCTTACATGGTTGTTTTTAACCCCTTCCTTACCTTGGATGGCTGTTTAACTCCTACGGTTTGTCCATCATGAACATGCAGTGCTATTCCCATCTCAGCCAGTGCCAGTTCCCTGCAAATAATACAACTATTAAACTGCAATCACCATATACTTCTCTTCCCAATCATTCCGTCTTCCCCCCACCCCTATTTCTCAGTCCTTCCCCCCACACCCCCCCCCTCCATTTCTCAGCCATTCCCCCCAAACTCCCCTCCATTTCTCAACCCTTCCTCCCCCCCACACACACACCTCCCTCCATTTTTCAGCTGATGCATTAATTCCAGGAGCTTCCTCATATCGTTTGTCAAACACTATCCATTCTAAATATAGGACATCACATGATGGTTCTTTCCCTGTTACTTAGTTCTCTCCCCCTCCCCTCCCCCCTCCTCCCCTCCTCCTTCCTCCTCACACCTCTCCTTCTGTATGGCCTCAGTCTTCTTCAACTTATCCTCCCACGTCTCATTAAGCTCAGCCATCAGCTTCTCCGCTTCCTTTAGCTTCTCCTGGGCAGAGATCATCTCCTCAGATCCGGGGGGTACTATAATCTCCGTCAAACTCTGACCTCTACTGGCTGGAGGGAAGCCACAGAAAAGCAACATAATCCTCTTCTCTCTCTCTCTTGCTCTGACTCTCACCAATTGACGCCATTTTAGCCTCCAGGCCCTCAGCCTTGATGACCACCCGGAGCTTAGACACTTCTGCCTTCAACTCTCGGATCAGCTAAAAAAATTAACGTCAGGGGAATGGAATCAAACCACGCAAGAAAATTTGGAACCAAAATGCAAAAAAATCGGGGGGGGGGGGGGGGGAAGGATCTGCTGCGGTGGGAACTAGAATTATACGAAATGGGATCACGTACCTTAGCATTAGGGTCCTCGTTTACCACCGCCTTGCAGACAATCTGCTTGGCACTGTCGGCATATCTTAACAAACAAACAAACAAACAACAACAACAACAACAGGAGCATGTCAATACAACTCATAATTGCCACGCCCACCCATCGTCCCACGTACCTCAGTGTTCCCAAGGTCTCCTCGTAGTTGATGTTGGCAGGACTGAGCGTAGCTATCATGGTCGTGCGAGAGTTACCGCCTGCAAATGGTTCACAAAGTTGCCATTAGGGGGACAATTAATTAAACAGCCAGCTGGTGGTTGGCAAGGACCAGCACTGGAATACGACTGTCAGCTTAGGATGAGAGATGTTAACAGTGTTAAGTTTCCTGTCATATCAGCTTAATCATTGTTAAGTTAACACAATGAGCGAGTTAGAATTAGCTGCTTAAGAGAACAAGTATTTTTTACATTTTATAGTGCACCCGCCCTCCCCCCCCCTCACTCCCCCTGCCCCCTCAATCTCTCTTACCCCCTGCAGGGAACTAGGCTTCATCCAGGTGAAGATAGAGTCTTTATTATCAACACAAAATCCAAATATCTGCCCACCATCCCTCTTCCCTTCACCCTCTCCCCTCCACCTCCTTCCCCTCACTCCCATCCCTCCCCTCCCCTCCACCTCCTTCCCCTCACTCCCATCCTCCCCTCACCTCCACCTCCTTCCCCTCACTCCCATCCCTCCCCTCACCTCCACCTCCTTCTCCCCACTCCCATCTCTCCCCTCACCTCCACCTCCTTCCCCTCACTCCCATCCCTCCCCTCCCCTCCACCTCCTTCTCCTCACTCCCATCCCTCCCCCCCCCTCCACCTCCTTCTCCCCACTCCCATCCCTCCCCTCACCTAGATTCTCCTTGAGTATCCAGGTGAGGACAGAGTCTCTGTATGGAACAAACTTCTTCTTGGAGCTGTGGTCTGCTAGAGCATGGATAACCTTACCCAGAGTCGTCAGTGACTTGTTGATGTTGGCCGCTTCCTGAACAACAACAACAACAACACCAACAACACATTAACAACAACAACAACCCATTAATGACAACAACAACACATTAATGACAACAACAACACATTAATGACAACAACAACAACACATTAATGACACATTATGACGACAACACCACATTAATGACAACCACAGACAACCACACATTAATGACAACCACAACAACACATTTATGACAACAACAACAACACATTAATGACAACAACAACACATTAATGACAACAACACATTAATGACAACAACACATTAATGACAACAACAACACATTAATGACAACAATGACACATTTATGACAATACATTTATGACAACAAGAACACATTTATGACAACAAGAACATTATGACAACAAGAACACATTAATGACAACACCAACAACACATTAATGACAACAACACATTAACAACAACAACACATTAACAACAACACATTAACAACAACAACAACACATTAACAACAACACATTAATGACAACAACAAAAATGCTGGCAGATAAAAATAACACTGATAATTACTCCAGCCAGCCCAATAGCCCGGCTGGAGTCTAACATCTGTCCAAACCATCTTTCATGTACAAATCATGTTTAAGTTATTGTGCCTAATGAAACCACTCGTTGCATAGAGTAGGGCTTCCTCTAGCCACTGGTGCTAATTTCAACTCTCTAGCACTTAGCAATCTGGATATATTTATGTGGTCATTCAGGTTTTTAGGTTCCCTCCACCTGTAGCTCCAGTAACTTGGCTATAGTTATACCTATGAAAAATATTTTAGTAACAACAGAGAGACCTATCTTTTGAGCTATATATCAAGTCCATACCATGAAGTTTACAGATCTATGGAGCTATAAAGTGATAACCACAAGTATTTTTAACACTTTACTACTAAAATGGTTTTGTCCCCCCTTTTAAAGTAATCCACACTTTACAATGGCATATAATTATATTATATATGCCATTGTAAAGGATTTTATTAGGTAAAGGGTCATATAAATATTTGTGGTCTACACTTGTTTCCTCTCTTTTTGGGGGGGGGGGGGGTGGAGACAAAATATACCATTATATCTAGAATTCTTCGTCTTTGATAATTTTTCGTTCTACTAAATTTACGAAAAATAAAAACTAGGGGGGAAATTAAATTAAACGGTAATTTAAATATAAAATGGGTAAATTTATGCCTTAGCTATGGCTTGTGTGCACACACACAAGAGAGGCAGAGAAGAGAGCTGGCTTCAAGTAGAAGCACTGCAAATATCTTTATTCCAAAGGTATTTAAATCAGAGAAGTGAATGCAGCCTCTACAATTTCCTAGGTGTGTGTTCAACACTACGCCATCTTTTATCACTGTAGCGATCTTTTAGTTAATGCAGCCCTTTTACAATCCCCAAACAGTTGGTTTCCACATAGCTCTGTAAACATGATAGCCTCTTTCAAGAACAGCCTAGCAATCTCATCCATAGCTGGCTTCTCTTCAGAAAGTCAATTGTGTTTTTGTCTCGCGGTCGGTCGCATCAGTAAAAGATCATTCGTAGACCACGAGTTCTACGAAAGTATGATGATATGAAATATTTTCATACAGATTATTTTAACACGAAGCATGTCAGATTTATGGCACATAAAACATGTTTTTTTTTAAATGGAGTCGTAGTTTCTATTTTGTTTTAAAGTGACATTATAATAACCTTCTCAGTAATCAACTTGAAATTGTATTCTCTCGTCGACGTTTCAACTAGATGCTCGACTAGATGCTCTAGGAATAATGAGATGCTAAGACTCTTGTGAGCCTGCTATATACCGGTAGCTAGCTATTCACCATGTGCTATCGGCACACGTGTCCAGCCCGTGAACTGATTTTTAACCTTCCAAGCAGTCTCCTATAAGGAGTTATACTCTGGATGACTGCAGAGCTAACCAATCATGGATGACATTCTTCCATGTTTAGTATTAGCAATGAATGCTGAGCATGGAGTGGTGAGCGAAGAAAGAGGAGGAAAAAAAGCTAGAGCATGCTGATGAACTGAGCAACTATATCTTTCCTGTCAGCCATGCAGCCGCTCTCACCTCTGCCTGTGAGCAATGGATTTATTTACTCTGGTCTAAGGGCTTATGGAGGAGGTGTTGGAGGCTTGCGGGGGATTATTAGGGTCTTGTTTGTAGCAATAAGGGTAGCTTCATCGCTTCTTTATAGCAACAAAAAATGCAGCTACTGCTAACTTAGACTTGATATTGCACACACACCACACACACAATTGAGTTTATTGTACTGATGATCTTTACCACTTTTGATGGATTAACCCTGTCGCTGCATTGGAACATACTGGTAGTGAAATAACAATGTAGTATGCAAGTTGTGTGTGTGTGTGGGGGGGGGGGGGGGGGGGGGGGGGGGGTGCTGGAAGAGAGGCAGATTTTCAGGAAATTGAAGTTTTTATAACAACGTTCTCAATAATCAACTTTAATTTTCTTCTTAATGTTGAGGCCAAATACTCTAACCGTCACCAAGAATAATGTAGGCCAGATACTCTAGTAGCCTTCACCAGGAATAAAGGAGGCCAGATACTCTAGTAGCCTTCACCAGGAATAAAGGAGGCCAGATACTCTAGCCTTCACCAGGAATAATGGAGGCCAGATACTCTAGCCTTCACCAGGAATAATGGAGGCCAGATACTCTAGCCTTTACCAGGAATAATGGAGGCCAGATACTCTAGCCTTCACCAGGAATAATGGAGGCCACCTTCACCAGGAATAATGGAGGCCAGATACTCTAGTCTTCACCAGGAATAATGGAGGGCAGATACTCTAGCCTTCACCAGGAATAATGGAGGCCAGATACTCTAGCCTTCACCAGGAATAATGGAGGCCTGATACTCTAGCCTTCATCATGGAGGCCAGATACTCTAGCCTTCACCAGGAATAATGGAGGCCAGATGCTCTAGCCTTCATCAGGAATAATGGAGGCCAGATACTCTAGCCTTCACCAGGAATAATGGAGGCCAGATACTCTAGCCTTCACCAGGAATAATGGAGGCCAAATACTCTAGTAGCCTTCACCAGGAATAAAGGAGGCCAGATACTCTAGCCTTCACCAGGAATAATGGAGGCCAGATACTCTAGCCTTCACCAGGAATAATGGAGGCCAGATGCTATAGCCTTCACCAGGAATAACGATTCATGTCTTGTTTTTGGGGTGGGTGGGGGAGAGGGCTGTTGGTCTCCCACCAGCGAAGGATTTCAGGCACACTGAGAGTGTTTTTGTTTTTTTAACTAAAATCACCGAATCCACTGTTTACAATACTAAGAAGCCGCCTAAATGAGTTTTGGAGTTAGAAAATGGGGTCTAATCAATACAGGGAGCGACAGAGCACACACCCACTCAATAAATATTCATCACTAGAGCAAACAACACACGTTACATGCAAGCAGAGAGCTTGCGTCACTTAGTGAAGCGGCCATTACTCGCATTACACAAAGCTGGCTTCCTGGCAGTTCTCACGACTAACAGGAATAACTGGTATATAATTACCACTCCTTATGGGGAATTGCAGATTGGGCTAGAGGACACTTGCACTCAATGCTCGGACCAGGTGGTGGAACTGATGAATGCTTCTCTGCAGATTCATATCGTAGAGAGGATTCGAGGGTTAATAGTTGTGGTTTCTAAGGTTATAATTATGATCGAATCCAGGAATGGGTAGGGACGAAGAGCAGCAGAGTGTGGGTGTGGTCCCATGATACAGTAAACTCTGTTGCTTAGCGCCCACTTCTAGCCCCACCCTGCACAAAAATGGGTGCTTAACTGAGAATACGCACTTACTAAACACTATTGCTAAATAGCGCACACTCACAGAACAAATTACTTTCCATAATTTTTTTTCACGAAGAATGAGAACTAATCTTGCCAGCTAGTCGAAGAAGGAGAAAGGTCCAGTCTCTCTCGAGGCAGGATATGAAGGAGCAAGTCTCTCGAGGTGAAGAAGAAACTAGTGATGGCATTCAAGCATTTGACATTTTTTCCTCAGAAACAGGCTCGCTGCAGAACTATTTGGACATCCTACATGGCGAAAAGCTCCTTTTAGCCAATGATGAGAACAATTCTTGTGACAGGCTCGCTATCGTCATCCTTCACATGCCAGAAGTACGGGTATGTTGGAAAGTGTTTTGGAACTTCACAGGCCGTGGAGGAGTTCCCTGCACTACTAGAAGACTGGGAACAGGCCTAGAAGTCCACTGCAAATAAGCAGCGAGAAGCTCGTCGGGATATTACGAACAACTATAGACAAATAATAGACGTGCTCATGTTAATAAAATTCTTGCCTCAAAGTTTTGTTGAAATTCGTGGCCTGGTCCAGACTGTGCAGCTAATACGCTGCGCACAATTGGTACTTTTTCCCAATGACATCTATAACGAGCACTTCTCTGTATGCGCTCAACATCGAGAGGCTTAACAACCAGAGCTTACGGTTTGTTATGCCATCCACGAGCTTTCCCCTGGGAATTCCCGTTATGCTCTAATTTAACCCCTGAAGATTAACCCTCTGTACTGTATCATACTGACTCGGACCATAAAATACGTAGTAGTAGCAAACAACAGAACACAACAACAAGCAACACAAGAACAACACAACAATGCAAGCACAACAACAATGCAAATATAACAACAAAAAATACAACACAACAGGAACAACATCACAACACTAACACAGCAACACTAACACAACAGAAACAACATCACAACACTAACACAGCAACACTAACACAACCACACTAACACAACAACACTAACACAACAACACTAAAACAACAACACTAACACAACAACACTAACACAACAACACTAACACAACACTAACAACAACATTAACACAACCATACTAACATAACAACACTAATATAACAACACTAACAACAACACTTACACTAACAACAACACTAACAAACAACACTAACAAAATAACAAAACACTAACACAACAACACTAACACAGCAACACTAACACAACAACACTAACACAACAACATTAACACAACCATACTAACATAACAACATAACAACACTAATATAACAACACTAACAACAACACTACACTAACAACAACACTAACAAAACACTAACACAACAACACTAACAAAACACTAACACAACAACACTAACACATCAACACTAACACAACAACACCACTAATACAACAACACTAACACAACCACACTAACACAACCACAATAACACCACAACACTAACACAACCACACTAACATAACACTAACAACAACACTACACTAACAACAACACTAACAAACAACACTAACAAAATAACAACACTAACATAACAACACTAACACAACAACACTAACACAACAACACTAACACAACAACATTAACAACCATAACAACATAACAACACTAATAACAACACTAACAACAACACTACACTAACAACAACACTAACAAAACACTAACACAACAACACTAACACATCAACACAACAACACTAACACAACAACACTAACACATCAACACTAACACAACAACACCACTAACACAACAACACTAACACAACCATACTAACATAACACTAACACAACACTAACACAACCACAATAACACCACAACACTAACACAACCACACTAACACAACCACACTAACATAACAACACTAACACAACAACACTAACACAACAACACTAACACAACCACACTAACATAACAACACTAACACAACAACACTAACACGACAACACTAACACCACAACAACACTCGCCTGCAACCTCCTCCCCACTGCTCCAGTGTCTTTAACCCTCTCGCTCCCAGCAAGGTCAACCAAACTAATCTTGCTCACTTTCTCCGCCTCTAAGCCAGTCAAAGCATCCTTCCTGCAGTCAAACATGCCTAATTAGAATGTCATGTGACCCGCATGACAACACCCACTTTTTCTGAGTGAGCACCATGGTGAAGACCGCATGGGAACGCGAGCTAACGGCATTCATGTTGGTGGAGGCTACAGTCCTGCACCAGAAAAAGAGACAAGTGTAACACACGACTACACCACCTGTGCTTCCAATCAGCTGCTTGTTAACCTCGAAGGAGATAAATATGAAAAATACAAGGTCTGAGGCGGGTTGAAATTGGTGGACAATAGCTCTATGGGGACACACACTGCACCAGCACCGAGTTGAGGCAGGTTGAAGTAGGTTGACAATAGCTCTATGGGGGCACACACTGGACCAACACCGCACTGGGTTGAGGCAGGTTGAAGTGGGTTGACAATAGCTCTACGAGGACACACACTGGACCAACACCACACTGGGTTGAGGCAGGTTGAAGTAGGTTGACAACAGCTCTATGGGGACACACACTGGACCAACACCACACTGGGTTGAGGCAGGTTGAAGTTGGTTGACAATAGCTCTATGGGGACACACACTGGACCAACATCACACTGGGTTGAGGCAGGTTGAAGTAGGTTGACAATAGCTCTATGGGGACACACACTGGACCAACATCACACTGGGTTGAGGCAGGTTGAAGTAGGTAGACAATAGCTCTATGGGGACACACACTGGACCAACACCACACTGGGTTGAGGCAGGTTGAAGTAGGTTGACAACACCTCTATGGTGACACACACTGGACCAACATCACACTGGGTTGAGGCAGGTTGAAGTAGGTAGACAATAGCTCTATGGGGACACACACTGGACCAACACCACACTGGGTTGAGGCAGGTTGAAGTAGGTTGACAACACCTCTATGGTGACACACACTGGACCAACACCACACTGGGTTGAGGCAGGTTGAAGTAGGTTGACAACAGCTCTATGGGGACACACACTGGACCAACACCACACTGGGTTGAGGCAGGTTGAAGTAGGTTGACAATAGCTCTATGGGAACATAATACACACACATGTACAACACATACACACACATACATGCACCATGTGGGAGGGGCCTGCCTTACCTAGCCTTGTTCCCCTCATCCATGAGGGACTTGATGTTGTTATAGGTCGTTACCGCTAACTTGGCCAGGTTTTCCACGTACGGGCCAAGCTTTGGGTGCTCCCTGGAGGGGTGGGGGGGGGGGGGGTGGGGGGCAACATGGTCCATAATATTACATAGACACACACCCATACCACAGAGAAACTAAGCAATTACTATAGCTATATATATGTAGCTATACATATATATATATATATTATGCTATATATTATAGCTATATATATATATAATATATGTAGCTACATATATATATGTAGCTATATATACTGCTATACATTATATAGCTATACATATATAGCTATATATATAGCTGTATATGTAGCTATATATAAACACATATATATCTATAACAGAATGTGCCGGCACTCCTATATTGGTTTGACACATTAAAAAAAAAAGGAGAATGTCTACTGAATCTCACACATCTTAGCTAAAACTCGCTTTGGTAGCTTCTTGGCTGCCTAGGGTTTCAGCTGTGACTAGTAGACTAGTAAGAGCACTCCCAGTGTGCCTTGAGTCCTTCCCGAAGGCAGCCAACTAGAAGCTTCTCCCTGATGAATTCAAGGGCCTTTTTAAAACAGCTACAATTAAAATTATATATAAAATCAGGAATGCCCCACTTTCATGTGATAGCACTGTTGTTTGTAAACATAGTGATCATAACAAGTAATGGAAAGTATGCTATGAATATCATTATACAAAAACATGGTAAAGTGATTGATCGGATTTTGGGAGAGAGTAGGCGGAGCTGGAAGTTGCTCGTCATCGGATTCCATCAAGTCTACGAACATATTTATTATAATTTCAGGAGTAAGAAGCTTGTAAAATCTAGACACTTTCTCACACCTGAAACAGACACCAGCCTTCGAGACCTGGTCATTGCTATATACTTTCCTGAGAGTGAAGGTCAGTCAGCAGCAAGTTGGACTGCAGTAGCCATTGATAACCTTATATTGCTTCACCTTCTTCTTCAACTGAATCATCATCAGAGATTGCTAAATCTTTGCAAGTAACCTGGATAAGTACATCTTCCAGTGACAATCAGTGATTTCGAGATGGTCATGACCATGGTTTGTCTGGACTTGCTTCTTCGACACACGGCTAAAAGATAGCTGGAAGGCCAAATGGCAGGCAGCCCCGTCATCAAGACTCCACCGGTTCGTCGATGTCCCAGGAGGCGTGAAAGGTCAAGATCTTCCCCGCAAGCATTGAATCACCCTGAATCCACCGAGGACTAGTGTCGGTCGCTTCAATGCCACCATGAAGACTTGGGACTGGTTGACAGAGCAGCCTGCGTGTGGGGCACCAGAACAGACGGTCGACCACCGACCACCGAGGGGTGAATCTGGGTTGCGTGAAATAGACGTTGATGTACTGAGGTGATGTACTGAGGTGGCTCTCCTCAACAGAGCTGCAAGTCTAGCGGAATATGCAAGAAGAAGTCTGTACTTGCCTGCATTTTTCACTAACCTACTGGATGTTTTCGGACTTGATATTCGGAGAGCATATAGAGTATGGACACAGCTTTCTTTTCATGTGCTTCTTTTTTTCTTTCTAGCATCCATGTTTCTGTCCTATCTCTGTTCCTTTCCTCAGATAATTTTCATACACTCGTAATAAATTTCAGCAGCTGAAGACTCCAGATTTTCCAGTGCATTTCCGTGCATTTCCGTGCCTAATATCAATTGCAGAAAAGACCGTTGCTAAGTGGGCAAGTTTGCTGTGATGCAAGTCAAGCTAATCGAGCTAGGTTGCGTGCTGTGTTATATGCAGAGCAATGACCACTTAATTCAATGACCACTTAATTCAGCTGTTGGTTTGTGGAATTTTTCCCTGCTGGGCAACTATCACTAAGTCCTTGAGGGAGCCCCCACATGGGTACAGTCACCAATGGCAACAAGGCATGGCATGTGCTGATGTGGTGATGGACAACAACAATAAATACTTTTTAAAAGTTATTATAAAAAGTGTTAATATAATTATATATAATTATACCTCCAGCGCTTGTTTTTCAAGGAGATAAGGTCTCCCGGATTGCTATAACCTAGAATATTTTTCATGGCTATTGGAACCTTTACCAGACCTTATTATGGCACGATTTTTGCATCTAGGATCAAGTCCCCAAATACCTCGAAATTTTAGCTCCTAGGAAAAAGCCCTACACCAGTATGCATATATATATATGTGTGTCTCTATATACACCATATTTCCTTAATTAGAATGCGTGTTCCATTCATCTCATGAGCTGACTAGCTGCACATACTATTCAAGGGGCGCTCTCTAATTGAAGGCACACCTATTATTATAATGCGACTAACTGCATACGCATAAGATTTGCAGGAGATCACCTGGCGATATTTATTTCCTGCAGTACTTTCTGCTACTTGCCCGGGATTTATACGGAGAATGCTGTCATCATGTGACCATCTGTCTGGACTGAAATGCCGCAAGTTTTTAAGGATTTGATTATCACTTCAGTGGTGTCGGATTACCAAACTTTCCCACTCCAGATGGAGATGAAGTGTTCACACTTCCTGCTGGTATGTGGTCTAATCAAAGGTAGAACAGTAATATAATTATAGTATATATATATATCCCGGCATCTCATTTTGTCTTGACAGTCTATTTAACAATTTGGAACACAACCTCTTGTAGAGAGCTATTGACAACAACAATTAACAATTTCAAAAGTTGTCAATTGAATTGATGTTTTTTTTTGTGTGTGTGTGTGGTGGGGGGGGGGGGGGGGGGGGGAGGGGGAGGAGGGTATGGAGGGCTAGATCACCCTTTTGTACATCAGCAAAACTTAGTGAAGACAACTTTTTTGAATTCTATTGCGCAGCTCAAGGCATAAGGAATGCCCTCAAGGCGATCCGAAGCTAATGAAGAACTTCCTTTATTTGGTCAGAAAACTGGTCTCTCTAAACCCCAACTCTTTTCTTACCATTGACGTCTTCCCTACCAGCCCAAGAGATCTTCTCGTCTTTATAAAAGCACTGAGGGAGAGCTCTCTCTTTCCATTACAACTACCTGCACCAGAGCTACAGGGATGAGGTCATGAACATCTTCGATAGTTTGATCTTTAGGCACTGATTTTAACCCTTTAACAGATGGATTAAAGGGTTAAACACTGAACTTGGACATTATTGGGGAGAGGGGGGGGGGGGGATGAAATTAAATAGAAGAATTTGTATCACGCGACTGTTCGTCATATGAACAGATACTCGATTGATTTAAAAAATAGTTATGAAACTTGACTTCTGATTGGTCAGGTTGAGCGAGCAATATTAAATAAGATTTTTAATGGCTGACGTTCGCAACTGCCTTCGTGAACGATCTGGTTTCTTCCTAACTCTGGATTTTGCGACGTTTCCGGAAGTTCTTGTTTGGTGGAAAGCTGCACAAGCACCCGTGCTTACCAGGAGTCACTCTGAACTCTCACTCTGGAGCAAGGAGGTGCTCCTGCGGATTTCTTTGCTGTAAGTTGCTGCAAACAAATAGTGACATATGCTGTGCAGCTGATTCTTATACCACCTGAAGCTTATTATATCTAATTATATTATCATTTTAATTATATCAACAGTTTGAAAAGTTTATTCTTAAAAAAAAAAATTAAGTTCGAGCTAGAAGGAAAAAAACACACAAATAAAGTTGGAATTCAATTGGTTAAAGACTACTCTTGCTGCTCAAGTATATTGACTACATGACTAAAGTGCTAGCACATCTCCAGCAAGTGTTAGCTTAGCAATCTCCAGCAAATGTTAGCATAGCATCTCTCCAGCAAGTGTTAGCATAGCATCTCCAGCAAGTGTTAGCATAGCATCTCCAGCAAGTGTTAGCATATCTCCAGCAAGTGTTAGCATAGCATCTCCAGCAAGTGTTACCATGGGCCTGGCATCTCCAGACCCTCATTACGACGGTCAGGACATTTTTTTTTTGTGTGTGTTTTTTGGTGACAAAATCAAACATCTTTGCCCAACCACATCACCTGCGTTGCTTAGCAAAACCTGTTTCAGCTTCATTGAAGAGCCGATGTCATCATAATCCATGACCCAAACAAGAAAATGGCGGTGTGCAGGGTTACGCCTTTGGAATCACTGATGCCACGATCAGTCAAAAATGAACTCCCCACCCCAACTACAACCTCCAAGCTTACGATCACGATCAATAAATGCAACGTGGTCTTCAGCGGTGGCCATTTCAACACGTAACAAGTTGTGTTGATACAAGACAACTTGTTTTACTTATCTTAGCATACAACTTGCTTTCCCTCTGTATCGCTTATTGGGAGCAGATGTTAAGTACTTGGAAGTTGAAGAGGCCACAGTCTGCAGCAGAGAGTCCTGGATACTGCTGGAAGGCTTCCTCTTCCTACCAGCTAGCAAAGCTTTGGATCCACTTCAGCACAAGCACTGCAGCTCAGCCCCAGCCACCTCAGCCCCAGCCACCCTCAGCCCTAGTCACCCTCAGCCCCAGCCACCCTCAGCCCCAGCCACCCTCACCCCCAGCCACCCTCCCCAGCCACCATCAGCCCCAGCCACCCTCAGCCCCAGCCACGGAGTACCAGACTCCCTTGAGGGGGGACAAAACCATAAAATATTTATGCAGAGAACTCAGGCACTCTGGTTTTAAGGTACCCCCCACTTTAGCTCCAGTAACTTGGCTCTAGTTATAGCGATGAAAAATGTTTCAGTATCAAAAGAGAGCACACAGAGAGACCTATCTTTTGAGCTACATATCAACTCCATACCATGAAGTCTGCAGAATCTATGGAGCTATTAAGTGGTAACCACAAGTTGTTTAACACTTGCCAAGTGCTAGAGAACTGAAATTAGCACCAGCGGCTAGAAGAAGCCACTGAGCCAAGGCATACAACCGACTTTTTCATTAGGCACTAAAACTTAAGTACGTGGTCAAGCGGGTAGTTGGAAAATGGATTTCAGCTCTCTAGCACTTGTCCCATCCATTAGGTGTAAGATGGTTTAGGATTTTTTTGTGGACACGTGCAATTCCATCCAGTTGGGTACAAGCCTGATCCTACATTTGCTATTATTATAATCATTTCTCACCGGACACGGAGGTTGTTGGTCGCCTTCGGGTTCAGCAAGTCCTTCACTCGCTCACAGTAGATCTCCATGTAGCTCACCTGACACATCACATGACATCATATTATGATATCACACAATCAACTTGCGACTCACCTCGACCGAGTGTGTGGTGTTGGGGTCAGAACACCTGTCTATCATCTTAAACATTTCTTCACATGTCTGTCAAGGGAAGATCGATAAAGGGTTGATGTCAGCAAGAGAGAGAGAAGAAGATTGGAAGGAGAAAGAAGAGTAGAGAAGGAGACTGGATGATCAAGATGGGGGAGAGAGGGAGATGATCGAGGATGGGGGAGAGAGGAGGATAAGGAGGAAATCGCCAGAAAGAGGCAGGAAGATGAAATCTAAGAGAGATGAAAGTTGAAAGTGAAAGAGAGTATTAATATTAACTTCTATATATGTAATATAGAAAGTTAGTAATCTATACTCCTATAAATAAACCAGGATAGTAATCTATGCTTCTATAATACAGCAAGTTAGTATTCCTCCAAGCACCAACCTTCCCCAGACTAGCTAGATAGCTTGTCGATCCACCACAGAGAATCTCCCTCACTCATGCATTCCCTGGCAGGTATTTCCAGAGTCCCAGTTGACCCGTCAAGCTGTGAAAATGTCCTGCCTGTATAGGTAATTGTTAGACACTGAGACCTGTGGTGTCTACGGTATTTGGAAACTATAAGGGTATGGTTGCAGTGGCCCCCGAGAGCTGTGAGGACAATGCCATAAAGAACCTGAGTTTTTGAAAATAATGAACATCCTGTTGGTCCAGACATCTTCATGTTTAGACTGTAGTCATAGTAACTGCATGCAGGTGCCTCTATTTAATCTGATACTGACTAATTGAATTGTTCCATTCCAATCACAAGCCCAGAAATACACTGACTTTTAAAGTGCCCCAAGGCGTAATCCCAGACGGCTAAATAAAATTAACTGACCAATTAAATTACTCCATTCTGACTAGCTATCGTCTAATGTAGATGCAAGAAAGTTTGTACATAACATAATGCATAAGTGTTTGTACAGGGATGTGGAGTCACATGACTTACAGGTGATCTCAAATATGTGAAATAGAATAATTATCTCACACCACATGTGCACAAACAAAGGGAGAAATGATTGTGTGGTTTGTTGACAGGTGAGTGTGTGCATGTGTGGTGTGTTGTGTGGTGTGTTGTGTGGTGGTGTGTTGTGTTGTGTGTTGTGTGGTGTGTGTTGTGTAGTGTAGGTGTGTAGTATGTGGTTGTGTGGTGCATTGTGTGTTGTATATGTGTGTTGTGTGTGTTGTATATGTGTGTTGTGTGATGCATGTTGTGTGTGTTGTGTGTGTTGTGTGTGGAGTGTATGTGGTGTACATGTGTGTGTGTGCTTGTCACTTAAACTCGACTGAAAAAATTGAAATGATATTCTGATGCTGTCCTGGAAGAGAAAGAAAACATCTTCCAACAGGACCCACCACCAGAGGGCATCAGGGGTTAATCACCTACACCATTATTCCAACAGGACCCACCACCAGAGGGCATCAGGGGTTAATCACTCCTCCCTACACCATTATTCCAATAGGACCACCACCAGAGGGCATCAGGGGTTAATCACTCCTCCCTACACCATTATTCCAACATGACCACCACCAGAGGGCATCAGGGGTTAATCACTCCTCCCTACACCATTATTCCACCACCAGAGGGCATCAGGGGTTAATCACTCCTCCCTACACCATTATTCCAACAGGACCACCACCAGAGGGCATCAGGGGTTAATCACTCTCCCTACACCATTATTCCAACAGGACCCACCACCAGAGGGCATCAGGGGTTAATCACTCCTCCCTACACCATTATTCCAACAGGACCACCACCAGAGGGCATCAGGGGTTAATCACTCTCCCTACACCATTATTCCAACAGGACCCACCACCAGAGGGCAGCAGGGGTTAATCACTCTTCCCTACACCATTATTCCAACAGGACCCACCACCAGAGGGCATCAGGGGTTAAATCACTCCTCCCTTCACCATTATTCCAACAGAACCCACCACCAGAGGGCATCAGGGGTTAATCACTCCTCCCTACACCATTATTCCACCACCAGAGGGCATCAGGGGTTAATCACTCCTCCCTACACCATTATTCCAATAGGACCCACCACCAGAGGGCATCAGGGGTTAAATCACTCCTCCCTTCACCATTATTCCAACAGAACCCACCACCAGAGGGCATCAGGGGTTAATCACTCCTCCCTACACCATTATTCCACCACCAGAGGGCATCAGGGGTTAATCACTCCTCCCTACACCATTATTCCAATAGGACCCACCACCAGAGGGCATCAGGGGTTAATCACTCCTCCCTACACCATTATTCCAACAGGACCACCACCAGAGGGCATCAGGGGTTAATCACTCCTCCCTACACCATTATTCCAACAGGACCACCATCAGGGGTTAATCACTCCTCCCTACACCATTATTCCAACAGAGACTCTCATTTATAAGTCTGTCTTGTCCATAGCAGTGGAAGAAACAGGCTAGAGCAGGAGGAGATATAGTCACGCTACAAATCTAGGACACAAGTGTCCACTAATGCGGCATGCTATCCTTTTGAGCTAGCCCATTGATCCTGATATATAGCACATACTGATCCTGATACAAACACTTGCTGATCCTGATACATACACCTATTGATCCTGATACAAACACTTGTTGATCCTGATACATACACCTATTGATCCTGATACAAACACCTATTGATCCTGATACAAACACTTGCTGATCCTGATACATACACCTATTGATCCTGATACAAACACTTGTTGATCCTGATACATACACCTATTGATCCTGATACAAACACTTGTTGATCCTGATACATACACCTATTGATCCTGATACAAACACCTATTGATCCTGATACAAAAACTTATTGATCCTGATACAAACACTTATTGATCCTGATACATACACCTATTGATACATACACATTGATTCGTACGTATAAGAAATTGAGCAGATGTGCAATGCTTGCACAGCAGTTGCTATTATGCTGACACCTGATTAGCACATGCTTTAACAACAAGCACTTATTATTATGAGGTGTCCCACCCTGCTGGGATGAGTGTACACATGGTACTGCACACGTTACCTGGTCTTGAATCTCCCTTTAGGAGCCTTGCATCCCGTCCTAGAGTCTCAGAGGACACTGGGACACACTGTGGCAGTTTATGACTACATCCTTCCCAATCATGCATACTAACTACACACAGCACAAGCCACAACTAGGAACTTAAGATCAACCATCGTGCATCATGTCCTCTGAACTAAAGATCAACGATCATGATCACGTCCTCTAAACTAAAGATCAACGATCATGATCACGTCCTCTAAACTAAAGATCAACAATCATGATCACGTCCTCTGAACTAAAGATCAACGATCATGATCATGTCCTCTAAACTAAAGATCAACATCATGATCACGTCCTCTAAACTAAAAATCAATGATCATGATCACGTCCTCTAAACTAAAGATCAACGATCATGATCATGTCCTCTAAACAATCACGATCATGTCCTCTAAATGAGACAAACCACCGTGCACCATGTCCTCTCACCCGCGGAATGATCCCTAGCTGGTCAAGATCCATCGGAGCTCCACCCATCATGGTGTACGATTTTCCAGAGCCGGTTTGCCCGTATGCAAATATACAAACATTATAGCTGCAGAGGCCATGCAAGAGATGATAATAATAATAATTATTATTGTTGTTGTCGTCATTATTTTGTTATTATTTTGTTATTACCATTATTACCATTTTAATTTAATTATTATAGCTATCAATTTCTTAATATTGTTAATTGTCACTTGTTGTTGTTGTTGTTGTTGTTGTTGACCTTGATGTCCTTACCCCTCAAATGCATGCGACAACATTTCCTTGCCAATGTCGTTGTAGACGGTCTCCTGGTTGTCATATTCTGGGTCCGAGGGCTGTAATTGGTACAGTACAACACAGACACAAGACATTATACATTATAACGAGAACGATCTTTAGCTACAATTAAAATCACTTTCTCAATAATCATCAACTTCAAATTTTATTCACTCGACATTTCGACTAGATGCTCCAGCCTTGCTAGGGCAAGCATTACTGTTTGGCGTGAGACATCTAGGGCAAGCATTCCTGTTTGGTGTAAGATATCTAGGGCAAGCATTCCTGTTTGGTATGAGACATCTAGGGCAAGCATTCCTGTTTGGTGTAAGACATCTAGGGCAAGCATCCCTGTTTGGTATGAGACATCTAGGGCAAGTATTCCTGTTTGGTGTGAGACATCTAGGGCAAGTATTCCTGTTTGGTGTGAGACATCTAGGGCAAGCATTCCTGTTTGGCATGAGATAAGCATTCCTGTTTGGCGTGAGACATCTAGGGCAAGCATTCCTGTTTGCTGTGAGACATCTAGGGCAAGCATTCCTGTTTGGCGTGAGACATCTAGGGCAAGTATTCCTGTTTGGCGTGAGACATCTAGGGCAAGCATTCCTGTTTGGCGTGAGACATCTAGGGCAAGTATTCCTGTTTGGTGTGAGACATCTAGGGCAAGTATTCCTGTTTGGTGTGAGACATCTAGGGCAAGCATTCCTGTTTGGCATGAGACAAGCAGTCCTGTTTGGCGTGAGACATCTAGGGCAAGCATTCCTGTTTGCTGTGAGACATCTAGGGCAAGCATTCCTGTTTGCTGTGAGACATCTAGGGCAAGCATTCCTGTTTGGCGTGAGACATCTAGGGCAAGTATTCCTGTTTGGCGTGAGACATCTAGGGCAAGCATTTCTGTTTGGCGTGAGACATCTAGGGCAAGTATTCCTGTTTGGCGTGAGACATCTAGGGCAAGCATTCCTGTTTGCTGTGAGACATCTAGGGCAAGCATTCCTGTTTGGCGTGAGACATCTAGGGCAAGTATTCCTGTTTGGCGTGAGACATCTAGGGCAAGCATTCCTGTTTGGCGTGAGACATCTAGGGCAAGCATTCCTGTTTGGTGTAAGACATCTAGGGCAAGTATTCCTGTTTGGTGTGAGACATCTAGGGCAAGCATTCCTGTTTGGCGTGAGACATCTAGGGCAAGCATCCCTGTTTTGCGTGAGACATCTAGGGCAAGCATTCCTGTTTGGCATGAGACATCTAGGGCAAGCATTCCTGTTTGGTGTGAGACATCTAGGGCAAGCATTCCTGTTTGGCATGAGACAAGCATTCCTGTTTGGCGTGAGACATCTAGGGCAAGCATTCCTGTTTGCTGTGAGACATCTAGGGCAAGCATTCCTGTTTGGCGTGAGACATCTAGGGCAAGCATTCCTGTTTGGCGTGAGACATCTAGGGCAAGCATTCCTGTTTGGCGTGAGACATCTAGGGCAAGCATCCCTGTTTGCTGTGAGACATCTAGGGCAAGCATTCCTGTTTGGCGTGAGACATCTAGGGCAAGCATTCCTGTTTGGCGTGAGACATCTAGGGCAAGCATTCCTGTTTGGCATGAGACATCTAGGGCAAGCATTCCTGTTTGGCGTGAGACATCTAGGGCAAGCATTCCTGTTTGGTGTGAGACATCTAGGGCAAGCATTCCTGTTTGGCGTGAGACATCTAGGGCAAGCATTCCTGTTTGGCGTGAGACATCTAGGGCAAGTATTCCTGTTTGGCGTGGGACATCTAGGGCAAGCATTCCTGTTTGGCGTGAGACATCTAGAGCAAGCATTCCTGTTTGGCGTGGGACATCTAGGGCAAGCATTCCTGTTTGGCGTGAGACATCTAGGGCAAGCATTCCTGTTTGGTGTGAGACATCTAGGGCAAGCATTCCTGTCAGTGCTACTTTAAGCCTACATATGTATGTGCATAGACTGCAGCCAGTTCCTGCTAGTGGACGGCCTCTCCCAGTGTCTCCCACACATGTGTATACAGTATATAAGTTCCTACCCACTTCACCTCTACCCTATACATGGTGTGTACAGGTTAGGTTGCTCCCAGCATATGTGTCAGTGTCCCAAAAGGAGAGGGCATAACAGCTCACAGCAATGCACTTACAACAACTTTGTTTTCACTAAATGATTGGCAGGTAATCAAACATTTAGATGATCCTTTACCTGTTAATATAATGAGCAACAAGTATTAAAAAGGTCCTATAAATGGGTGTGGTCAACATTGGTGAATTCTTACTTATAAAAAAAAATTTTTTTGTGTTTTCGTTATCTTCTTTATAGTCGCCTAATTAGAAGTTCTTACCACAACTAACCAATCAGAGATGCTATTATGTATATACCATGCTTAGTGTAGTATGCACATGTGATTCACATATACACTTGTAGACACGTGCATCATAAGTAGGTTCCTGGTTTTGTTGAAGGTTTGTGCTGTTAACTAGTTACATGAGAGCAGTGAGGAAACCAGCTGATCCCTTCTTTGCTCCTCTTCCTAGTGAGAGCATGGCTGCTTACTGACTCGACTCAGCTAGACTATATACACAAATGTTTATCACACGCACGATCTTTTCCCAATCTTTGAGTCTTTTACTGAATCGAGAAACAGATTAGTCGTTGCAATGAGTTGGGCATTTGGAGTCTGGCAGTAAAATTATGTGAATGGACTTATTGTATGCATGTTTAGTGGGGGTGGGGTGGGGGAATAGATGCAAGATCCTTGATGACCACATTCCTCGGCTTCTTAATGTTTTTTGGGGATACCGGCTAAATTCACGAAGTATTCAAGGTAGGCTAGAAGTGTCTTTGGAGCTAAATTTAACCCAACCACATGAGTGGCTGCATGGCTGCGTGGCTGCATGGCTGCATGGCTTGCATGGCTGCGTGGCTGCATGGCTGCATGGCTGCGTGGCTGCATGGCTGCGTGGCTGCATTGATGATGACTGTGGCTGCATGGCTGCATGGCTGCATGGCTGTGGCTGCATGGATGCATGGCTGCATGGCTGCATGGCTGCATGGATGCATGGCTGCATGGTTGCATGGCTGCATGGATGCATGGCTGCGTGGCTGTAGCTGCATGGCTGCGTGGCTGTGGCTGCATGGCTGCATGGCTGTGGCTGCATGGCTGCATGGCTGCGTGGCTGCATGGCTGCGTGGCTGCATGGCTGCATGGCTGCATGGCTGCATGGCTGCATGGCATGGCTGTGTGGCTGCGTGGCTGCGTGGCTGCATGGCTGCATGGCTGCATGGCTGCAGCCTCTAGCATGTATCAAGAACTAGTGTCCACAGTCATGCTAGAGGATGCACCCACGCACCTCCCTCTCCCACCTCTCTCTGCACCAAAACTTTATAACTTCAAGCAGATGTTTCACAGTGAGGGGTCTGTCTATTTATATATTATGTGTGTGTATATACACAGTATGCATGTACGTAGGAATAGACTTCAAGTGGGGCTCTCTGTGGCATTCATAGGCGACATAGTTGTCATGTGGTTGGCCATTGACTTGAGATGTCACTATGTGTGTCCTGGTTGTCTTCACTACCGGCTCTGTCTGTGAGTGTTCAGATGTTAGCTTCATGTAAGCACATTAAGTCAATGTAGACGACCCATGGTTGCGGATATGTAGCTGATGAATGCCACAGAGAACTTGAATAATAGCCCACTTGAAGCCAACACCTCTACATTCATACACTGTAAGAAGTGGTTGTTAGGTAGTTATCTTCATCAAGCAGAGGTCCTGCTTGACTGTTATTCTAGCCCTGAAGTGTCAGTCATGACTATTCCCTCCTGCTCAAGAGTCTGTGCTCCTTGCATTGCTATTGCTGATGGCCACCAATTTCTAGGCTCTGAGCGATATCTGCCATCCCTAGTTGACTAGCTAGCTGGTAGGCCAGCAACCTGCACCCACATGCATGTATGACACACTGCCTAAGGCTGTGCACGGACATTGCTTGTTAAGCAGTTGCTCAGTGCTAGGCAGCCATTTTGGGGTGCCTTGCTGACTGATGCTGTAAGCACCCATTGACCATCAGTACTACTACTATAGATACATACACACACGCACCTCATTGCAATGGAGCATATCTGCTTCAAGTGGTGCAGGGGGAGGAGAGTGGGAAGGAAGGGGGGGAAGGGGAAGGGAGGAGGAGGAGAGAGGAGGAGGAGGGAGGGATGGAGGAAGGAGGGAGGAGGAAAGAGAGAGGAGGAGGAGAGGGGAGGAGGAGGAGAGGGGAGGAGGAGGGAGGGAAGGAGGAGGAGGGAGGGAGGAGGGAGGAGGAGGGAGGAGGGAGGAGGAGAGGGAGGATGAGGGAGGGAGGAGGAGAGAGAGGGAGGAGGAGGGAGGGAGGAGGAGGGAGGGAGGAGGAGGGAGGGAGGAGGAGGGAGGGAGGAGGAGGGAGGGAGGAGGAGGAGAGAGAGGGAGGAGGAGGGAGGGAGGAGGAGGGAGGGAGGAGGAGGGAGGGAGGGAGGAGGGAGGGAGGAGAGAGGGAGGAGGGAGGGAGGAGGGAGGGAGGAGGGAGGGAGGAGGGAGGGAGGAGGGAGGGAGGAGGGAGGGAGGAGGGAGGGAGGAGGGAGGGAGGAGGGAGGGAGGAGGGAGGGAGGAGGGAGGGAGGAGGGAGGGAGGAGGGAGGGAGGAGGGAGGGAGGGAGGAGGGAGGGAGGGAGGAGAGGGGAGGAGGAGGAGAGAGGGAGGAGGAGGGAGGGAGGGAGGAGAGGGAGGAGGGAGGGAGGAGGGAGGGAGGAGGGAGGGAGGAGGGAGGGAGGAGGGAGGGAGGGAGGGAGGAGGGAGGGAGGGAGGGAGGAGGGAGGGAGGAGGGAGGGAGGGAGGAGGGAGGGAGGAGGGAGGGAGGAGGGAGGGAGGGAGGAGGGAGGGCGTGCTTGCGTGATGGGCGTGTCGTTCGTGCGGAGGAGGGAGGGAGGAGGGAGGGAGGGAGGAGGGAGGGAGGAGGAGGGAGGAGGGAGGGAGGAGGGAGGAGGAGGGAGGTGGAGGAGGCGAGGGGAGGAGGAGGAGGGAGAGAGAGGCGGAGGGAGGAGGAGGGAGGGAGGAGGGAGGGGAGGGGAGGAGGAGGAGAGAGGGATATGCATCCTCCACCAGAAAACTCTTAACCCAATACTACTGCGGTTGGTATATTATAGCCACACCAAAAACATGTGTTGTGTAGGAAATGATAATGGGTTAAAATAATAATAATAAAAATCTGGGGTTCCCCATTAAGAGCAGTCCTCTCTCCTGAACTAAGCATTGGAACATCATGCACACAAGCATTGGCTGCCTACACTCATGTGCAATAGTATGCAAGTATGTATGTGC
Organism: Cladorhizidae sp. MBARI D1340-BT2; assembly: GCA_028752905.1. Lineage (NCBI taxonomy): Eukaryota > Metazoa > Porifera > Demospongiae > Poecilosclerida > Cladorhizidae > Cladorhizidae sp. MBARI D1340-BT2. Next base: position 16,504,423 of record JAQNBH010000016.1, read on the forward strand.
GAGCAATTAGCCCGATCAGATGGCATCTTTGATATGTGATCCCCCCCCCCTCCACAATCAAATTACGCTTGCAATAGTGTCTGCTGGCGTGAAGTAACATAAGGAGGGAAGTTTGTCTAGCCTGGTACGTCCAGCATCACACATGCACACTCACAACACACACACACACACCACACACACACACCACACACACACCACACACACACCACACACGCACACATACCACACACACCACACGCACACACACAGCCCACACCACACACACCACACACACACCACACACATACACCACACATCCCCCCCACACACACAGACACACATCCCACACACATATATTATTATTCATGCTGCTAGAAAAGAAGACACATTTATTTGTGGTGTGATTCTTATGGGAGACTTGATAACACACAGAATGGATCATGTGACATGTCTAACAATACCATCGTGTGATCATGTAACATGTCTAACAATACCATCGTGTGATCATGTGACATGTCTAACAATACCATTGTGTGATCATGTGACATGTCTAACAATACAATTGTGTGATCATGTGACATGTCTAACAATACCATTGTGTGCTTAGATAAAGGCTCTTGCTACTATATACATATAACCTATACACAGATACAAACACGACTAGACAAGCTAGTGTGGTGCAGAGAAGCTTATAAATATTACGATACTTATCCATTAAAATAACCACACCTACCTTGGTATGCGTCCAATAGGAATAGTCGAAGCTGAATGTCTTCATGCTATCAGTGAATGAGGCCTTAGGGTCTTGAATTGCTACGGGAGAGAGAGGGAGATGAAAGCAGCTGCAAAATGACGTGTCACAAGTTGACTTTTGGAGTTTCCTCCAACCCTACCACCAACCTCCACTAAGTAACTCTCTAATTAACCAACCTTACCACCATGAGTTAACCTCCACTAAGTAACTCACCAATTAACCAACCTTACCACCATGAGTTAACCTCCACTAAGTAACTCACTAATTAATCAACCCTACCACCATGAGTTAACCTCCACTAAGTAACTCACTAATTAATCAACCCTACCACCATGAGTTAACCTCCACTAAGTAACTCACTAATTAACCAACCCTACCACCATGAGTTAACCTCCACGAAGTAACTCACTAATTAACCAACCCTACCACCATGAGTTAACCTCCACTAAGTAACTCACTAATTAACCAACCTTACCACCATGAGTTAACCTCCACTAAGTAACTCACTAATTAACCAACCCTATCCACTAAGTAACTCCCTAATTAACCAACCTTACCACCATGAGTTAACCTCCACTAAGTAACTCACTAATTAACCAACCCTACCACCATGAGTTAACCTCCACTAAGTAACTCACTAATTAACCAACCTTACCACCATGAGTTAACCTCCACTAAGTAACTCACTAATTAACCCACCCTACCACCATGAGTTAACCTCCACTAAGTAACTCACTAATTAACCAACCTTACCACCATGAGTTAACCTCCACTAAGTAACTCACTAAGTAACCAACCCTACCACCATGAGTTAACCTCCACGAAGTAACTCACTAATTAACCAACCCTACCACCATGAGTTAACCTCCACTAAGTAACTCACTAATTAACCAACCTTACCACCATGAGTTAACCTCCACTAAGTAACTCACTAATTAACCAACCCTACCACCATGAGTTAACCTCCACTAAGTAACTCCCTAATTAACCAACCTTACCACCATGAGTTAACCTCCACTAAGTAACTCACTAATTAACCAACCCTACCACCATGAGTTAACCTCCACTAAGTAACTCACTAATTAACCAACCTTACCACCATGAGTTAACCTCCACTAAGTAACTCACTAATTAACCCACCCTACCACCATGAGTTAACCTCCACTAAGTAACTCACTAATTAACCAACCTTACCACCATGAGTTAACCTCCACTAAGTAACTCACTAAGTAACCAACCTTACCACCATGAGTTAACCTCCACTAAGTAACTCACTAATTAACCAACCCTACCACCATGAGTTAACCTCCAAGTAACTCACTAATTAACCAACCTTACCACCATGAGTTAACCTCCACTAAGTATAACTCACTAATTAACCAACCTTACCACCATGAGTTAACCTCCACTAAGTGTAACTCACTAATTAACCAACCTTACCACCATGAGTTAACCTCCACTAAGTGTAACTAACTAATTAACCAACCTTACCACCATGAGTTAACCTCCACTAAGTAACCACTAAGTAACTCCCTAATCAACCAACCTTACCACCATGAGTTAACCAGGGGTGTATTTAGGGGGGGCGGGGGGGGGCATTCGCCCCCCCTTGTATCATTCTCGCCCCCCCCCCTTGAAATTAGAGATTTTTTAAAAAATAATGTCAAGAAAGGTGTAATACAAGAAAGGTGTAATAAGCTTATGATATCAGGTTCAAATGATAGGAATGTCAAACTGAGGTTCTTCTTGGTTTTCTCTGCCATACGTCCACAATCTCTTCAAGGTCGCTCTCAGAGAGTACTTCTGGTGCCTCTATAGCAATCCTCATAAGGTGAGAAAGGCTGCAGTCACTTAGAGAATTACGCAAACGAGTCTTGATCATCTTCATCTGTGAGAAGCTTCTCTCCACAGAAGCAGTAGAAACTGGAATCGATAAGCAGATGGAGGCAATCTTGTGCAAATTGGGAAACATGGCCTTGAGCATGTCGTTTGAAACAAGTTCTTTCAGCTGTGATGCAGTAGTATCCCGTGGTTGCTTGACTAACAGCTGGCGGAATGTTTTCCACTCTGTAAGTATTTCAGTGGAAATCATGGCTGTCTTCACTGTTTCTTCTCCATCCAATGTTTCTGCATCTCTATCTTCTCCGTAGTGAGCAATCAGTTTCTCAACAGACGTGTCTCCATAAGTGGGAAAAGATACTGAATCTGGTTTTGGAACTTTCCGTGGATCGAATATAGACAATGCTGATACAACAGCGTTGGATGAAGAAAATCGGCTTGTTATGTTGGCCTTTAAATCAGCAACAAAAGGCTTACCAACAACATTCTGGAACGAAAGTATTTTATCAGCGTCAATAGACACCTTTGTAGATGACTTCAAGTCTTCAACGTTTTCAAGAAGCTCCAACACCCAGTTCGCTCCAGGCAAAACTGCATCATCCAAGGATTTAACAGTAGCATCAACAAGGAATGATATCAACGAGAGGTCAAGCTGCTCTGCCTGAAGTGCTTTGCTGAGCTTGGCTACTTGTGGTAGAGTGAAATCAAGCAAATATATAGCTGCAATCGTAGACAATTTGCAGAGGGCACCATGGATTCCAAGAGCTTCTGGCTCGTGGGACGTCTCGTGGATGTTCCCAATGGTGATTACAATTGCAGAATAACTTGCTTTGACAGCTTTGACACACCTTTCATGTGCCAGCCAGCGTGTGTCAGATGGCTTGATCACTTTCATTTCTGGAAGTTCAAGAACGTGCTGTACCTCCTTCAGACACTCTGCTTGCTTGGGGGAATTGCGAAAATGCTTCCAAAGAGTAGTCAATGTTCTGTAAACATGAGCAATTCCAGGAGTTTTATTGGCAGCTTGCACACAAGCCAACTGCAGTAAGTGACAGTGGCAGTGTATAAACAGAGCGTGAGGAGTATGTTTCTTGATACGTGCCTGAACCCCGGTCTTTCGTCCAGAAAAAGTTGCAGCTCCATCAAATCCCAATCCAACTATTCTTCCGACTTGTAGACCTTTCTTCTTTAAACAATCGATGAGATTAGAATAGATGGTCTCTGCATCAGCCTTCTTCAATGGAATAAGCTCCAGAAAGCACTCTACTGGTACACCATCTTCCTCCCAGCGGCAAAACACAGACAATTCTTCTACGTTGGTGACATCTGTGCACTCATCTGCCATGAGGCTGTACATAGGTGCCTTTTGAAGTCGCTTCAGAATCGACTCCTCCACCCATGTCCCCAATGATTCGATGAATTCAACCACAGCCACTCTTGATGTGTACACAGCATTTCTTGGTGCAGTTTCTAAGAATTGCTTCAAATGTTGGCTGCCACATCGAACCACCACGTCAACCAGCTTCTCAAATTTTGTCGAATGTGCAACTTGTTCTTTCGTAAGAAAATGAGTGAGTAGGATCAGGCACTTCACTGCAGCTCTGTTCTGAGCTCTTTTGCGAGCTAAAACATTCTGGAGTTGCTGTACAACTGTTCCACCTTTGGCTGCTCCTTTAGCTGCAAAAAGAGCTTGAGTTGCATGGATATGGAAGTCACTTCTCGCATGAGCTTTCATTTTTTCAACAGCTTTCTTCCAATTTCTGCAAGGTTGTGTGACCCACACTCCTCCAGTACGCTGCAGACCAGATTGCTTGCAAACCTTGCAAAAGGCACCATCGCTATCCTCGTCATAATAGAGCCAACTGAAATCTTTCTCCCAGCTCTTAGAGTATTTTCTCTTCGTGGATACAGAAGAGCGGTGTTTGTTTTGCTTGCTTTTCTTTGAAGGTGGAGGACTAAGGCTAGGACTAGATGCCTCGACATGCTCAGAGCTATCTGTTCTGCTATCTTCGCTATCGCTGCTATTAGCATGAGAAGAGGCTTGAGAAGTACTTGCAAAGTATGAGCGAATATCCATATTAATATGAAGAGAAATCAGCTAGTAAGGTTTCTTTTATAGAGACTTTAAGACCATGACATAATGGACTGAGTTAAAAATACTGAGAGAGAGTGGGAAAGAAGGAGGGAACTGAAGAAGTGACAAACCTACAAAGGAGAACACGTGGTGGTGTGTGATGACTTTAAGACCATGACATAATGGACTGAGTCTGAGAGAGAGTGGGAAAGAAGGAGGGAACTGAAGAAGTGACAAACCTACAAAGGAGAACACGTGGTGGTGTGTGATGACTTTAAGACCATGACATAATGGACTGAGTTAAAAATACTGAGAGAGAGTGGGAAAGAAGGAGGGAACTGAAGAAGTGACAAACCTACAAAGGAGAACACGTGGTGGCGTGTGATGACATCATGTCTAAGATTAGACTTGAAGACCATGACATAATGGACTGAGTTAAAAATACTGAGAGAGAGGGAGTGGGAAAGAAGGAGAAACAAAAGAAGTGACAAACCTACAAAGGAGAGCACGTGGTGGTGTGTGATGTCATCGTGTCATGACACATGCTCTCCTTTTTCCAAGCAGCTACAATATCATGAGAAATATATACAGTCTAGCCATAGTTCGGTATAGCATAATGCCATTGGTAGTCAGTCAAAATAGCTATCCTCAGACATTGTAAAAGCAAAAAAATATATGGGGGGATCTTCCCCCCAGACCCCCCTTTTACGACTTATGAACATGTTAAGAAAATATTAACAAAAATTAGGGCACCAAGTGACCAACCATTTCCACCCCCCCCCCCCCCCCCCCTAGAGAACTAGAGAAAAATTGTGTATGAAACCTGTTGTCCATGATTTTGTAAGAAAATGCATGGAATGCAACATAATTCGATTTCACAAAAGCCCACCTCCATTATACGAGTGACAAGTGACTATATCTAATCTATATATGCTGATTGCCGTAGCATGCAACTTCAGCAAATATTTAAGATGGAATGTTGTACTAAAGATTTTAGAAAAAGTGCATGCCATCATAAGTAGCAGCTATATATACAGTTAGTACTGCAAAAATACCTGTGGGTAAAACACTTTCGTACTCCACGCGGAAGCCCAGGGTGCACGTCCCCTTTCCGCACCATCCAGGCTCTCCGCCCCCCCTTATTTTTCCATATCTCAAGTTCGCCCCCCCTTGGCAAAATTTCTGTATACAACCCTGGTTAACCTCCACTAAGTAACTCACTAATTAACCAACCCTACCACCATGAGTTAACCTCCACTAAGTAACTCACTAATTAACCAGCATGTGTAGGATTGACCTCCCAGCTAAATTTAGTTATCCTCTCACTAATTAGTTGACCTCTCATTACTTAACCAGCTAAGTGCAATTGACCTCTCACTAATTAACCAGTTATTAATTAACCAGCTAAGTATACAGTTGGCCTGTTATTAATTTTAAAAAGAAAGTTGACTAACCAGCAAGTGCATAGTTGACTTCTCACTATTAACTAGCTAAGTACAGAGTTGACCTCTCACTAATTAAACAAAGTAGACTGGTAAACCACACCCACTTCAGACCATTATAACCACAAATGGGCTAGGAAGGTATCAGGGACCAAATTGCACCACACTTAATATTGCTCTAGTTATAGGATGCTTATTAATCATTGACCACAGGAACTGGACATATTCACAGACTCCTATTAAAAATGTATTGCATGTGCTAAATGCCTATAGCACATTCCCAGTAGACGTTATAAAACTTCACTTCTTCCAGTTTAACAGGAGAGAGCAAGAAAAGAAATAAAAAGTAAATAATAAGATGATGATGATAATGATGATGATGATGATGATGATGATGATGACGACGACGACAACAACAACAATAGTAATAATAATTACAATAACAATAATTAATAATGCTTTTAGATAGCTCTCACTAAGTGCTATAAAGAACTGTGGTATTGTAAGTATTGGGTCAGTGGCATGTGGCATGCCTATATGGGGTACCTAACCTGCTAACACTGATGGATGTATTTCAGCAACCTCACTTCAATAAACCTCAAACATGGTATAGCTAAGTGGCATCCTGATGTGTATCACTCTCTTCCTACCTTAAAAGCAAGAGTTTCAGAATGAAGAAATGCTTTACACATGATATAAAAGGTTTATTTTTATGGGGGGAGGGGCAAGTACTAGAAGTTTGCTTTTGTTCCCCCCCCCCTGGAACATAACTCCTTCACTATTTATGGCACATAAAAAGTCCTTTCTTTCTTTTCTTTCTGTGCTTGCTCAATAAAACTCTAGACTTGACAACAGGAACATACAGGGATGTTCCACACTGACTTACAAGACAGTGACCTCTTCAAAGAGGCACATTGGAAAATTGATATTCATTTTTAACACTACTTATGTAGCATTCAGTTACCTTGTAAAGGGTATTCAGAGCTACCCACAAGACAAGTTTGAACTCATTACTCTTCAAATCTTGGAGAGTGCTTTGTGGAGATGAATGACCTGAATTATTTTCCCTTTCCCAATAATGTACCTCCCTTCCCCTCATTTTATATCTCATTTTTAAGCTCATACAAAGTCATACAAAGCCCTATCATTTGGTTTCAAAATTATATTCCCACGGAGCATGAAAAAAGTTACAGATCTTAGAAAACAATGTTTTAACATGTTCGACCTTTAGATCCCCTTAAATACCTGACGATCACACTGCTATGAATAATCTCTTCCTGGCTTGACTTCCATTTCTGGAAGCCAAGAAAAAAAAGCTGCACAGACACGCTTACCTGGAATCGTTCCAAATCCCTTCGCTCATGAGAAAAAAGTTGCTCCCGGATGGATTTCTTTGTTGTAAGTTTTTTTTGTAGACATAGCACTTATTATTATTGTTGTTGTTGTTATCGTTGTTATTGTTGTTATTATTATTGTTGTTGTTGTTGTTGATGTAGCAATGCATAGCTTTTGTTTGCTTACTAAAATGGAGCTGATTTTTAAAATATAAACTGCAGCTTATTATATTTGCATTCTAATGGAGTTTGCTTGAAGAAGTTACAATATAATGGGATATATATATATAAAATTAAAATTAAATAAAAAATTAATGGCCAATCAGCAAAACAATTAACACTTTGAATGGAGCAATTCAACTACTGTACTCACCAGAATATCTAGCTGGAGGAGACTCCTACAAAGCTAGACCACAGATGAAAACTTACTATTAACAATTAGCCCTCCTCCAGCTAGATAGGATTACAGTAGCTACAACTTTCACAGGAACTCAGCCCATATTGGGTAGCTTAGCGTGGCTAACAAGTTCTGGTGCATTGTTTGTCCTTGTTGTGGATCCAGCACAAGACCTAGATATACCTAGTTTACACCAAAGGGATCTCAAGAATAGCCTCTAGCTATTGTTTCACTAAACAGTCTGCTCATAACTACATGCCTATAATAAGGCTTTAGATATAGTATCACTAGACATTATTCACTACCTGTATTGAAAGGTACTTATTTTTACAGCATACTTGTAGATCCTGGTGGATAACTAATGATTATCAACACAGAGTGTAGTAAGTGAATAATATTTTACCATTTTTAGAATTTTAATTTTATAACCTAAAAACAGCTACTGTACCTGTCAATATCAGTCAATTGATACTCATCCTTTCAGATCATCATATTATGTGGACTAGAATGACTGTTGGTGAAATGCTAAACAAGACTGTCTATGGACTATTGGAGCGCTGCATGCCATCACCATCAGCTACTAACTAAAGAAGACTGTCTAAAGACTGTTGGAGCACTGCCTGCCATCATCATCAGCTACAAACTAAAAAAGACTGTCTAAAGACTGTTGGAGCACTGCCTTCCCCATCATCATCAGCTACAAACTAAAGAAGACTGTCTAAAGACTGTTGGAGTACTGCATGCCATCATCATCAGCTACAAACTAAAGAAGACTGTCTAAAGACTGTTGGAGCACTGCATGCCATCATCATCAGCTACAAACTAAAGAAGACTGTCTAAAGACTGTTGGAGCACTGCATGTCATCATCACCAGCTAAAAACTAAAGAAGACTGTCTAAAGACTGTTGGAGCACTGCATGCCATCATCATCAGCTACAAACTAAAGAAGACTGTCTAAAGACTGTTGGAGCACTGCATGCCATCATCATCAGCTACAAACTAAAGAAGACTGTCTAAAGACTGTTGGAGCACTGCATGCCATCATCATCAGCTACAAACTAAAGAAGACTGTCTAAAGAGACTGTTGGAGAACTGCATGCCATCATCATCAGCTACAAACTAAAGAAGACTGTCTAAAGACTGTTGGAGAATTGCCTGCCATCACCATCAGCTATTAGAGTCATAAGGTAAACCAAACTGCATTCCTGCTTGATAAATCATGTTTTACCTACACTATGAACTCGACAATGAAACTCTTACCTTGTAGAGCACATAACATTGGGTGAAAATGTTGCTTACACACATACTTACATACAACATACATAGTAAGTTATTAGGTAAGGTTGGGTGGGATATGGAGTATCTCATCTCAGAGCTCCATTTTCCCCTCTCACATTGGAGATAGTTGTTTTGGGGGGGTCAGGCCCCACGTACGGAGTACAATATCCAATCTTAGAGCTTGTACATGGCTCGAAGCACAATCTCTAGTCTCGCAGCTCGTACACGGTGCAGCCCGAGACTAGAGATAGTCGGTTCCGTATCTTGCCCAAAATGGAGCCTAACCACACCCAAAATACATCCAATAAATATTCCTGTCTGTGGCTAGGTGTCTGACAAACGACACCACAATGTTTACATGTCATGCAAGGATAACACCTTACCGACCAGATACGAATCAAAGGGATAGGATACAGGATATATCTCCACAGCTGTTAACCAATCAGATCACGAGAAACTACTTGATGGTAAATAATATATATATATATATATATCCCGGTAAATATATATATATATATATATATATATCCCGGTAAATATATATATATATAAATATCCCGGTAAATATATATATATATATATATATATATATCCCAGTGACTGTATTATAGCCCAATGGTGGGACAGTGTATGAGTTGAGCACTAGAATACTGCAGAACCATCTTTGTGGATAGTTTAATGAAAAATAGAGCGGCAATTGTGAACATCTACTCTTTCCGATGCCATCCCTCACATATCCCCAACTCAAGCACACTATTCCTTTCGGAAGAACATTTATCAGAAAAGGAAGCTAGCTATGGAATGTGAAGCCTGTGGTCTCAAGTGACCTGATTAGTAGAGACATTGGGATACTATGTCTGTTGTTCGTGCGTAGAGGGTCAGGTGGGTTGGCAAGAGAATGAAGAATGTGACGTGGGTATCCTACGGATGCCACACCCACCATTCAAACTTGAACGTTTTTTTAAGTGGATGCTGTCATGCTCTGGCCTCCTGGCCAAGCTGAGTAACGCATTTAATTGTCCTCTCACACAACCTCCAAGCAGGAACTACTCTCCCCTCACAGGGACAACCATCCTCCAAGCAGGAACTACTCTCCCCTCACAGGGACAACCATCCTCCAAGCAGTAACTACTCTCCCCTTACAGAGACAACCCATCCTCCAAGCAGTAACTACTCTCCCCTCACAGAGACAACCATCCTCCAAGTAGGAACTACTCTCCCCTCACAGGGACAACCATCCTCCAAGTAGGAACTACTCTCCCTTCACAGGGACAACCCATCCTCCAAGCAGTAACTACTCTCCCCTCACAGAGACAACCATCCTCCAAGCAGTAACTACTCTCCCCTCACAGAGACAACCCATTCCCCAAGCAGTAACTACTCTCCCCTCACAGAGACAACCATCCTCCAAGCAGTAACTACTCTCCCCTCACAGAGACAACCATCCTCCAAGCAGTAACTACTCTCCCCTCACAGAGACAACCCATCCTCCAAGCATAACTACTCTCCCTTCACAGAGACAACCCATCCTCCAAGCAGTAACTACTCTCCCCTCACAGAGACAACCATCCTCCAAGCAGTAACTACTCTCCCCTCACAGAGACAACCATCCTCCAAGCAGTAACTACTCTCCCCTCACAGAGACAACCATCCTCCAATCAGTAACTACTCTCCCCTCACAGAGACAACCCATTCTCCTAGCAGTAACTACTCTCCCCTCACAGAGACAACCATCCTCCAAGCAGTAACTACTCTCCCTTCACAGAGACAACCCATTCTCCAAGCAGTAACTACTCTCCCTTCACAGAGACAACCCATTCTCCAAGCAGTAACATCTCTCCCCTCACAGAGACAACCATCCTCCAAGAAGGGATAACTGTCCTCCATGAAAGGACAACTATCCACCAAAAAGGGACAAGCAACCTCTGAGCAGGGACAGCCATCCCAGATCAGCAGAGAGAGAGTGTGCATGCATTGTCAATGACTTGGATGAACATTGCACCTCACAGGGAGCAGAAACAGGGAAGAAGGGAGGCAGGTTTGCAGAGCATGGGAAGCATGCAATGTGTAGGGAGGAATTGGGGGGGGGGGCTAGAACATGTACCCTACACGGATATTTTGAATTTTGCCCCCCCCCCCCCCATTTTCCCCCCTCTAAAGCCCGTGGCACTGTAAAGTAACCATAGTGATATTAATACCCCCACAAATACTATATTTGTAGGAGCATGTGACAAAATGGAAAAAGAAGCTGGAGTAGATGATGGGCCAGGTCTGGAGACATGAACCCCGGGGAAGTATTAGAGGAAGTGGTTGTGGCATCAGGTAATTATAAACCACAGAGATGGTGTGCTAGTGAATCCTTCAAAGTATTGAAAGGAATCAGAGAGAAGCCAACGCAGAACGGCAGCCGTGAGGAGGTTCAAAGTGAGGGCCGATTTGGATGATGTCAACTAAATATAGTACTGCACATGAGGTTTATACAAAAACATACAGTGTTGCTGTAGCTAGTATATATATACATGTATATATATATATATATATATATTTATATATATATATTTATTTATATATGTTTATATATAATATATATATATTTATATATATTTATATATATATATATATTTATATATATATTTATATATATATTTATATATATATATACTAGTAATGAATGCAAAGGCACTGAGTGGTGAGAGAAGGTGCAATGAAGGGGGTAAAAATAAAATTAAAAAATCAGTTTGAAATCCTGAAGCCGAGTTGAGCCGAGAGCCCTGCTAAGATATCCACCGAGACGATCATTTCCAGTATACAAATTATCACACCTCCACAGCTAGAGCGCGCTGTTGAATTGGAGTAGCTATGTCAAAGTAAAACTCCATCATACTTTACTGTCAGCTGTTAACAATGCAGGCTGTTCTCATTGCAGCCATTTTTTCTCCTTTCTAGCTTTGACTCTGCTGCCATCTTCTCGATCTTTCTCGTCACTATGACAACCATTCCCAGTTTGCATGAGCCCTCTTTATTTAAGGCGGGTGACCCATTTATATTTTTTACGGACGCCATGCACAGCAATACCAAGTTTTCCATCCCACTCCACACTGGGGGCGCTAACTACAACAGTGCGCTGCTATAACTATATATATATAATTATATACATTATAAATACAAACAGTTTCTCATGAATAATTACAAGGTAGATATAGCACTTATCCTACCCTGTGTGTGGTGAAATTCATCTGTCTCTGGTAAGGCACTATGCGTGTGTGAGTTGTATGGTTGCCATGTAAACATTGTGGCGTGGCTTTGCCGTGCCACTTTGCCACGCCCTGGCATACTTGAGTGATATGTGTTAGATGTATATTTGTTTGTTTTGGACAATAAATTCATTATTAGGCTCGGGTTTAGGGTACAATTGTCTCCAGTTTCGGAGCTCGGACATGATGAGGCACACATGTCGAGCTATGCATGAACTCCGAGACTAGAGATAATCCGTAGGGACCTTGCCTAATAACTAATACTACCATTATACAAGTGTTGCTGGAGCAAGCATATAATTATGTGCATATAGCAGCTAGTATATATATACATGCATATAGCAGCTAGTATATATATACATGCATTATACCAGCTAGTATATATACACATGCATATAGCAGCTAGTATATATATATACATGCATATAGTAGCTAGTATATATATATATACACATGCATATAGCAGCTAGTATATATATATACACATGCATATAGTAGCTAGTATATATATATACACATGCATATAGCAGCTAGTATATATATACACATGCATATAGTAGCTAGTATATATATATATATACTCACATGCATATAGCAGCTAGTATATATATATATACACACATGCATATAGTAGTTAGTATATATATATATACACATGCATATAGCAGCTAGTATATATATATACACATGCATATAGTAGCTAGTATATATATATACACATGCATATAGCAGCTAGTATATATATACACATGCATATAGTAGCTAGTATATATATATATATACTCACATGCATATAGCAGCTAGTATATATATATATACACACATGCATATAGCAGCTAGTATATATATACACATGCACATAACAGCTAGTATATATATACACATGCATATAGCAGCTAGTATATATATACACATGCATATAGCAGCTAGTATATATATATATACACATGCATATAGCAGCTAGTATATATACACATGCATAATTAGCTAGTATATATATATATATACACACGGCTAGTATATATACACATGCACATAGCAGCTAGTATATAATACACATGCATATAGCAGCTAGTATATATATATACACATGCATATAGCAGCTAGTATATATATATATATATACACATGCATATAGCAGCTAGTATATATATATATACACATGCATATAGCAGCTAGTATATATACACACATGCATATAGTAGCTAGTATATATATATATACACATGCTAGTATATATACACATGCACATAGCAGCTAGTATATAATACACATGCATATAGCAGCTAGTATATATATATATATACACATGCATATAGCAGCTAGTATATATATACACATGCATATAGCAGCTAGTATATATATATATACACACGGCTAGTATATATACACATGCACATAGCAGCTAGTATATAATACACATGCATATAGCAGCTAGTATATATATATACACATGCATATAGCAGCTAGTATATATACACACATGCATATAGTAGCTAGTATATATATATATACACATGCTAGTATATATACACACATGCATATAGCAGCTAGTATATATACACACATGCATATAGCAGCTAGTATATATATATACACATGCTAGTATATATACACACATGCATATAGCAGCTAGTATATATATATACACATGCTAGTATATATACACACATGCATATAGCAGCTAGTATATATATATATATACACACATACATATAGCAGCTAGTATATATACACACATGCATATAGCAGCTAGTATATATATACACATGCATATAGCAGCTAATATATATATATATATATATACATGCATATAGTAGCTAGTATATACGGTATTTCAGAATTTAACAAATTTTACAGCGTTCTCTCTTCCAGGAAGTACCGAGACAGCGATCATGTAGTACACTATGGAGCAGAAGTCAAAAGTGGGAAGTGGTGGTTCGAGGACAAGTCCACACAACTGACAGGCAACGATATGCTCCAGAGTTCCATGTGTGGTGTGAGCAAGCTCCATACATCAACATGATCAAACACTGGACAAGTCAACCCAGCATTTCACCACTTGAATGCACGGAGCTTGCTCATGCCACACATGGAACTCCAGAACACATCGGCACCTCTGGGCTACGTAGGACTTCTCCTCTAACCACATGTTGCCCACTTTCGATTTCTGCTCTGTGGGTGTGGTTCACGGTTATCAGATGCTGTTCAAGCATTACGGCACAAATTACCACGTCTTCTGAGCACTCGCTGAAAGAGAGAACACTCCAAATCAAATTGTGAAATTCTGAAGTGCACTACATAAAAAACAACTAGAAACTATAACACAACACAAATGACTTCATTAACTTCCTAAACAAGAACAGGTTGCAGGATGTATGCACCCAGCGCTGCGAGAGATGAACTTGCCGGCTGTTTGAACTGCCCCCTGGCTCAGTGCTGCGTGTTTTGATAACGTGTCTCGACACAAAGGTAACTGATGCCGATCGACTACAGCTGTTCGGTTTATGCAGAGTCGGCATGTATACCTGTACTTGACGGAGCCTGATTATTATTTTTTCCCCATAATTAGAACAAACTCATTTACAGATCTAGCCTGCTGGATTGAGGGGCATAAACGACTTTCCTCATATTGTGGCGATGAAGATGCCGTGGGTGTCTTGTGCAGCGATGGTGGCACAAGACTGTGATAGAGGTGAAACGTGGAGCTTTATAATCATCCTTGTGTGGACAAACACACACGTAATACACACACACACACACACATACCAATGGACAGCATAATTACTTGACCAGTTCACCTGCAGAGGTCGCACAGGAAAGGGGGAAATAGTTTCACAGTTTGTTACTACATGTACCTTATTTCATAGTGAATGCAGTTATTTATGCTCTAGTTAGTGGTAATTGAAGATCATTATTTCCACTTAGACTGTCCCACTATCAACATCTCACCTCTTAGATTGCACCACTCTCAACATCTTACCTCTTAGATTACACCACTATCAACACCTATCCTCTTGGCCATGGGCACCCAGACCATAAGTGAGCAAACCTCTCTCACCACAGCATGTAGGATATGTTTACTAGAAATGCAAATGAGGGGGCGGGAGATCCTAAAACACTAATTGTGTTTTAGCCTGAAGGATTAAACTTTTGTGACTTAATTTTTTTAAATTTTTTTACAAAATTTAGCATTGTTAAAGTTGTTGCCATTGGCCTAGCCACCCCCAAGCTCATGGCTAATACACCAGTACCCATCTGTTGATCTGCATACATTAGTGATGTCATCATGATGATGTAATGCTTAGGTTATGCTATGGGGAAGTAGCCAAGACTTGTACATATTTATATGCTCCTTACAGATTCCCAACGGGTGAAAGGTTTTGAAAAATCTGATGCCCCGGAGTTTTGCTTAGAATCGTTGGAGGCAGCTTCCCTTGAGTGAGCTCACCAGGCAGAACTTTCTGAATTTTCAGAGTACTAAAGCAAAGACAGAAGCTGACAGGAACTGTCTAACACCATGTGAAAGTGTGTGGTTTGCACTCTTGACGCTGTTTAGTGTGTTTAGTACGCTCTCCATCATTACCACATCTCTCCTCTATTGACTATATGCATTAATTATCCGTACAACTATCTAGTCAGTCCTCTCATGTACTCGCTGCCCGAGAGAGAGGGAGAGAATGGCAGCGCATGCAAGGAATTGTGTGTTTCCCTTACCAAGATTGACAGATAATAGTTTCTGTACCAACATGACAAAAAAATTGTACCACCTGCAATTCTAGAGCATGTCGATGAACGTGTGCATCCAGTTTTCTTTCTTTAATGTTCACCTGCAGCCATATTCCCAACCCTTTCTCTTCACTATGGTTACCATTTCCAGCGTATAAGCCCATTTCAGTTGAGGCGGGTGACCCGTTCATATTTCTTGCGGGTGAAGGTGACGCTGAATATATTGCTGTATAGAGAACCACACAGATATGCCATGCGCGACAATACTGCCAACTCCGCTGCAAGGCTTGCTTCGCTCATCAAATAAACACCTTCTAGTCAGTACAATACTTTTCCTCGTTTTCTCCAATTATCACTCACTCGTGATTAATTCACATTTTTGTATAAGTGATAATCATTGGGATAAGTATTTATGCGCACGTGGATTCTTGATGAAGTTTAACACCCAACACAATAGCTGACATGTCGTTTGGTCTTCTCAATCCAGCAGGTTGGACCTGTTAGCTCTAATTATAGGCAAATCTTAGCTCCGCCTACTCCAGGTACATATACGGTTCGTGGTTGTGCTGACTTTTGCATGCACAGGAAGTTTGCACCCGCTCTACGAAAGCCTTCCAGCTGCTGCCAGCATTCAGTACAATACCGAGTCCATATATAGGTCAGTTCCTTGACAGACATCTGTTTTTGTAGCCATCCTAATAGGTCAACTGATATGGTCCATAAAAAGGAAGGGGATTGGACTGGACTCTTCCTGGATCTGCTACTGCCACACTGAAGCTGCACAACTGATGCTAACTTTCCGTGACATACTACACCTTTGAACACCACAACACAAGAAGCCACAATAGAGACACTTTTCCACGGCTACACACAGAGGTACTTATAAAACACCGCCTAGCTTCGTATTAGCTCTGCCTTACAAACCAATTAGTTTAAATCGTAACATAATGGAAAGAAGAAAGGCTACTTGGGATCCTGCGGTGTTTGCCCCTGTGAAAGTGGTTCAATAATTCTTCTATGCATTCCCTCTATGTGGAATAGATAATTGGAGTAAAGAAAGCTGGGTACATTTTGTGGATATAGTGGCCTAACAACAAACCAATTAGTTTAAATTGTAACATAATGGAAAGAAGAAAGGCTACTTGGGATCCTGCGGTGTTTGCCCCTGTGAAAGTGGTCCAATAATTCTTCTATGCATTCCCTCTATGTGGAATAGATAATTGGAGTAAAGAAAGCTGGGTACATTTTGTGGATACAGTGGCCTAACACAAACACCGCAAACTCTAGTGGTTTAGTGCCTGGCTTTTGACCACAGCTGCAAGAGAACCAGTGCTTAGCAGCAAATAGGAACTTACTGCACAACATTATTGAGTAACACACACTCACTGGTTCTTCTAAAGAAGAGAGGGGGAGCTAGTCTTGCGAGCGAGGCTAAGAAGGAGCCAAGCTAAGAAGGAGCTGGTCTCGTGAGCCTGGCAAAGAAGGAGATGGTCTCATGAACCAGGTAAAGAAGGAGCTGGTATCATGAGCCAGGCAAAGAAGGAGATGGTCTCATGAACCAGGTAAAGAAGGAGCTGGTCTCATGAGCCAGGCAAAGAAGGAGATGTCTCGTGAGCCAGGAAAAGAAGGAGGTGGTGTCATGAGCCAGGTAAAGAAGGAGCTGTCTCGTGAGCCAAGCAAAGAAGGAGGTGGTCTCACGAGCTAGGCAAAGAAGGAGATGTCTCGTGAGCCAGGAAAAGAAGGAGGTGGTCTCATGAGCCAGGCAAAGAAGGAGATGGTCTCATGAACCAGGTAAAGATGGAGATGGTCTCGTGAACCAGGTAGATAGAGATGGAGATGGTCTCATGAGCCAGGTAAAGAATGGGAACAAGGAGATCACCAAGAAACTAAGACAATTGGGAGTAACCTTAGGTGCAGTCATACTTGTAATCCTAGCCCCAATGCTTTGTGAAACGCTGAAGTAGTTTTGACTGATGTCACTATGCATGTGCGCTTTCCCCTCCCCCCCCCCCCCCCACCCACCCCCAACAAGAGCGAGATGCCGTATGGCTTCTAAAAATATGTTTTGTAAAAACAAGAGCTGCGCTTAACAGCTAGATGGGCACAAAACATAAAATGCACTCAACAACCAGAGATTGCAATATTAGGGCTAAGTATACAGGTGTGGTAGTGGTGGCAGGTCTCCTGACAACACAGAGCAACTGTCATGGTGCTATGAAGTACTAGATGACTGGCCATTCACCAAATACAGTCTGTTAACATTTGCTGCCATTGCTTAGAACCATACAATTGAACAAAGCAGGAGAGCAAGCTCCTTGTAAGCTCTACAATGCAAGCAAAAGCAAAAATGTGATAATACGCTGTAGCATGACAAGCTAGTGGGTACTTATGGTTACGGTGCCTAGCACACTAGCAACTGTGCTAAAATTCTCAGCTGAATGTACCATAAATGGCTACCCCTACTCTATCTTGTCATTTCCCCCCATTATTCCCCCTCCCCCCTCCATTTCTCTAGCTATAGCCATTTAATCTTCAGACAATGACTGCTAGGGGAAGGTACAAGGGTTTACAGGATTTCAAGAAACCAGTCAGGTATTTCAACCCATCTTTTCAGACTGCAGTCTAGGGCAACCTATTTATGGAAGAATCTTTCTACAGGCCTGCCTCTGAATATCATTAGCCACCATACCCACTGCAGTGAATTCATGTTAGCTAGCAAGGTTATTGTCACGCAAGTATCACTGAGTCACTCGAACTAAAACAGCTATACGTTGAACTTACAAGTCCTTTTTCCAGACATCTGAATGATGCAGGTTGACTTATTGTCTATCTCTCTGGTATTGAATGGCCTAACCCGGACAGCAACTTTCACCGACCCCGACATGATGGCTACTTCAGGTTTACTCCAGCTCTCTTCAAAAGTGGTTGAAACTCCAAACCAATAAACAACAATAAGTTTCCGGTTTCCTCTCCAATTGCCGCAGTGGTTTATATACGCGCGCGAAGCTGAGATCGGGTAGCCGTTACCATACAAACATTCATATATTTTATTAAGGAAGCTTAGATAACTCCATCAATGTCAGGAGGCTTGATTGGGGCCCTTCTAACCCACATGAAAGCATTCTCCCTCCAGAGGGAAATAATAATAATATAATAATAATTATTATATGCAAGACATGAAATGTGGAGGATACATTGAGTGCGTTTAGAAATGTGAAAACAAATGCTGCCTGTAAGTCCCCATTTTGTAATTAAAAGTACTTATAATTATCTAGCGAGATTAGTGTAGGGGTGATTAGATGCATCTTGCACAGGGACATGAGAAGTGATACGTGCAGGGTTGCTCAGATCTAAAGTGCTGTTTGAAGTGGTCCCAAAATGTATTTATCAGCTGGCAGTGAAGTGTTGTAAGTGACAGATCCAAGTTTAGGGGGGAGCGAGTTCCACAATCTGGGAAGTCTATTGAAATAGAAATGACTGATGCGGTTAATCTAGTGTGCCTTAACTTGGCATTGTGTTGTTGGAGGAGACCGAAATGTAATGATTAACGTTAAATCTATCTGTGGGATTCTTCAGTTCTTTGATGTAGAACATGATGTCAGCTATTTCGTACCACATCATTAAGGGTAATATGTTCATGGCTAGCAGCCTGTCTCTATATTCTATCAAAGAATTGTTCAAAATGAACTTTGTTGCCCTCCTCTGGACCTTTTCCAACATAGTGATCTCCTTAATTAATCATGGCCTCCAAACTTGTGAACAGTATGTTAGCTTTGACCTGACCAGAGTAAGATAGAGTGTTCTCAGTGTTTCTCTTGATGACATTCTGCCAAATGTACGTTTCAGTATTCCCAGTTGCTGATGTGCTTTCACAGTGATTGCACCATAATTATTGTTGGGACCAAGATAGGTCTGTCGAGATGACAACGCCTAAATCCCCTTGGCTGGTAGTGGCATGTCCTTGATGGTGTAATTGAAGTCAATGCTGTGTTTGATGGAATTAAACCGTAACAGGATGCATTTGGAGACATTGAATGGAAGTTTCCATTGCAAGCTCCATTCTGCGATGGCAGATAGACCCTGCTGGAGATCAGAGCAGTCATCAGTGCAGGTCACCTCCTTAGAGGAACTTCGTTGATATATAGGTGGAGACAGCAGAGGGAATACCCAGTCTCTGCCCTGCTGCACTAGAGCTCCAGCCACCAAAGGACTCCATAACTTTTCCTCTATGACAAAGATGGGATTTCACTTGTACGTATCATTCCGATACACCTCCTCACCGTAGTCGTGTCAGTCGATTCAGGAACAGCAATAGAAAGATCTAGTGTGAGTGTTATCATATCACACACACACTATCTTTCTATAATCTTTTTTTATATTACTTGTCAGTACATTATATAGCTATATACACAAAATAGACAGACATGTGCTGCTATATAGCCACCATTCATATACAATAATTATGCTAAATACATGTTCAAAGTTACAACCTTTAATGATATTTGGAAGTATAGAGGTAGAAATCTTGATTGGGACAAGCACATAACCATGTTTACTTACAAATTGACGGACAACCAGCACAAGGTATTAAGTATATTACCTTGTGAGCTTCATCACCTCTTTCATCTTCAAAGAAGCCTCTCATCACAAACCGTGCTCATGATTGCAAATTCACGTTGTTCTTGCTGCAACAAATATCCTCGTAGTTTAACACACAAAAGTAACAAAGTTCATACTCTGCTAAAAGTCACTTTCGACAACTTCTTAGCCACAGTAGGTCATTTTCTTTGTTTCTTCATAACTTGCGATGTCCAAGGAAAAATGTTATTGCATAAGGAAAGAGCGACAGTAATGGTGATGTAAACAGGCCATGGGAAATATTTGGTGGGGCAGTGAAGAAAATGGCACAGTATATATGTATATAGCATAACAGTCCTTTGCATCAGGTATATATATAAACTGCCTGAGATTACATAGGTGGTGGAACTGTTTCTTTTAAGCTCTGACCATCATAAGCTCCTACAGGCATGAACTATATTTTGTATGCACTTTAAAATTTTTTTGCACACACCAAGTAGACTGACTGCTGGATCATCAAACAATTCAGAAAACTGAGCTTCTAGTTTGATGGAGCTCACAAGCCCAAAAAATACTTGACAATCAACAAATGTTTTGACATTGAACCCTATCACCCGTCTTAATTAAATAAGAAACCAACAATTATTTGGTGGACATGTCACTACATAGGTCTCAGTATTTTTATTGGAATAATGACTAGCGACTTTCCATGTACTTTATTCTTGTACATGAAGACAAGTCCATAATTTGATCTGCAAACATAGCCATCTTGGATTTTGAAAAACAACAACACTCCTTTTAAGTCTTGATCATATCAAGTACCCAAGGTCACACTTTTCTCTTATCATATCATTAGGCAGAAACTCCTGAAATCATCAACTTTTAATCCTCTAAAAATTAAGGTCAGTTGGCATAAGTACAAGTAGTAAAGATTAAACAGTTGGGAACTTTTCTTAACTCATTTTCCAGAAAGTATTCCTGATGAATGTCAACTCCCACCATTTAGTGAAGTATCGCAACTATCTTCCAGACTCTTCCTAATTCATTTGCTGAAGTATTCCTAGTGAATGTCAACTCCCACCTTTCAGTGAAGTACCCCAGCTATCTTCCGGAAGAGAACCATTGATTCTCTTGGTCACATTTAGCTACACATATGGCTGTTCAAAGTTGAAATCAGGATAGCCTCTACAATATTGAGCCATTCATAGCACCCCCAGAAGACCTTGACTTGTGAACTTGCAGTGTGCTGTGACCAGAAGACCAACCTAATTAATACCTTGGCTGCATCATGAAACAGCCTAGTTTTTACGTCTAGAATATATCACCATGGAGATGAACACACTTGTGGTTGACATTGGGAAAAACAAAAAAGCCTCACACAGCCCCACTGAATTTTGACTACCAGCATCTGAATGACCTACATTTCATGTGCCTAAAATGGATGGAAAGAACATACCCCATTATTTTAGACATCAACTTGCTTATTTAAATATACACCTAAGTAATAGTCGCTATTAAAGTTTATGGGCAAGAGCTACAGTTTTCTTCTCGACAAACTCGCAATTCATAGAGTAGAACTGATACGTTGACTTTAATTAAATTTACTCTCTCATGATTTTTGAAAAAACCATCAATGCATGCACTACAGAAGCCTCATGGTATATATAACTTTAGTCATAATATTTTTACGATGAATGTTTGAGTTGTAATTTGATGCTTTCTGCCAGTAGTGATTGGTTTTTGTGGCTGAGTAAGTGCCAGAGCCATCTGGATCAGTAGCAGGAGCTGTATGTATCTGTTGCAAGTCCTTCCCAAAGATTTGTTGTGGACGAAGTACTCGCCATATTTCCAGACCTAGAGATATCAAGTTCTTCTGATAAAGAAACTTGTCTGATCCATAAGTAACTACAGTTGGGAGACAACACTCTTCCATGCTATGTATCTTCTAGTGGTGAGTGAGCATCCTTCTAGTGAGTATTCTAGTGATACACATTTACATCACTCTTCAAGTCAGTCTTCGTCCCATACTTCTTAGACTCATAGGTAAGTTTTCTAAGAATAGTCTGCATGTGATTCTTAATTATATTTAACCTTGTAGAGGAAGAGGTGATGGTCATTGAAAGGGAAGGGTAGCGGTTGTGGTGGAAAGGGAAGCGGTTGCTGTGGTCAGGAAGGAGTGGTGGATATGGAAAAGGAGGCAGCAGCAGTCATAGGGAAGGGGAATAGGTGGGTATGGTCAAAGAAGGGGAGAGGTGAGTGTGGTCGAGGAGGAGGTCATGGTGGACATGGCGCACAAAGGGTTCAAGGGTGTGGTGGTGGAGATAGAAGATGCCATGGAAGGGTGGGTGGTAGCACTGGAGGGAGTAGAACACCTGTTCCAAGAGATGAACCAGGTATAAAGAAACTTGGTGATCCTGACACAGTTGCCGTATCAGTTCCATCTTCTATGTGGACCTGGTCCTATGGTTGCTCCAAACCATTGTCTTGATTATTCTTTGGTTGATGAAATTTGCAATACATAAGCCAAGTTATATCGTGATAAGTATCCAGACAGTTTTCTGTTATTTTTTGTTATTATTCTGAAGATGGATTGACTCGGATGTCCTTCTACCAGTTCTTAGCTATTATTATTTGCATGAGTCTCCACCCACGAACTAACTAAACTACCATTGTTTGCTTCAGAGTTTATCCAGTCCATTCAAGTTAGCCGTAATACCTTTCTTCATGTAAGACGTGTTGATCTAACAGATATCGATCCACATGATCATCTGTGTAAAGTTTGATACATTTCAAAAGGCAACAGTCAGAGGTGTTACCAGACATGTCTTCAGTTGATGAAAGACTGGTAAAAAATAATCGGTGTAAACAGTATGTATGTACGAAACCATTGAAGTGGGGGTTCAAACTAGGGGTGCTGTGTGATTCCTCCAATGGTTACACTTGGAATTTTGGAATGTAATGTGGAAAATAAAGGGAAATGATATCCGCTATTGGATTTAGCTATGATGTTGTGGTTTCTGGCTTAGGACACCGAGGGTAAACAATGTAAACTGATAACTTATATTCATCTGCTATTTTATTTTCTGAGCTTATACAGCAGGGATTTGGTGCAGTTGGGACTTTGCACCGAATAGAAGGGGATTTCCAGATGTTCATCAAACCCAAAAGCAAAAAATGCTTCGGTCAACATATGACGGGGGATACGAGATGAGTCTATTGTTTACGATCTATGGAAAGATGCCAAAGTTGTAGGTACAACTTCAACTATCCATAGCTACAGGTAATAATTCAAGCCATCAGGTGAAGAGAAGGCAAACGAAAACAGGAGGTGGTTGTGAAGAGGTCAATGTTCCAATTCCTGATGCTATAAATGACTACTACCGTTATATCGGAGGTGTTGACCTATCTAACCAACTTTTACAATATCAATAAACCCACAGGCAAGGTGGCTATGAAGACATTATTTTATCACTGCTTGGATATTGCAGTAACCAAGGCTAAATACATCCTTTACAGAGAAACACTTCCAATGGGTGAACGATCAAAATACGATCACAAATATTGAGTTAGTTTACTGTCTAATTGCAGCAAGTTCATTCCCTTCACCATAACATCATCAGTCGGACACGACTCCCTTGATTTATCATTCAAGCTCCACACAGGCTAAGCTTTGGTAAACAACAACAATATTGTGTAATGTGCAATGTGCATCTTTGTTTTACACAACAGAGGGACTGCTTTGCCAAGTGGCACCTTCCAAATCATGATCACATTTGTAAAGAAGTATATACAAGTATACGGATTTTCATAGCTCATATGTAACTGACATTGATTTCATCTTCTAAGTAATTCATATTGAATTAACGCAAATAAAAGGGCATATTTTTTTTGTAGAAAATACATTCTTTAATGAAAAATATAAGCTGATTCTCTATGGATAAAGCAGTAATTAGGGTCAATAAGCTAAAAGAAAGAGGTTAACATAAGAATAAGCTTCAGAATAAACCACAAGATACACGTGTTATCAATTACCTGTGTTTTTTTGGTCAGAGTTAAGTTTTGAGCAAACCAACTGTCACTTCAGGGCGAACACATTTGTGGACGTATCTCCAATGTTTGGCTGAGTAGATCAAGAAACAATGCATTGGACAGTTTGGAGTCTTCTCATAGACAAATGGATGAAGTTAGAATGGTGCTAAATTATTAATATCGGTGGCAATGTCAGTTTGGAGTCTTCTGGTAAAATTATGACGAAACAGACATACTATGTGCAAGTTATGTGTAGGAAGAAAAGAAGATATGATCAAGATCTTGAAGACGAAAATTCACGATTTTTTAGGCTCCATGCTTCTACTTTCGCCTTAGTGGTCAAAATCAGAAAGACGCCATTTATGTTCTAAGAAGCAGCCAAAATGAGTTTTAGCCGAGATTTAAGTTTTTGGCTGTCATTTTTGGTAGGAGTCAATCCGATATACTCTACATAAATGCCATGTTTGGCAAGATCAAGTTTTCTGTCCAACTCCTCACTCGAAAAAACATCTAGTGTTAGCTTTAAGGGGGGAATCGACCATTTTGTAGGTTTTTTAAAAAAACGTGTCATAACTATTGAATGCTTAATCGATTTCCAAAGATTATGGTCTCAAAATGTAGCTCATTCTAGGTGCTTTCCAATGACATTAGAATAATGGTGTTGCAATAAACTAGGACTGAAACATGGGCAAAACCACAAAGGTCCTTTAAAATGTTTAGATGCGCTCCTGTACCCGAACCACAGGTCTTCAATACTTGCTATTTATGGTGATATTAGAGTGATCACAGATACGTCTTTTGAATTCGTAGTTTTTTTTGTTTTGTTTTATTCCCCCCAACATCCCCAATTTCATTTTTATGCTGTCATATGCTGTCAGACTGACTATATCTCATCAGAAAATGACTGGATTGGTTATGAGTCAATTAAAAAGACGGAGCAATGCAAGAGCTTTCATAATATATAAAAATTATTTACTACAGACAAAAATTGAATGAGTTACACGGTATCATGTGATGTCACTACATGAAAATTACATTTCATAATAAATCAGTTTGAAAAGTGCATGATAGTAGCTTTAGAATCGCACTAAAATCACACAGAGGCTCGATCAAAGTTGGGAACTGAGAAAGAACGTGGCATGCGCAGGAGCAGACGTTTGTACCCCCTTTGCACAGATAGTGCGGAAATGACTGAGCGATATTTTAGCCAAGTTTCAAGTCTTGGCCATGAACGCTTATTATATTATGAACGATCCAACTTACTGGTTTATTCAGGCTTCTTCTTGTTATCGCGCAGAGTTGCGCAATGAAATGGGAGGATAAAAAGTATCATAACTCAAGAATGGTTGACAATAAAATGTTGAAACTTGAAATGCAGCTAATTTAATAGTGAAGGTATAGAATAATGGAAAGAAGAAAAAAACTCCACAAAATGGTCGATTCCCCCCTTAAGTAATGGATATGCTCGACATTGAGTGGCAAGTGAAAAAGAAGAAAGCTAATGAACGAGTAACTAGGTTCATCCTCCCTTTCCCATCAGCCATGCACCTACCATTGCGGCATTTTTTGTTTTGTTGTATGTTGGTCTAGTATATATGGGGGAGGTGGTTTTGGAGGGCTTGGGGTGGTTCTTTGTTGTTTGTCCTGTTTCAGGCTGGTTTGTCAGGCTGGTTTGTCAGGCTGGTTTGTTTGCTATCTGGAAGGATTGTGTTGGAGAAAACCACGAATGACTTCCTTCTATATGTACACTATAATTTTTGGTAATATAATATATATTCTCATGAACTTTCAGTTGACATACTAACATTAAAATCACCTTCTCAATAATCTACTTAAGACAATTTTTATTCACTCGACATTTCGACTAGAGTATCTAGTTGAAACATCGAGTGAATAAAAATTGAAGTTGATTATTGAGGTGATTTTAATATATATATTGACAAAAATATGTTAGGTATATTCACAGAGACAAAAAGTGGTCCTAGTTGCTGTTGCAATATACTTAAATATAATATGTTAGCTCTAGAGAAACCAGGCTCAGGCATTTGCTCACTTTAGGTTACTCTTTTCCTGATAATTGGACCACATCCGTCCCAAACAAAAGTGGTCCATTTATCCAGCTGGCTAATATATCAGACTCTTATACAAATTGTTACTACATGTACATGTATACACATACAGTTATATGTACAGTATTGCACATGATGCATGTATAACTATTAGTTCATGAAATTGAGTAGAGTGGTTTGTTTAATGGCTGTGGCTCCCTAAGATCAACTAAATCAGCACACTTGTCTAGCAAAGAATGTGCTGCATGGTCAAATCCATGTTCAGTTAAATAGCGTTGTAGTCCAAGTATGTGAAGCTTTGCTTCTGCATGCGTAATCAGAGGAACAGGACCAATCTCATTATCGTTGTCATCATTATCACTTCGTTCAAGGCAAGGCCTTTTGGCAATAATACTCTCCACAATTTCATCATCTGGAACGTTGCTTTCACTGTAACAAGGTAACTCAGCGTGTATTCTTCCCCATTGTTAATCTCTGGCATGTCAAAACTAAACTCCTCATCATTTTCATCTATATATCACACTAGGTGATAAAGTAAAGAAGCCAAAACAGTTGATAATCGTAGCTTCCTTTACTGCCCGCCAACTTTTGGCAACAAAACTCATTGCTTGAAGGATTGAAATCTTAGAGCCGACATCAATTGCAGTGGAGGATGGGTTGAGAATGTTTTCTTCTATGTATGCCAGGGCATATGCACAAGTTATTTACGATAAAGAGTCTTCGTTCTTTATGATACCCTGATCCATTGGTTGATAAGTGAAGTGGTATTGGGTGGCAAAAATTCTAGTTGAATGTTCTTTAGTGTGCTTACATGAGGGTGTGCAGTGCAATTGTCAACAAGCAAAAGGATCTTCCGATTTACTTTGGTAAGGTCTGAGTCCCAAGCTGCAAGCCAATCAGTAAAGATTTGAGAGGTCATCCAAGCCTTCTTGTTAGAACGATATGTGACAGGTAGATTATCCATATTAACATTTTTGAAACACCTTGGCCTAAGACTCTTATATACCTATGACAAGGAGTTTACATTTATCAGTTCCTGTCAGATTTGAACAGCAAAGAACTGTGACCCTTTCCATTGCTTTCTTAGAACCACTTAATTTTTCATGACAATAGCAAAGTGAGTCATCAGGTGTGGCTCGGTATTACAGCCCAGTATCATCTGCTTTATAGACATCATTAGGTCTATATTCTTCCAGTAACCCTGGTACATGTATATAGAATAGTGCTTGTCCACTCTTCAGCACTTTTAATGTCTGCACTTCCCTTCTCTCCATGTGCCCGTTTGTAATTTGATGTCGTGCCTTCCAGTGTGAAAGCCAGCCTTCAGTGGCAACAAAATTAGGATGTCCTAACTTTTTGGCTAAATCCTCTGCCTTCTCAAGCTGCCTTCTCCTTAAGAATAGGCCCACTCAATTTCTGTCCCTTAACAGTCTAAACCAAGCAGTGTCTACCTCTGGTGCTTTACCTTTACGAATGCGTTTCAACTTCTTTGCTGGCTTGTGACCATGACATGAGACCTCACACCAACGTGACCTAAGTTCTTCTTCCTTGTTGATTAGTCTAGTAAGAGTGCTTCTTGGGATTTTAAAGCTTTCAGCAAGCTCCCCCCCCCCCCCCCCAGACTTGAATTGGGAGGGTTTTTTAAAACTTTGTCCAACACTTCAATCTTCTCTTGTAGTGAAAGTTCCTGTCTCTTGGCCATGAGCTAAGCAGCTTCTAGCAATTTAATAAATCTAAGCAGCTGCATCATTAGCCAGGTGTAGAGGTCATGTAGAGAATGTGTAAATAAATGTCATTAGCCAGGGGTAGAGGTTGTGTCTGAGTGTGTAAATGCATCATTATAGCCAGGTGTAGAGAGTGTGTAAATGAATGTGTAAATGAATACATATGTAACAACACATCAAAAGTGGCCCAAGTATCAGGAATTCTTGACCCGATAGCTTGGTATGTGTATGTATCTGTCCTGGGCCAAAATGGCTCGAATGTTCATTTATCCTATCCAGTGGTCCATTTAAGTGGAGTGCACTGATATATATATATATATATATATATTTTTTAAACAATCCTGCCATGATGTTACAACCTCGACTTAATGCCAAACATTTCCTCTGCTATATATATTTTTTTTTAATCGCTATTTTGAGTGTAATTGTATACAGCAGGTAAGTATATGTTACCACCAAAATACTCCATCTGACATGCCACCATAAAATTACTTGCCCGTCCTTGCAAAGTGTGTTCTTGAAAGTAGGTAGTATATTTGTTGAATAAAGTTGTAGCTAAACTCAGTACCCACTGAATCTAAAATATGCCAGCAGCATTCTCCAACAATGCCAGATATGTGTGCAGCAAAACCAGCAGGAAATCTGTTGAACTCAACTATATAGCAGTTGAATCTACTGTACATACAGATGTCCAAGACTACTATATAGGTAACACGGCTTTGTGTGTATTGTGGAGCTCTGTGGTCATCTCTGGGGGATGCCACCTCAGTCGACACGTGTGTGACAAGATCAAGCTGTTGGAATTGATAGGTGATCGGCTATGTCACCTACGCTCTCATGATGCACTCACTCGGTTTGCCACTGCTTCATAATCCTGAAATTACTGCAGGTCCTTCACACACCCATGCTTCAAATTGCCTTGCCTTCATACGTGTATGACAAACTCCTTTGTCTGATCCTCAGCCTTTAACATCAGGAATGAGGAAAATGACTCGGCTTGGTTATGGGCCACCCTAACAACATGGGGGGAGGGGGGGTTGCAAATCATGAGTGTCGATCCTACCGTCTGCCTTCACGGCATCTGCTGATAGATCTCTCGAGTTAGTCCGCAGGATACTCCTCTTCAGGGTCTACAACACCCAATACCAGGAGCAGGCACACATCAATGGGGGGGGGGGGGGGGGGGGGGGGTTGACCTCGATGTTCTCCCTCCCACTCCACTGGCATCCTTCAGGAAGCAAGGTGGAACATGTTCAGAGTTCAAGAAAGAGTCGATTCCTTGCAACAATACCAAGTCCAAAGCTCATTTTCTAGCCATTCCAGCCAAGGAATCTGAAACATGGTTGAATACTCTGTCTGGGCCTTCAGATGGATGACGAATCAATATTATTGTTATCGGCCTCAGACTGGGATGTCAGCTGAGTTTGCCGCATTTGTGCTCGCTGTGGGGAGGATGTTGGGCCATTTTGTCACTCCTGTTCTGAGCTGCAAGTGTAATCATGGAAGACACTCTAGGCATGGTGAGATTAATGACATTATTCATAGATCCTTAAGCCAACAGGTCTGCTACAGACAGATGGTAAGAGGCCGGATGGAATGACCATCATACCATGGTCGAGTGGACGGCTCTTAGTGTGTGATGTCACCTGTAATATCATACCGAGGTGAGTTACAATTGACAAGGGTTGAGGATAGTTTCATTCAATACAAGACACAACACATCCTGGATACAACACATCCCAGAGGACCCAGATATAACATACAAATCGATGAGTAACCAAAGGAAACATGCAAGGCCTAATTACAAACAAAAGATGAGAGCAGTTCCATTGTGGTTATCAACACCAACAGTGTTACACCACCTGTTTCGACACTTTTGCTGCAGTGACCGAGTCAGGGGCTGCTCAAGCAGAGAACAACAAGACCTCCAAGTACCACCACCTACATTCATCTTACCTTTTTCATGCCATTGGCAGTGGAGACGTGTGGCACTTTTGGGGGGAAACACAGGGATTCTTAAGTGAGGCTGGGGCGTTGATTGGGGAGGCCATCTTTGGAAGAGCATGTGCTTACTAGCACTTTGTACAAAGGATTTCAGTGGTGGTGCAACACGGCATTGCTGCTTCAGTGCTGGGTTCTCTTGACAAGTTGTGTGTGTGTAGGGGGGGGGGGGCTTTTAACATTTTGATTGTTGTTGAGGTCAGTGGTTGTTGATGTGTTTTATTATTGTCTTGTTGGGGGGGGGGGGGATGGATGGATAATAATCTTGCAAGTAAGGGGATTTGCAGAAGCACACACACACACACTCTATTATATACGTATACATACATTATATTATTAATAATATCTTAAGCTGTAGTGAGCTGTAAAGAGGATTAATCAGAATATGTTGACTCCACATCCATACCTGACTAAAAGGTAATTACGATTAGAGAAGAATATGACGGTACTTATGACCCCAATACCTATCAACTTCAGATAGAGGCAGAGGAGTTTATAAGGTGTGATGTTGGCATTGATGATGTTGTAGAGAATTGCAGACCAATTGAATGCGACAGGCTTCATTGGTGAAGAGAAACAGAGTGAACTGTGTATAATTATATACATACAGTTTCAGGTAGACAAGACCAGTTTGTATAGCTTCTCCATGGTCAAGCAGGGATGGAGAAAATTGTCTTCTAGTGCCTTTTATCATCAGGAATGCCGTTAAGTTTAGTTACAGCCCCTTATAAATAATTGTTGGATTTGTCTCTACTGCATACAGGAAGAAGGTATATATACAGCTATAGCTTGAGTCTATATAGCTATGGGTGTATTTGAATTAACAACAACAACAACAACAACAACAATTATAAGAAAAGACTATAGAGAAATGAGCCTAAATTTTCCACTTTCTAAAAACCAACTCTTTCACTTTGAGTCTTTTCCTTCCTCTGACTTGGATGTATCATCTTCCTCAGGCTTGGAGTTATCTTCTTCATATGGTTTGGAGGTACCCTCTTCCTCTGGCTTGGAAGTGTCTTCTTCCTCTACCTTGGAGGTTTCTTCTCCCTCTGCCTTGGGGACATCTGCTGACTTGGGAAATTCTTTACCTTCTGACTCTGTAATGTCTACATCTGATTTAGTGGTATCTCCTTCCTCTGGCTTGGCTAACTTTTCCTCAGTCTTTGGCCCATATTTCTCCAAGGTCTCAGGTGAGAGATAATCCTTCAAGAACTCACAACTCTTCTTCCACAACTCTTCCTGGAACTGCTCACTCCTGTAATAAATATAAATATATATATAACAATGACTTTCTCGGTAATAAACTTGAATTTACTCACTGACTCAAGTCGATTATTGAGAAAGTCATTGTATCTACATTATGGTTATGTCAACTGAGAGTTCGTTGAGAGTACATACATTATACACACATATATGTATATACATCACAAGCAACCAACTATAATCCTCCCTCTCATCTCCCAACTCACCTGGCATCAGCACTGGGCTGCTTCGGTCTGCAGCTGTCATAGTAAATGTGCTCCCGGGAATTAAGGGAAGCATTAACGGCACAGTTGAGGCTGGTGGCGGCCCCTTTTTCAGGACTACGAGAAATTGCTGTATCATCCACATTTAACAAAAATATGTTTCTGTTATACTGCTTGTATGTTTGTAGTTGCTATCATTGTGACTACCACTTGCCAGAAGATGCAATCCCGATAAGGCGTTTAAAAGTTTTTTTGTCTTCTATCCCACGTAAAACTTCTGTTTTGACCTGATGTATAAAAATATATAATAATAATAATAATAAATTTAAAAATGCACAGGATGTCCACTGACAAAGTTTAGCAGCTAACCAAGCCAGGGCATAGGGATGAGACGGTGATAAATGATCCTTGGAGTCTCCTTTGCAGAGCAAACCCAACCATAACCTGGAGGATCAAGAACAGATACCGAGAAATAAATAATAAAGCAACCTTCAATTTATTCCACTTACATTATACATCTTTGTGTTGTTGTACATGGCCAGCCTCTTGTAGTTGGCCTCAGTTGGATCAAGCACATCAGGGTTGAAGGAACGAGACATAAAGTGGATTGAGGAAGAGACAAAGACAATGCGTACATCACGGCAGGTGTTAGCTGTCTCCAAAAGAAGTGGAAGGAGCTTGAGAGTGAACAGCATGGGACCAAGGTGGTTGACCTGGACCGAGGGGAGAGGATTCAACAGACAATTACTAGTAATGAACACATGGCATTGAGTGGCGAGAGAATGCGTGATGGAGAGGGAGGGATTCAAAAAAAAATTATTTTAGTTTGCGATCCTAGCCTTGTTAGAATGCAATACTCTAACCATTATCCCTAGCACAGTCTGGAGGCCTAGTGCAGTACTGATCTGTACATCATTGATGATGTTGTGATGTGATATGCGGAAGTAGCCAAGAGTATTGGAGAGTGCAGTAGTACTTCCTATTTTGCTTTGACCACAATTTAAATTTTTATTTAATTTTAAAATGCTGGTTATCATGTCTTAAATACACTTTTGTAGTGCAATATCCAGTCTAGCTGAGTTATAGTCAGCAAGAAGCTGTTTCCTGATGAAGACTAGAGCATCTAGTCGAAGCGTCGAGGGAATAAAATTTGAAGTTGATTATTGAGAAGGTGATTTTAAGAAGCTGCACATTTTCGTAACCCAAGAAGTGATGATGTCCTCAGAAGCTTACTCTTGTGACAAAGTGAATAGGCAGACCTTCAACAAAACCAGGTAGCTACTCATGACAAGTGTATACATAGGCATGTGTGAATACACTAATAAATAAGATTGCTTGACAAATAAAAACAAGACAAAATGAACAAGAATTCACCAATTTAGACCACAACCAACCTCATATATAAATCTGTAATACATGTATATTTGCTGTTCAACCTCATATATAAATCTGTAATACATGTATATTTGCTGTTCATCAGATTAGTACGTGAAGGATCCAGTAAATGTTCGTCGCTTACATTGGTAGACCCCCTGGAAATCCGTTTAAAAAAATACCTTTTTCCGTTTCAGATTTTTCTAAATTCCGTTTCACACCATGATTTATGTTTTTTCCCGTTTCAACAAATAAATAATTTATTATACAAATTAATCAACTAAAACGTCCCTCTATATCACCATTGTGATACAGCATAACAAGTTTTTTTGTGTTCTCTTCAGTAAGACTCCCTCTTCTATCATTAAGGAGGTGTTTATACTGAGAAAAACTTCGTTCACAGTCAACTGATGCCACAGGCATCCAAATAGCATCTGAGGCAACTGCCACAAGTAGAGGGAAACGATCACTCACGCTCTCCCAAAATGCTCAAAGATTCAATGGAGATGGAAGAGCACTTGGTGGTAATTGCGTATAGATTAGCCATTCTTCATGTAGCTCTGCTGATGGACTCTTAAGTCCTGGGATGACATCAAAATCAGTGATGTCATGTCCCACGATAGCCAATTGTCGTGGATCAAAAACACGAACTGCCTTGTAATATGCATAGGCTGGACGATTGTCCACATGACCACAAAGTTTTTTATAGGACAAATTAAAGACTTTTTGGAAGGACTTGATCTGTTTCTTTCTCTCTGGCACAGGTAGCTACGATAACAGACGATCAGTTTCAGTTCCAAAGGTAGTCTTCTCGCAACCAGCTCTCAGATGCATCTTAAAATCCTCCAGATAATTGAAGACCTTACATGCCAGTGGAGTTTCCTTCTCTTCAAGAGCAGTGAGTACAGTCATCAGCCGCTGGCAGTTCTCCTTAATGAAGTACAGCTGAAGAATGATTTCAGGATAGATCGTTTTATGGCTAACCAGCTCAATAATACACTCTATAGCCATTCCCACTCCTTTCTCTGCCTTGTAAAATCCCTCATAGAGATGGACTCTGGTAGCATGATACATGTGGGGGGGGGGGGGGGGGAAGAAGAAGAAAAAAGAAGAGGAAAAATGAAGGGAAAAGAAAAAAAAGAGGGGGAAAAAACAAACAACGTGGATTCCGTGTATTTTCCGTGGTAACGGATTTCCAGGGGGTCTACATTGGTAAACTCTTGTTTCATTTATTTTTTGACTGGCAAAACATTCTTTTGTCTTGCATTCAGAAATGGTGCAAGGTTGGACAACCTGATGCCCTGCAACACAGTGGGATGGCAGGTTCTGAAATGCAAATGTGCACATGGAAGTATGGCTGTGAGAGGAGTTTTGTTAAGAGTATATATATACTTGGAACCAACTTTACTTGAAGATTGGACGCACACTACACTTAGAGTAGTATATACTTGGAACCAACTTTACTTGAAGATTGGACGCACACTACACTTAGAGTGAGGTCTCAGACAGGAAATCTCGGAGCACTAAAGGGAAGACCATGCAGAAGCTGACAAGTACTTATCAAATACTTTGCACTCTTGACAATCTTTAAGTGTGTTCAGTATGCTCTCTATTATTAGCATTCCTCTACCGATAATATGCACCAATTAGTTCCTATATGTGCCAACTATGTAGCCAGTTATAAAGAGAGGCAGTACTTTTTTTTAACCTTACCAAGATTGCTAGAAATGGAGCATCTCACCTCCATAGGTAGAGCAGATGATTACATTAGAATGAAACTCCATGTGACATTATTTTCTGACAACAATAAAACACTTTTTTTGTTTAGATTTCGATGCTTCAGACACTGTCTCGATACTTCAGTGCTGCGACAATTTTTTTTAAACAAGAACAGCATTTAAACAGGATTGATGGACATTATGCCGCCCGCACTAGCGATGCATCGCGTCAGTTTAGTGACATTGTGGACAGGAAGTCACATCGGTTGCTTTGCAATAGACTCGATTTCTATTCTAGTTCCAGTTGTGATGCATCGGTGGACACGTGTTGGTGTGCTATATTTGTGTTTTGGCAACAAAAAAGTTTCTGATGACTGTGGAAATGTTAATAGAGGCAGTGAGGAAATGTTAATAGAGGCAGTAAGGAACTTTTTTATAGTATAGCTGGCAAGTCATTTAGAGATCTGAAATCCCATTAATTAATGGGTGGAGTTTGTAATTCGCGATGCGACCAGACATATTGTGAACTTGCATTACTTTGTCTCCTCAGCCTATCTACTAATGCTATCTCCTGATCACTTTCTCTCAGCTCGATGTTGCTGACTCAGCCCAAGGACCTCATGCTGTCCCATTGCGTGATCACTGTCTAGACATTTTGTTGCTTGTTTCTCAGGCTCTCATCTTGCTGTTGCTGATCAGGAGTTTCCTGCTTTCTATTTCAAATCCAGACAGTGTTATTGTCTTTTTCTCAGCCTTTGCTCCTGCTGATCTGGGCTCCTTCCTCAATCTGCTTCTCACAGCCTTTGCTCCCGTTGGTCTGAGCTCCTTCCTCAATCTGCTTCTCACATTTCTCTCAGCCTTTGCTCCCGCTGGACTGGGCTCCTTTCAATCTACTTCTCACATTTCTCTCAGCCTTTGCTCCCGCTGGTCTGGGCTCCTTTCAATCTACTTCTCACATTTCTCTCAGCCTTTGCTCCCGCTGGACTGGGCTCCTTCCTCAATCTGTTTCTCACACTTCTCTCAGCCTTTGCTCCCACTGGTCTGGGCTCCTTTCAATCTACTTCTCACATTTCTCTCAGCCTTTGCTCCCGCTGGATTGGGCTCCTTCCTCAATCTGTTTCTCACACTTCTCTCAGCCTTTGCTCCCGCTGGTCTGGGCTCCTTCCTCAATCTGTTTCTCACATTTCTCTCAGCCTTTGCTCCCGCTGGACTGGGCTCCTTCCTCAATCTGCTTCTCACATTTCTCTCAGCCTTTGCTCCCGCTGGTCTGGGCTCCTTTCAATCTACTTCTCACATTTCTCTCAGCCTTTGCTCCCGCTGGTCAGGGCTCCTTCCTCAATCTGTGTTTCTCACATTTCTCTCAGCCTTTGCCCCCACTGGTCTGGTCCAGAAATACAATATGTACACGCACTAACTACAAACATCATCAACACAAGGTTGAGAACATCCAAGAAGTACCTTCATCATAGAAGATGAGTAGATGAGGGCTACTAGATTAAATGGCCAACAAATTGGAGAATGGACTAATAAGCAAAAAAAAAGTCTGCACTATTGAACTAGGCGGAGCATAATAGTGAGAATACCAAGAGTTGACAGGATACTACTGACGAGCATCACCTCTATTGCCGTGTCATCGATAAATGAGGAATAAAATATCTTGCATTAACTTCAATGTGAACAGTGAGCTAAACGTCCTTGTGACCAGTGGGCTAAACATCCTTGTGACCAGTGAGCTAAACATACTTGTGACCAGTGAGCTAAACATACTTGTGACCAGTGAGCTAAATGTCCTTGTGACCAGTGAGATAAACATCCTTGTGACAGTGAGCTAAATGTCCTTGTGACCAGTGAGCTAAACATCCTTGTGACCAGTGAGCTAAACATACTTGTGACCAGTGAGCTAAATGTCCTTGTGACCAGTGAGATAAACATCCTTGTGACAGTGAGCTAAATGTCCTTGTGACCAGTGAGCTAAACATCCTTGTGACCAGTGAGCTAAACATCCTTGTGACCAGTGAGCTAAACATACTTGTGACCAGTGAGCTAAACATCCTTGTGACCAGTGAGCTAAATGTCCTTGTGACCAGTGAGATAAACATCCTTGTGACAGTGAGCTAAATGTCCTTGTGACCAGTGAGCTAAACATCCTTGTGACCAGTGAGCTAAACATACTTGTGACCAGTGAGCTAAACATCCTTGTGACCAGTGAGCTAAATGTCCTTGTGACCAGTGAGATAAACATCCTTGTGACAGTGAGCTAAATGTCCTTGTGACCAGTGAGCTAAACATCCTTGTGACCAGTGAGCTAAACATCCTTGTGACCAGGAGCTATTGTGACCAGGAGCTAAACATCCTTGTGACCAGTGAGCTAAATGTCCTGGCATATATCCAGAGAGCAAGTTGGAATTACATCTCACCAATCACCAGATTCATTGGATGAGCATGCCTACAATCAGCCAGCTTGCATGAAGCTCCCCAAAAAGGCAAATCCAACAATCATAATTATTATGAAGTTGTAAGAAGGTTAGAGTTGCTTTTGTCAAAAACTGCAGCACATGGAGTCACTTTGGCAGGTCATGCAGCAACTTTGAGGAAGGAAATGGTGATACACATCAACCCAGCCCACAGTGGTTCAAAGCTCTGGTACAAATGAATCTATAAAGAAATATTCACTCACATCGCACAAGCTTTGCAAACATCAAATCACTGCCACCCTTCTTCAAATCCAAACAAACTAAGGTCCCAACCAGTGGATGCTCACAGTTCGGTAACTAAGTCTGGCAGACTCGTGCACGATGTCTTTCAGCTGCTTTCAGCTGCTTCTGGATGTGGAGTGAGGCACATTTAGGGCCGTGGAGAGCAGCACATCTCTTCTCAAGCAGTTAAGAACCAATAGCTACAGTTACGACTTGATCTCATTAGTGTGCTTAGTACTCCATGTTCCATTGATGAAAGCTTCATTGAGATATAGTCATGGTTTCTCCTATCTTTCTTCCTTCTCTGGAGGTTTATTAGAAAGATTACCAAACCTGGGTCACTTACAACTCTCATAACTGGTGGCTCTCAGCAGAAACTGCCATTGTAGCCCCTCTCCTGAAGTAGTTAAGAATTGACATAGTGATTAACCAACTTGGCAAAGACAAGTGATCTCACTAGCGCTTAAGTTCCAGGAATAAAATTGGGTGTGGTCAGATCACTTGTGTGCAATAATAAACTTTGATATGCGGAATATATCTGTGAAGCTTGACCTCTAACCACACTAGCCACACTACTTCTTGTCTATCACAATATTCTATTATTATGGTTCACACGCACCTGGAAATGTGATTCAAAGCCATCTCCAGTCTTCCCTAAAGACATCCCACAGAAAGAGAGAGAGTAAGAAGCATCAAAACTTAGATACATGTATACACACAGCAGAGGGACATTTCACCCTATTAGGCCCATTAAATAATAATAACAACAACAATAGCAACAACAGCAACAACAACAACAACAACAATAACAATAACAATAACAATAACAATAATAATAATAATAATAATAATAATAATAATAATAATAATAATAATAATAATAATAATAAGTAAACAATAAAACAAAGAAAAGATAAAAAGGTTGTAGTCTGTAATTCTAGCTCCTCCTTATTGGCATATAGTGTTTGGGGGCAATGGTTTTGTAACAGTTGTACCTGAACACTACAAGGAACATCCTATATGGCCTATATTTACAAAGAGGTGTAATGTGTATGGCTCCACAACCCACCCCTCCAAAGTAACTCATTTTACAAAAACATACAGCTTTCAATGAACTCTCAGTTGAAATTACAATGACCTTCCCAATAATCAACTTGAATTTTACTCTCTCAACATTTCGACTCAATGCTCTAGCATTCATCTAGAACGTCGAGAGAGTAAAATTCAATTCTCAATCAACTCTCAGTTGACATAATAACTTTAAAATCCCCTTCTCAATAATCAACCTCAAATTATATTCAGTCCAAGTTGATTATTGGGAAGGTCATTGTAACATACATCTTGACTGTCTGAAGAAGTTGAAGTTGCTAGAACATTTTACTGTTTAGTAATTTTACTGTTTAGTACAACTATTGCAAAATCAATTCTTCCCCAGAAGAAAAATTATTTTGCACATCACCACCTTCCATCATTGTCTCTTCTTTAACTCTATAAGGCTGAAAATTCAAATAATGGAACGACTACACCTGAATGAATCTTGTCACGAACTGACAGCAAGAGTCTTGCGTGCCTTCTCCATCGCTTGAGGACTCTTATCAGGAAGATGCTAGCTAGCCTAGCAATAATTGGAATGTTTATTTCCATAGCTTGCCGCTAGTGTTTTTAATTTCTAGCCAGCCTTGACATCCTAGGCTCTAGTACAGCCAACTCCTTCCATGTTATAAGCTATCTCCAGCTGCAGCTAGTTATGTGGTTACATATAATTTTTTCCCCCTCTCGGAGCCGATGGTGAGATAATTTCTAGTAAAAGTGGGATTAGATTGCAGCCTTGACAGCAACCATCTTGAGTTAGGTTCCACCATGCAAGCTCTAGCGTAGCTCTTTGGCAATAATCACCACCAAGTTGTGTTCTTTGTGTAGCTTATCCATATCATTGGAAACATGAAACTTGCATGCTTAGTTATATTTACTAGTGGTCCTAACGAGTTAAAACACAACATAATGATAGATTTGGAGTGCATGGGAGGAGGGAGAGATCGAGAATGGTACAAGAAGAAGTTATGGGCCAGTATCCTTAAGGTGGCCATTAATCGACCTTTAGTCCGCCCCCCCCCCCCCCCTCCCTCAAGCTAATACTAGTTATGAGCACCAAAATTTAATATCTCATTCAGAAATGGGATACTTCTAATTTTTCATCAGTTCCTTTTCGGTGAGTTTGTTTAAAAGTGAGTTATCAAAACTCCACATATTTAAAATATGCTCAATCAAGTGCTATATTTTCCCAGAGGCAATTGGCCATGCCCTTTCATTGATCATACAAGAGCTGATCTCAACACATTAGAATTTCCTGTGGAGAGAGCACATTTTAAAACTTACTGTAAGGAACAGCAAATATGCCGGCATTGTTGACCAGGACGTGTAGAGGAAGACTCTTCTCCTTGAAGAGTCGCACACAGTCAACAGTGGACTGGAAGGAGGACAGGTCCAGTGGAAGGAAGTCCACCTTGATCTCCTTCCTGCA
Organism: Cladorhizidae sp. MBARI D1340-BT2; assembly: GCA_028752905.1. Taxonomy (NCBI): domain Eukaryota; kingdom Metazoa; phylum Porifera; class Demospongiae; order Poecilosclerida; family Cladorhizidae; species Cladorhizidae sp. MBARI D1340-BT2. The sequence goes on from JAQNBH010000016.1 coordinate 16,544,682, forward strand.
TGAGCCACCACAGTCTGGCTTCTCTTTACTCCTCACCTCCTCATCTGCTGCCTTCATTATTCCACCCTCACCCTCCTCACTACTGTCACTACCAGCACCACCAGCACCTTTCAGCAAAGCAGAGCTCTCTCCCTCCTTGTCTCTACCTTCTGCTTTAGCACCACTTTCCTTCTCAGTACTCTCACTTGTCAGATGAGCTGAATCTTTTCTATCATTCTCGACTGTGTCTTTCCCCCCATCATTTAGAACTGTCCCACTACTTTTAGGAGGTGGGGAGAGTTCACTCTTGATACGCTCAATAGCCTACATGCAAGACATGTTACTATCCATAGCACAATAAATTAAGTACTCACAGCTTCAGCCTTCTCCTTGGACCTGCAGGCTATGAAAGTGTGGGCTCCCAACCTAGCCAGACCTTTGGCTGTTTCATAGCCAATGCCAGTGTTGCCACCAGTCACTAGGGCTACCTTCCCAGCTAAGTCCACCTCAGGATAACTTAGTTTTGCTCCCATTTTTGAATAAGCGAATTAGTACGGTGGCACCAGCTGGGCACTGATACAAAAATAGCCCGCCCCCATCCGGAGTCGCGCAACTCAGCGAGGGGTGCTAATTAATAGCTCTGGTCTAATACATTCTTCAGATTCTTGACGAACGCGTCTGGACACCGCGAGTGCCTTAAAGCATGACATTGCTGGCACAAGAGGTTCAGTTCACATTGCTAGGACTCCACTTGTACTTCTACTCGTTAATCTCTGCCTTTCTCTGCTCAGTTCTCTCCAGATATTTCTTGGACAATCTGAAAGTGCCCGGTAGCTATATAAAATAACCTGAAAGAGGACGACCTCTCGGACAAAAGACTAGGTCCTGAGCGTGTCCATCATTCAGAGGTTTCAGTCTGTATATTGGTCAACAAAGAAATGAAACAAGAATTTACCAATGCAGACAACAAACATTTACATGACCCTTTACCTATTAATATAATGCAGACAACAAATATTTACAGGACCCTTTACCTATTAATGAACTACAGAATATAATACAAATTTAAAAAAAACAGTATTATAGTATGGTCTTCATTAATAAAGGATCCTGTAATGATTTTATCTATAAGCAGCCACCTATAAGTAGATACTCAGTGTAAACACCATAAGCAGTTATTATTTACAATGTTTTTGCTGAAGTAGACGCAGTGCTCATGTATCATATAATACTCGTAGACACATGCATTATAAGTAGTGTTGAAGGACTATGCTGTTAGCTATTGTTGCAGGAGTAAAACTTCTGAGGAAATCAACTGATCACTTCTTGGTATGAAAACATGCAGCTATTGGTGACTGTGACTTGGCTTAGTTCTGTGCTGTAAAACTTGTCACAAAAATGTGCTTCTGAGAAATTAACTGATAAACATGTATTATAGTATATACGTGGTTTTGTGAAGGTTTGTGAACACATTTTATGATGTTATGTATAGATATTGCTAACTTAAGAAACAGATTTGGTCTTTGCAATGTATTGGACAGTTGGAGTCTTCTGGTATATAGTAAAATTATGAGGAATGGACATACTATATGCAAGATCTGACACAAGATCTCGAAGACGAAAAATTACCATCTTAATATTTTGGGGGCTCTCAATTTATTACCTTCACAAATAATTTGACGCATGCTTGAAGTGTTTTGGGGTAAAAATCAATTGAAGACATCATTTATGTTACTAAGAAGCTGCCAAAGTGTTTTTTTAGCTTGGATAAAAGTTGTTTTGCTACCATTTCAAAATATATGTATATTGTGCTACCACACTCCCCAATACTTATAGATACAAAATTCGCTGGTTGGGGTTGCCAGTGTCACATGTGAATCGTTCTGCCATGGATGTGTTCTGGGTAGGTTGATCAAAATATAACCCTCCTCAAATTTGTTCCGGTACTTCCACCACCATGTGCTGCGCATGGTACATCTGCTACTCTTGGCTGGCTGCATAAGGTCTTGTATATATCCCAAGCAGGTTTTCATTTAGAAAATTGACCAGGGCGGAGGCAACTGGAGGAATCTGGATTTTAAGGGGGGGGTGGGGGGGGGGGGGGTGGTTAAAGATGTGACAAAGTTTCTAATGATAAAATTTCCACGGGGGGGGGGGGCAAAAGATTCCACCCCCCTGCCGCCCCCCCTAAATGAAACCCTGCCAAGATCCATAGGGTGACATGTTGGTGAAAATAAGAAGAGAACTATCTGGATAAAAGTCGAGGAATTTTGTTATACAAGATGGATTTTTTTCTTATTCTTATCTGAAGCAGTGGGTCAGTGACAAAGAGAAACAATTGAAGAGCACAAAATAGGAGAAGCTCAGTGCAGACCGCCCACAGTGCAATGTGATGGGTGCCAGGAGTGGTATCATATAAAGTGTGCCAAGATGACTAATGATCAATGAAAACTGCAGCAAACATGTCAGCCTATTTCATGTAAATATTCAATACTAGCTTATCATGATCAACTTTCGAGCAGATTATGTTTGTATATATGAAGAATTAGCTGGGTTCAGAAGATTCATTCTTCTATGTAACTAAGCAGACATATTCCAGTTTTGGGGTTACACTGTCATTCACCTTGGGGAGATTACCCTGCAAACTATTCATGGTATTCAAAAAAAGAAGAGAGTATAATAATGTGAGGGGGGTTCATTCTGCTAACATATCTCAGGGATATATATTCTCCTGTTCCCCGATGGAGGATAGTTTCCATGAAGTTGGAATGAATTTGCTGGCTAAAGTTTTCCAGGAAATCGGTACTGATAGCATATAGCTAGGATGCTAGCAGATTTGTTCCACCCGGAATGATATCTTGATATATCTACCCAGAATGATTTTTCTTGTGACACCTGTTTACTAGCTATATATATACCTGATTTGAGGCAGACTTGCCAAAGTCATCATTTATGATATTGAGAAGCTGCCAAGTGAGTTATAGAAACCTTGTTTTTTTGTCCACCATTTTAATTACTGCACTCCATGATAATGATATTATTATTATTATTATTATTATTATTATTATTATTATTATTATTATTATTATTATTATTATTATTATTATTATTATTATTATTATTATTATTATTATTATTATTTATTATTATTATTAAAATTATTATTAAACAACAACAACAATTAAACAACAACAATAACAACAATAATAACAACAATAATAATTACACAAGACTGTTCACGCCCGAGCCTCCCATTGCCCCCATGACTGCAAGAGCATTGCCTCTCTGTACCGCCACAGACAATTGTTGTATCAAAAATTGGTGTGAATTCACTTCCCCAGTGTGTTGCTTTATTTTCCTTCCGAGTTCCATTAGGAAGGCCAATGACTTTGGGCCAATGGCACCTAGGGTCTCTACCGCAACTGGCACAAAAAATAATTCCTGGTAAGGCAGTGGTACTTGTCCTCCTTTTAGGATGGCAGCTACCACACCTGAGCTCCTGGTAGCTTGAGCACAATAGGACTGTGCCAGAGTGTTGGGGCAGGTCACATCCTAGATCAGGGGCTTGCCACATTTCCATGGCACCATGGTGATTCCATCCGGATGCTTGCCGTCCATATGACTGAGTCCAGACAGTTCCAGCCTTGAAGGCACCTGAGCAGATGACATAGCCCTATGAATGAGCAGATGACATAGCCCTATGAATAATGTTATTCATTGAGGAATGTCGGTAGTGACGACCCTCACTCTTCTTGCAGCTCAAACTGTGCAGACCAAAATGGTCCACCTCTGCATCACAGTGCTGGCATAAGTGGGGGTGGCAAAGAGGGGACCCCAAACGAAGGCCAACAGCAATCCTGATGGTTGTGTCATCCATCCTCAAACCCAAGTAGTTGGAGATTGTGCACGAAGCCATGCTCCAGATTCCCTAGCAGAGACAGCTAGCTCTTGTCAGGCTATCTGAGGCGTTGCTTAGCAAGGACTCCACGTCTTTGGAAACTTGATAGGCATCCCACGACTTCTGGAGGCATGCAGAAGGTGAAGGAAATCATGATCTTTTGACCACAGCAATAAAGCCTCTTCACGATTTTGGAGTGGGAGAGACTGCAGGTGTGTAGGGAGGATGCGTTGGACCAGGTCGCAACAGGCAGCAGCCAAGGCCATGAAGGCTGATGGGGCAATCTGCACAGCACGCCTAATACCAAGACCACCCACTCTGATTGGAAGACTGGCTTGAGACCAAGCTGGGTCATCATCACAAAATTGAATATTGATGATGCTGCTCACAATAGTCTTGAGGGCATCGTCATAGGTAGCTAGGACAGGAGACAGGAAGCAAGGGTAGGTCCTAACTAAGGATGTACTGCAGCTTTGGGATGGAAAATGAGCTACGCAGTAAAATGAAAGCCTGAGATGTAGCTTAGCCTTTCCCCCTCAAGGGATTTCACCTTCTCCAAAAGGGAAGCTGAGATCGACTCTACGCTACCAAGCGGTGCACCAAGAAGACATGCTTCATCAGGATCTGTCACACATGCACCTGGAAGTGAGCATAATATTATTGTTGTTATTAATATTATTACTATTGTTGTTGTTGTTATTATTATTATTATTATGAGTTTATGAGTTATAGAGTTATAAAAAAATTATGATCTCAGCTCTGCACAAGCATGGGGAAAAGTGCCTAAGTATTCACTACCATCATGCATCATGAATGGCAACTATGGGGCACTGATTCAAGGGTCCTGATATATATATAGATGACATCACATGGAGATTTATTCCTTGGGGCCTCATTAAAAAGTTAGTGAGTCAGACAAGATGGAGCTTTAAGTAAACCAAATTGTTGCTTTGATATATATTAGAGGACAGATGAAATATACAGCAACATCTCCCTCTCTTTATCATGGTTCTGCAGATTGGGTCAGGTATGTGGGGAAAAATGGAGATTCGCATATATACCTGAATGATAAAAAGTTCAGGAAGGCCCATTAATTGCTCACATCCCTTAACCTTCACAAGAATACAGTTTATTAGCAGAGTGTCTGAGCACTAAGTGCAAAATTTCAAACATCCAAATACCTTCTGTTTGGATAATTAGCTCTTAATGAATATAATTTGGACCTGGATCCAGCCCTAGGGATCCAGCCCTAGGTATACATGTATAGTTGCTATCTGTGGGCAGTAAGTCATTCACTTCAGGGGAGGATCTATGTCTTAAAGAGTGCAGGCTGGATGATATAAAGAGGAAATTTGCAGTTTCTACATCAGATCAATGATCTCAAGCAGCTTTTCTTGGTTTATAGTTGTGAACTGAGGTTGTATCACAAAAATTGTTATTATGGACTTAGGACCACATTTTTGTCTTGTTTTTCTTTGTTTTGTTATAGTCAAGCAGCCAGCCACCCACAAGAAGTTATTCAGTATACCTCCAAACTAATCAATGCCGATGTATTCACATATATACATACACACATATATATATACATGTACATGGATCATTATTCAATTTTTGAAGGTGTGGCATTAACTATTGCCACAAGAGTGAGCTTCTGAGGAAATTTTGTTGCGTTCTTACTGACTCAGCTCAGCTAGACTCAATATTGCACACACACACACACACAAATGCGCTTATTGCATTTACGATTGTTGACCTATTTTGGGTGTCGTTAGTTATTGCAATGTATTGGGCACTTTGGGAGTTTTCTAAAATTGTTTGCAAGTTGTGTGTGGGGAGAAGTAGATATATAGGTGCACAGACAAGACAAAATATGTTTATAAAAACAAATACATAATATACGGGTATTGGTCAAAAGGGCAGTATAACACGAACATTTATACCTGAATACCAAATATAATATTGGTCTTCATTATTGATAGCTAAAGGATCAAATAAATGTTCGGGTCTACACAGTACACAGTTAAATTATTGTATTCATTTTTACTACATCCTAATAATTTTTTGTCTTGTTCCTATTAAAAAAAATTTTTTTTTTAAATTGAATTAACAACAACAACAACAATAAATAGAAAAGACTGTAGAGAAATGAGCCTAAATTTTCCACTTTCTAAAAACCAACTCTTTCACTTTGAGTCTTTTCCTTCCTCTGACTTGGATATATCATCTTCCTCAGGCTTGGAGTTATCTTCTTCATATGGTTTGGAGGTATCTTCTTCCTCTGGCTTGGAAGTGTCTTCTTCCTCTACCTTGGAGGTTTCTTCTCCCTCTGCCTTGGGGACATCTGCTGACTTGGGAAATTCTTTACCTTCTGACTCAGTAATGTCGACATCTGCTTTAGTGGTATCTCCTTCCTCTGGCTTGGCTAACTTTTCCTCCGTCTTTGGCCCATATTTCTCCAAGGTCTCAGGTGAGAGATAATCCTTCAAGAACTCACAACTCTTCTTCCACAACTCTTCCTGGAACTGCTCACTCCTGTAATAAATATAAATATATATATAACAATGACTTTCTCGGTAATAAACTTGAATTTACTCACTGACTCAAGTCGATTATTGAGAAAGTCATTGTATCTACATTATGCTTATGTCAACTGAGAGTTCGTTGAGAGTACATACATTATACTCACAAGCAACCAACTATAATCCTCCCTCTCATCTCCCCACTCACCTGGCATCAGAACTTGGCTGCTTCGGTCTGCAGCTGTCATAGTAAATGTGCTCCTGGGAGTTGAGGGAAGCATTAACGGCACAGTTGAGGCTGGTGGCGGCTCCTTTTTCAGGACTACGAGAAAGTACTGTCCACATTTAACAAAAAGATGTTTCTGTTATATATACTGTTTGTGTGTTTGTAGTTACTGTCATAGTTACTACCACTTGCCAGAAGATGCAACCTCGATTAAACGTTTAAGAGTTTTTTTGTCTTCTATCCCACGTAAAACTTCTGTTTTGACCTAATGTAAATATAATAACAATAACAACAACAACAACAACAATAATCTAAAAATGCACAGGATATCCACTGACAAAGTTTAGCAACTAACTGAGCCAGGGCATAGGGATGAGACAGTGATAAATGATCCTTGGAGTCTCCTTTGCAGAGCAAACCCAACCATAACCTGGAGGATCAAGAAAACGGATACTGAGAAATGAAAATGAAAAAATAATAAAGCAACCTTCAATTTATTCCACTTACATTATACATCTTTGTGTTGTTGTACATGGCCAGCCTCTTGTAGTTGGCCTCAGTTGGATCAAGCACATCAGGGTTGAAGGAACGAGACATAAAGTGCATCAAAGAAGAGACAAAGACAATGCGTACATCATGGCAGGTGTTAGCTGTCTCCAAAAGAAGTGGAAGGAGCTTGAAAGTGAGCAGCATGGGACCAAGGTGGTTGACCTGGGCCGAGGATTCAACAGACAAGTAAGTAACAAACGCACAGCATTTAGTGGTGAGAGAATGTGTGATGGAGAGGGAGGATTTTTTTTAAAAGGTTGAGATCCTAGCCTTGTTAGAATGCACTACTCTAACCATTATCCCTAGCACAGTCTGGAGGCCTAGTGCAGTATACTGATCTGTGCATCATTGATGATGTTGTGATGTGATATGGGGAAGTAGCCAAGAGTATTGCAGATTGCAGTAGCACTTCCTATTTTGGTTTGACCACAATTTTAAATTTTTTAAAAATAATTACATTTTAAAATGCTGGTTATTAATGTTTTAAACACTCTAATATCCTGTCTGGCTGAGTTAAGTCGGCAAGCACATTTTCGTACCCAAGAAGATATGACGTCCTCAGAAGCTTACTCTTATGACAATAGTTAACAGACAGACCTTAAAAAAAACCAGGAGCTACTCATGACAAGTGTATACATAGGCATGTGTGAATACAGTAACAAACTGAATACAGTAACAAACAAGGTAATCATTATGATTGCTTGACAAATAAAATCAAGACAAAAAATAAAATAAAAACATCGACCAGTCAAAAATGAACAAGAATTCACCAATTTAGAGAAGACTATTATTCTGCTTTAAATATATAAATCTGTAATATATTTGCTGTTCATTAGATTAGTAGGTGAAGGATCCTGTAAATGTTCGTCGCTTACATTGGTAAACTCAATCTGCTTCTCACATTTCTTTCAGCCTTTGCTCCCGCTGGTCTGGGCTCCTTCCTCAATATGCTTCGCACATTTCTCTCAGCCTCTGCTCCCGCTGATCTGGGCTCCTTCAGCAATCTACTTCTCACATTTCTCTCAGCCTTTGCTCCTGCTGGACTGGGCTCCTTCCTCAATCTTTTCTCACATTTCTCTCAGCCTTTGCTCCCGCTGGTCTGGGCTCCTTCCTCAATCTGCTTCTCACATTCCTCCCAACCTTTGCTCCCGCTGGTCTGGGTTCCTTCTTCTCACATTTCTTTCAGCCTTTGCTCCCGCTGGTCTGGGCTCCTTCAGCAATCTGCTTCGCACATTTCTCTCAGCCTTTGCTCCCGCTGGTCTGGGCTCCTTGCTTCTCACATTTCTCTCAGCCATTGCTCCCGCTGCTTCCTAAATCTTTTCTCACATTTCCCTCAGCCTTTGCTCCCGCTGGTCTGGGCTTCTTCCTCAATCTGCTTCTCACATTCCTCCCAACCTTTGCTCCCGCTGGTCTGGGTTCCTTCTTCTCACATTTCTCTCAGCCTTTGCTCCCGCTGGTCAGGGCTCCTTCAGCAATCGGCTTCTCACATTTCTCTCAGCCTTTGCTCCCACTGGTCTGGGCTCCTTCCTCAATCTGCTTCTCACATTTCTCTCAGCCTTTGCTCCCGCTGGTCTGGGCTCCTTCCTCAATCTGCTTCTCACATTCCTCCCAACCTTTGCTCCCGCTGGTCTGGGTTCCTTCTTCTCACATTTCTTTCAGCCTTTGCTCCCGCTGGTCTGGGCTCCTTCAGCAATCTGCTTATCACATTTGTCTCCATTGGTCTGGTCCAGTAATACAATATGAACCATGTTTTAACAGTCTTATGTGCCAATTCATTTCACTTTCTCTGTCACATGCATGCACGTAACTACAGACTCCATCAACACAAGGTTGAGAACATCCATGAAGTACCTTCATCATAGAAGATGAGTAGATGAGGGCTACTAGATTAAATGGCCAACAAATTGGAGAATGGATAAAAAGTTGAACTAGGCGGAGCATAATAGTGAGAATACCAAGAGTTGACAGGATACTACTGACGAGCATCACCTCTATTGCCGTGTCATCAAAAAATGAGGAATAAAATTTCTTGCATCAACTTCAATGTGACCAGTGAGCTAAACATCCTTGTGACCAGTGAGCTAAACGTCCTGGCATACATCCAGAGAGCAAGTTGGAATTACATCTGACCAATCACCAGATTCATTGGATGAGCATGCCTACAATCAGCCAGCTTGCATGAAGCTCCCAAAAAATGAATCTATAAATAAATATTCACTTGCATCACACAGGCTTTGCAACCATCAAATCACTGCCACCCTTCTTCAAATCCAAACAAACTAAGGTCCCAACCAGTGGATGCTCACAGTTCGGTAACTAAGTCTGGCAGACTTGTGCACGATGTCTTCCAGCTGCTTCTGGAAGTGGAGTGAGGCACATTTAGGGCCGTGGAGAGCAGCACATCTCTCCTTTAGCAGTTAATAACCGACAGCTACAGCCACAACTTGATCTCATTAGTGTGCTTAGTATGGCATGTACCATTGATGAAAGCTTCTTTGAGATATAGTCATGGTTTCTCCTATCTTTCTTCCTTCTCTGGAGGTTTAGATTACCAAACCTGGGTCACTTACAACTCTCATAACTGGTGACTCTCAGCAGAAACCGCCATTGTAGCCCCTCTCTGAAGTAGTTAAGAATTGACACAGTGATAATTATTAATTAACCAACTTGGCAAAGACAGCTAATCTCCTAGCGCTTAAGTTCCAGGAATAAAATTGGGTGGGTCAAATCACTTGTGCAATAATAAACTTTGATATGCGGAATATATCTGTGAAGCTCAACCTCTACCCACACAAGCCACACTACTTCTTGTCTATCACAATATTCTATTATTATGGTTCACACGCACCTGGAAATGTGATTCAAAGCCATCTCCAGTCTTCCCTAAAGACATCCCACAGAGAGAGAGAGTAAGAAGCATCAAAACTTAGATACATGTATACACACAGCAGATGGACATTTCACCCTATTATTAATAATAAAATATAGTAATAGCAATAGTAATAGTAGTAGTAATAATAGTAATAATAATAATAATAATAATAATAATAATAATAATAATAATAATAATAATAATAATAATAATAATAGTAGTAGTAGTAATAGTAATAGTAATAGTAATAGTAATAGTAATAGTAATAATAATAATAATAATAATAATAATAATAATAATAATAATAATAATAATAATAATAATAATAATAATAATAATAATAATAATAATAATAATAATAATAATAATAATAATAATAATAATAAGTAAATACATTTATTTATTTTTATTATTATTTATTGTATTAAAAAAAAATATTCGTAAGTTAATAGGTGTTAATGGACTCTGATATTGCCTGTTTTGAGTAAATAATAAAACAAAGAAAAGAGAAAAAGGTTGTAGTCTGTAATTCTAGCTCCTTATTGGCATTAGTGTTTGGGGGCAATGGTTTTGTAATAGTTGTACCTGAACACTACATGGCATTAGTGTTTGGGGGCAATGGTTTTGTAATAGTTGTACCTGAACACTACAAGGAACAGCCTATATTTACAAAGAGGTGTAAAGTGAGTGGCTCCACCTCACCCCTCACCCCCTCCAAAATGGAAACTTATTTTACAAAAACATACAGCTTTCAATGAACTCTCAGTTGACATAATGAAATTACAATGACCTTCTCAATAATCAACTTGAATTTTACTCTCTCAACGTTTCGACTCAATGCTCAAGCCTTCATCTAGAATGTCAAGTTGGGAAGGTCATTGTAAGATACCCCTTGACTGGTTGAAGTTGCTAGAACCTTATACTGTTTAGTACAATTATTGCAAAATGCAAAATCAATTCTTCCCCAGAAGCAAAAATATTTTGCACATCACCATCTTCCATCATTGCCTCTTCTTGACTCTTCTTGACTATACCTGAATGAATCTTGTCACAAACTGACAGCAAGTGTCTTGCGTGCCTTCTCCATTGCTTGAGGACTCTTATCAGGAAGATGCTAGCTAGCCTAGCAACAGTAAAAGTAATTGGAACAGATGTTTGTTTCCTGCTATATAGTCTTTTTAGTCTCTAGCTATCCTAGGCTCTAGGACAACCAACTCCTTCCATGTTATAAGCTATCTCCAGCTGCAGCTAGTTATGTGGTTAGTTAAAACACAACATAAAGAGAGAGATTCGACATTTTGAGTGCATGGGAGGAGAGAGAGGGGAAGGGATAGAGAATGGTACAAGAAGAAGTTATGGGCCAGTACCCTTGAAGGTGGCCATTAATGGACACTTTAGTCCCCTCCCCCCTCCCTCAAGTTAATACTAGACATAAAGTTATGAGCACCAAAATTTAATCTCATTCAGAAATGGGCTACTCCTAATTTTTTCATCAGTTCCTTTTCGGTGAGTTTGTTTAATTAAAAGTGAGTTTAAACATATTTAAAATATGCTTAATCAAGTGCTATATTTGCCCAGGGGCAATTAGTCATGCTCTTTCATTGATCATACCAGAGCTAATCTCAACACATTAGAATTTCCTGTGGAGAGAACACATTTTTAACTTACTGTAAGGAACAGCAAATATGCCGGCATTGTTGACCAGGATGTGTAGAGGAAGACTCTTCTCCTTGAAGAGATGCACACAGTCAACAGTTGACTGGAAGGAGGACAGGTCCAGGGGAAGGAACTCCACCTTGATCTCCTTCCTGCATGAGCCATCACAGTCTGGCTTCTCTTTACTCCTCACCTCCTCATCTGCTGCCTTCATTATTCCACCCTCACCCTCCTCACTACTGCCACTACCAGCACCTTTCAGCAAAACAGAGCTCTCTCCCTCCTTATCTCTACCTTCCACTTTAGAACCACCTTCCTTCTTACTCTCACTTGTCTGAGCTGAATCTTTTCTATCATTCTCGACTGTGTCTTTCCCCCCATCATTTAGAACTGTCCCACTACTTTTAGGAGGTGGGGAGAGTTCACTCTTGATACGCTCAATAGCCTACATGCAAGACATGTTACTATCCATAGCACAATAAATTAAGTACTCACAGCTTCAGCCTTCTCCTTGGACCTGCAGGCTATGAAAGTGTGGGCTCCCAACCTAGCCAGACCTTTGGCTGTTTCATAGCCAATGCCAGTGTTGCCACCAGTCACTAGGGCTACCTTCCCAGCTAAGTCCACCTCAGGATAACTTAGTTTTGCTCCCATTTTTGAATAAGCGAATTAGTACGGTGGCACCAGCTGGGCACTGATACAAAAATAGCCCGCCCCCATCCGGAGTCGCGCAACTCAGCGAGGGGTGCTAATTAATAGCTCTGGTCTAATACATTCTTCAGATTCTTGACGAACGCGTCTGGACACCGCGAGTGCCTTAAAGCATGACATTGCTGGCACAAGAGGTTCAGTTCACATTGCTAGGACTCCACTTGTACTTCTACTCGTTAATCTCTGCCTTTCTCTGCTCAGTTCTCTCCAGATATTTCTTGGACAATCTGAAAGTGCCCGGTAGCTATATAAAATAACCTGAAAGAGGACGACCTCTCGGACAAAAGACTAGGTCCTGAGCGTGTCCATCATTCAGAGGTTTCAGTCTGTATATTGGTCAACAAAGAAATGAAACAAGAATTTACCAATGCAGACAACAAACATTTACATGACCCTTTACCTATTAATATAATGCAGACAACAAATATTTACAGGACCCTTTACCTATTAATGAACTACAGAATATAATACAAATTTAAAAAAAACAGTATTATAGTATGGTCTTCATTAATAAAGGATCCTGTAATGATTTTATCTATAAGCAGCCACCTATAAGTAGATACTCAGTGTAAACACCATAAGCAGTTATTATTTACAATGTTTTTGCTGAAGTAGACGCAGTGCTCATGTATCATATAATACTCGTAGACACATGCATTATAAGTAGTGTTGAAGGACTATGCTGTTAGCTATTGTTGCAGGAGTAAAACTTCTGAGGAAATCAACTGATCACTTCTTGGTATGAAAACATGCAGCTATTGGTGACTGTGACTTGGCTTAGTTCTGTGCTGTAAAACTTGTCACAAAAATGTGCTTCTGAGAAATTAACTGATAAACATGTATTATAGTATATACGTGGTTTTGTGAAGGTTTGTGAACACATTTTATGATGTTATGTATAGATATTGCTAACTTAAGAAACAGATTTGGTCTTTGCAATGTATTGGACAGTTGGAGTCTTCTGGTATATAGTAAAATTATGAGGAATGGACATACTATATGCAAGATCTGACACAAGATCTCGAAGACGAAAAATTACCATCTTAATATTTTGGGGGCTCTCAATTTATTACCTTCACAAATAATTTGACGCATGCTTGAAGTGTTTTGGGGTAAAAATCAATTGAAGACATCATTTATGTTACTAAGAAGCTGCCAAAGTGTTTTTTTAGCTTGGATAAAAGTTGTTTTGCTACCATTTCAAAATATATGTATATTGTGCTACCACACTCCCCAATACTTATAGATACAAAATTCGCTGGTTGGGGTTGCCAGTGTCACATGTGAATCGTTCTGCCATGGATGTGTTCTGGGTAGGTTGATCAAAATATAACCCTCCTCAAATTTGTTCCGGTACTTCCACCACCATGTGCTGCGCATGGTACATCTGCTACTCTTGGCTGGCTGCATAAGGTCTTGTATATATCCCAAGCAGGTTTTCATTTAGAAAATTGACCAGGGCGGAGGCAACTGGAGGAATCTGGATTTTAAGGGGGGGGTGGGGGGGGGGGGGTGGTTAAAGATGTGACAAAGTTTCTAATGATAAAATTTCCACGGGGGGGGGGGGCAAAAGATTCCACCCCCCTGCCGCCCCCCCTAAATGAAACCCTGCCAAGATCCATAGGGTGACATGTTGGTGAAAATAAGAAGAGAACTATCTGGATAAAAGTCGAGGAATTTTGTTATACAAGATGGATTTTTTTCTTATTCTTATCTGAAGCAGTGGGTCAGTGACAAAGAGAAACAATTGAAGAGCACAAAATAGGAGAAGCTCAGTGCAGACCGCCCACAGTGCAATGTGATGGGTGCCAGGAGTGGTATCATATAAAGTGTGCCAAGATGACTAATGATCAATGAAAACTGCAGCAAACATGTCAGCCTATTTCATGTAAATATTCAATACTAGCTTATCATGATCAACTTTCGAGCAGATTATGTTTGTATATATGAAGAATTAGCTGGGTTCAGAAGATTCATTCTTCTATGTAACTAAGCAGACATATTCCAGTTTTGGGGTTACACTGTCATTCACCTTGGGGAGATTACCCTGCAAACTATTCATGGTATTCAAAAAAAGAAGAGAGTATAATAATGTGAGGGGGGTTCATTCTGCTAACATATCTCAGGGATATATATTCTCCTGTTCCCCGATGGAGGATAGTTTCCATGAAGTTGGAATGAATTTGCTGGCTAAAGTTTTCCAGGAAATCGGTACTGATAGCATATAGCTAGGATGCTAGCAGATTTGTTCCACCCGGAATGATATCTTGATATATCTACCCAGAATGATTTTTCTTGTGACACCTGTTTACTAGCTATATATATACCTGATTTGAGGCAGACTTGCCAAAGTCATCATTTATGATATTGAGAAGCTGCCAAGTGAGTTATAGAAACCTTGTTTTTTTGTCCACCATTTTAATTACTGCACTCCATGATAATGATATTATTATTATTATTATTATTATTATTATTATTATTATTATTATTATTATTATTATTATTATTATTATTATTATTATTATTATTATTTATTATTATTATTATTAAAATTATTATTAAACAACAACAACAATTAAACAACAACAATAACAACAATAATAACAACAATAATAATTACACAAGACTGTTCACGCCCGAGCCTCCCATTGCCCCCATGACTGCAAGAGCATTGCCTCTCTGTACCGCCACAGACAATTGTTGTATCAAAAATTGGTGTGAATTCACTTCCCCAGTGTGTTGCTTTATTTTCCTTCCGAGTTCCATTAGGAAGGCCAATGACTTTGGGCCAATGGCACCTAGGGTCTCTACCGCAACTGGCACAAAAAATAATTCCTGGTAAGGCAGTGGTACTTGTCCTCCTTTTAGGATGGCAGCTACCACACCTGAGCTCCTGGTAGCTTGAGCACAATAGGACTGTGCCAGAGTGTTGGGGCAGGTCACATCCTAGATCAGGGGCTTGCCACATTTCCATGGCACCATGGTGATTCCATCCGGATGCTTGCCGTCCATATGACTGAGTCCAGACAGTTCCAGCCTTGAAGGCACCTGAGCAGATGACATAGCCCTATGAATGAGCAGATGACATAGCCCTATGAATAATGTTATTCATTGAGGAATGTCGGTAGTGACGACCCTCACTCTTCTTGCAGCTCAAACTGTGCAGACCAAAATGGTCCACCTCTGCATCACAGTGCTGGCATAAGTGGGGGTGGCAAAGAGGGGACCCCAAACGAAGGCCAACAGCAATCCTGATGGTTGTGTCATCCATCCTCAAACCCAAGTAGTTGGAGATTGTGCACGAAGCCATGCTCCAGATTCCCTAGCAGAGACAGCTAGCTCTTGTCAGGCTATCTGAGGCGTTGCTTAGCAAGGACTCCACGTCTTTGGAAACTTGATAGGCATCCCACGACTTCTGGAGGCATGCAGAAGGTGAAGGAAATCATGATCTTTTGACCACAGCAATAAAGCCTCTTCACGATTTTGGAGTGGGAGAGACTGCAGGTGTGTAGGGAGGATGCGTTGGACCAGGTCGCAACAGGCAGCAGCCAAGGCCATGAAGGCTGATGGGGCAATCTGCACAGCACGCCTAATACCAAGACCACCCACTCTGATTGGAAGACTGGCTTGAGACCAAGCTGGGTCATCATCACAAAATTGAATATTGATGATGCTGCTCACAATAGTCTTGAGGGCATCGTCATAGGTAGCTAGGACAGGAGACAGGAAGCAAGGGTAGGTCCTAACTAAGGATGTACTGCAGCTTTGGGATGGAAAATGAGCTACGCAGTAAAATGAAAGCCTGAGATGTAGCTTAGCCTTTCCCCCTCAAGGGATTTCACCTTCTCCAAAAGGGAAGCTGAGATCGACTCTACGCTACCAAGCGGTGCACCAAGAAGACATGCTTCATCAGGATCTGTCACACATGCACCTGGAAGTGAGCATAATATTATTGTTGTTATTAATATTATTACTATTGTTGTTGTTGTTATTATTATTATTATTATGAGTTTATGAGTTATAGAGTTATAAAAAAATTATGATCTCAGCTCTGCACAAGCATGGGGAAAAGTGCCTAAGTATTCACTACCATCATGCATCATGAATGGCAACTATGGGGCACTGATTCAAGGGTCCTGATATATATATAGATGACATCACATGGAGATTTATTCCTTGGGGCCTCATTAAAAAGTTAGTGAGTCAGACAAGATGGAGCTTTAAGTAAACCAAATTGTTGCTTTGATATATATTAGAGGACAGATGAAATATACAGCAACATCTCCCTCTCTTTATCATGGTTCTGCAGATTGGGTCAGGTATGTGGGGAAAAATGGAGATTCGCATATATACCTGAATGATAAAAAGTTCAGGAAGGCCCATTAATTGCTCACATCCCTTAACCTTCACAAGAATACAGTTTATTAGCAGAGTGTCTGAGCACTAAGTGCAAAATTTCAAACATCCAAATACCTTCTGTTTGGATAATTAGCTCTTAATGAATATAATTTGGACCTGGATCCAGCCCTAGGGATCCAGCCCTAGGTATACATGTATAGTTGCTATCTGTGGGCAGTAAGTCATTCACTTCAGGGGAGGATCTATGTCTTAAAGAGTGCAGGCTGGATGATATAAAGAGGAAATTTGCAGTTTCTACATCAGATCAATGATCTCAAGCAGCTTTTCTTGGTTTATAGTTGTGAACTGAGGTTGTATCACAAAAATTGTTATTATGGACTTAGGACCACATTTTTGTCTTGTTTTTCTTTGTTTTGTTATAGTCAAGCAGCCAGCCACCCACAAGAAGTTATTCAGTATACCTCCAAACTAATCAATGCCGATGTATTCACATATATACATACACACATATATATATACATGTACATGGATCATTATTCAATTTTTGAAGGTGTGGCATTAACTATTGCCACAAGAGTGAGCTTCTGAGGAAATTTTGTTGCGTTCTTACTGACTCAGCTCAGCTAGACTCAATATTGCACACACACACACACACAAATGCGCTTATTGCATTTACGATTGTTGACCTATTTTGGGTGTCGTTAGTTATTGCAATGTATTGGGCACTTTGGGAGTTTTCTAAAATTGTTTGCAAGTTGTGTGTGGGGAGAAGTAGATATATAGGTGCACAGACAAGACAAAATATGTTTATAAAAACAAATACATAATATACGGGTATTGGTCAAAAGGGCAGTATAACACGAACATTTATACCTGAATACCAAATATAATATTGGTCTTCATTATTGATAGCTAAAGGATCAAATAAATGTTCGGGTCTACACAGTACACAGTTAAATTATTGTATTCATTTTTACTACATCCTAATAATTTTTTGTCTTGTTCCTATTAAAAAAAATTTTTTTTTTAAATTGAATTAACAACAACAACAACAATAAATAGAAAAGACTGTAGAGAAATGAGCCTAAATTTTCCACTTTCTAAAAACCAACTCTTTCACTTTGAGTCTTTTCCTTCCTCTGACTTGGATATATCATCTTCCTCAGGCTTGGAGTTATCTTCTTCATATGGTTTGGAGGTATCTTCTTCCTCTGGCTTGGAAGTGTCTTCTTCCTCTACCTTGGAGGTTTCTTCTCCCTCTGCCTTGGGGACATCTGCTGACTTGGGAAATTCTTTACCTTCTGACTCAGTAATGTCGACATCTGCTTTAGTGGTATCTCCTTCCTCTGGCTTGGCTAACTTTTCCTCCGTCTTTGGCCCATATTTCTCCAAGGTCTCAGGTGAGAGATAATCCTTCAAGAACTCACAACTCTTCTTCCACAACTCTTCCTGGAACTGCTCACTCCTGTAATAAATATAAATATATATATAACAATGACTTTCTCGGTAATAAACTTGAATTTACTCACTGACTCAAGTCGATTATTGAGAAAGTCATTGTATCTACATTATGCTTATGTCAACTGAGAGTTCGTTGAGAGTACATACATTATACTCACAAGCAACCAACTATAATCCTCCCTCTCATCTCCCCACTCACCTGGCATCAGAACTTGGCTGCTTCGGTCTGCAGCTGTCATAGTAAATGTGCTCCTGGGAGTTGAGGGAAGCATTAACGGCACAGTTGAGGCTGGTGGCGGCTCCTTTTTCAGGACTACGAGAAAGTACTGTCCACATTTAACAAAAAGATGTTTCTGTTATATATACTGTTTGTGTGTTTGTAGTTACTGTCATAGTTACTACCACTTGCCAGAAGATGCAACCTCGATTAAACGTTTAAGAGTTTTTTTGTCTTCTATCCCACGTAAAACTTCTGTTTTGACCTAATGTAAATATAATAACAATAACAACAACAACAACAACAATAATCTAAAAATGCACAGGATATCCACTGACAAAGTTTAGCAACTAACTGAGCCAGGGCATAGGGATGAGACAGTGATAAATGATCCTTGGAGTCTCCTTTGCAGAGCAAACCCAACCATAACCTGGAGGATCAAGAAAACGGATACTGAGAAATGAAAATGAAAAAATAATAAAGCAACCTTCAATTTATTCCACTTACATTATACATCTTTGTGTTGTTGTACATGGCCAGCCTCTTGTAGTTGGCCTCAGTTGGATCAAGCACATCAGGGTTGAAGGAACGAGACATAAAGTGCATCAAAGAAGAGACAAAGACAATGCGTACATCATGGCAGGTGTTAGCTGTCTCCAAAAGAAGTGGAAGGAGCTTGAAAGTGAGCAGCATGGGACCAAGGTGGTTGACCTGGGCCGAGGATTCAACAGACAAGTAAGTAACAAACGCACAGCATTTAGTGGTGAGAGAATGTGTGATGGAGAGGGAGGATTTTTTTTAAAAGGTTGAGATCCTAGCCTTGTTAGAATGCACTACTCTAACCATTATCCCTAGCACAGTCTGGAGGCCTAGTGCAGTATACTGATCTGTGCATCATTGATGATGTTGTGATGTGATATGGGGAAGTAGCCAAGAGTATTGCAGATTGCAGTAGCACTTCCTATTTTGGTTTGACCACAATTTTAAATTTTTTAAAAATAATTACATTTTAAAATGCTGGTTATTAATGTTTTAAACACTCTAATATCCTGTCTGGCTGAGTTAAGTCGGCAAGCACATTTTCGTACCCAAGAAGATATGACGTCCTCAGAAGCTTACTCTTATGACAATAGTTAACAGACAGACCTTAAAAAAAACCAGGAGCTACTCATGACAAGTGTATACATAGGCATGTGTGAATACAGTAACAAACTGAATACAGTAACAAACAAGGTAATCATTATGATTGCTTGACAAATAAAATCAAGACAAAAAATAAAATAAAAACATCGACCAGTCAAAAATGAACAAGAATTCACCAATTTAGAGAAGACTATTATTCTGCTTTAAATATATAAATCTGTAATATATTTGCTGTTCATTAGATTAGTAGGTGAAGGATCCTGTAAATGTTCGTCGCTTACATTGGTAAACTCAATCTGCTTCTCACATTTCTTTCAGCCTTTGCTCCCGCTGGTCTGGGCTCCTTCCTCAATATGCTTCGCACATTTCTCTCAGCCTCTGCTCCCGCTGATCTGGGCTCCTTCAGCAATCTACTTCTCACATTTCTCTCAGCCTTTGCTCCTGCTGGACTGGGCTCCTTCCTCAATCTTTTCTCACATTTCTCTCAGCCTTTGCTCCCGCTGGTCTGGGCTCCTTCCTCAATCTGCTTCTCACATTCCTCCCAACCTTTGCTCCCGCTGGTCTGGGTTCCTTCTTCTCACATTTCTTTCAGCCTTTGCTCCCGCTGGTCTGGGCTCCTTCAGCAATCTGCTTCGCACATTTCTCTCAGCCTTTGCTCCCGCTGGTCTGGGCTCCTTGCTTCTCACATTTCTCTCAGCCATTGCTCCCGCTGCTTCCTAAATCTTTTCTCACATTTCCCTCAGCCTTTGCTCCCGCTGGTCTGGGCTTCTTCCTCAATCTGCTTCTCACATTCCTCCCAACCTTTGCTCCCGCTGGTCTGGGTTCCTTCTTCTCACATTTCTCTCAGCCTTTGCTCCCGCTGGTCAGGGCTCCTTCAGCAATCGGCTTCTCACATTTCTCTCAGCCTTTGCTCCCACTGGTCTGGGCTCCTTCCTCAATCTGCTTCTCACATTTCTCTCAGCCTTTGCTCCCGCTGGTCTGGGCTCCTTCCTCAATCTGCTTCTCACATTCCTCCCAACCTTTGCTCCCGCTGGTCTGGGTTCCTTCTTCTCACATTTCTTTCAGCCTTTGCTCCCGCTGGTCTGGGCTCCTTCAGCAATCTGCTTATCACATTTGTCTCCATTGGTCTGGTCCAGTAATACAATATGAACCATGTTTTAACAGTCTTATGTGCCAATTCATTTCACTTTCTCTGTCACATGCATGCACGTAACTACAGACTCCATCAACACAAGGTTGAGAACATCCATGAAGTACCTTCATCATAGAAGATGAGTAGATGAGGGCTACTAGATTAAATGGCCAACAAATTGGAGAATGGATAAAAAGTTGAACTAGGCGGAGCATAATAGTGAGAATACCAAGAGTTGACAGGATACTACTGACGAGCATCACCTCTATTGCCGTGTCATCAAAAAATGAGGAATAAAATTTCTTGCATCAACTTCAATGTGACCAGTGAGCTAAACATCCTTGTGACCAGTGAGCTAAACGTCCTGGCATACATCCAGAGAGCAAGTTGGAATTACATCTGACCAATCACCAGATTCATTGGATGAGCATGCCTACAATCAGCCAGCTTGCATGAAGCTCCCAAAAAATGAATCTATAAATAAATATTCACTTGCATCACACAGGCTTTGCAACCATCAAATCACTGCCACCCTTCTTCAAATCCAAACAAACTAAGGTCCCAACCAGTGGATGCTCACAGTTCGGTAACTAAGTCTGGCAGACTTGTGCACGATGTCTTCCAGCTGCTTCTGGAAGTGGAGTGAGGCACATTTAGGGCCGTGGAGAGCAGCACATCTCTCCTTTAGCAGTTAATAACCGACAGCTACAGCCACAACTTGATCTCATTAGTGTGCTTAGTATGGCATGTACCATTGATGAAAGCTTCTTTGAGATATAGTCATGGTTTCTCCTATCTTTCTTCCTTCTCTGGAGGTTTAGATTACCAAACCTGGGTCACTTACAACTCTCATAACTGGTGACTCTCAGCAGAAACCGCCATTGTAGCCCCTCTCTGAAGTAGTTAAGAATTGACACAGTGATAATTATTAATTAACCAACTTGGCAAAGACAGCTAATCTCCTAGCGCTTAAGTTCCAGGAATAAAATTGGGTGGGTCAAATCACTTGTGCAATAATAAACTTTGATATGCGGAATATATCTGTGAAGCTCAACCTCTACCCACACAAGCCACACTACTTCTTGTCTATCACAATATTCTATTATTATGGTTCACACGCACCTGGAAATGTGATTCAAAGCCATCTCCAGTCTTCCCTAAAGACATCCCACAGAGAGAGAGAGTAAGAAGCATCAAAACTTAGATACATGTATACACACAGCAGATGGACATTTCACCCTATTATTAATAATAAAATATAGTAATAGCAATAGTAATAGTAGTAGTAATAATAGTAATAATAATAATAATAATAATAATAATAATAATAATAATAATAATAATAATAATAATAATAATAATAGTAGTAGTAGTAATAGTAATAGTAATAGTAATAGTAATAGTAATAGTAATAATAATAATAATAATAATAATAATAATAATAATAATAATAATAATAATAATAATAATAATAATAATAATAATAATAATAATAATAATAATAATAATAATAATAATAATAATAATAATAAGTAAATACATTTATTTATTTTTATTATTATTTATTGTATTAAAAAAAAATATTCGTAAGTTAATAGGTGTTAATGGACTCTGATATTGCCTGTTTTGAGTAAATAATAAAACAAAGAAAAGAGAAAAAGGTTGTAGTCTGTAATTCTAGCTCCTTATTGGCATTAGTGTTTGGGGGCAATGGTTTTGTAATAGTTGTACCTGAACACTACATGGCATTAGTGTTTGGGGGCAATGGTTTTGTAATAGTTGTACCTGAACACTACAAGGAACAGCCTATATTTACAAAGAGGTGTAAAGTGAGTGGCTCCACCTCACCCCTCACCCCCTCCAAAATGGAAACTTATTTTACAAAAACATACAGCTTTCAATGAACTCTCAGTTGACATAATGAAATTACAATGACCTTCTCAATAATCAACTTGAATTTTACTCTCTCAACGTTTCGACTCAATGCTCAAGCCTTCATCTAGAATGTCAAGTTGGGAAGGTCATTGTAAGATACCCCTTGACTGGTTGAAGTTGCTAGAACCTTATACTGTTTAGTACAATTATTGCAAAATGCAAAATCAATTCTTCCCCAGAAGCAAAAATATTTTGCACATCACCATCTTCCATCATTGCCTCTTCTTGACTCTTCTTGACTATACCTGAATGAATCTTGTCACAAACTGACAGCAAGTGTCTTGCGTGCCTTCTCCATTGCTTGAGGACTCTTATCAGGAAGATGCTAGCTAGCCTAGCAACAGTAAAAGTAATTGGAACAGATGTTTGTTTCCTGCTATATAGTCTTTTTAGTCTCTAGCTATCCTAGGCTCTAGGACAACCAACTCCTTCCATGTTATAAGCTATCTCCAGCTGCAGCTAGTTATGTGGTTAGTTAAAACACAACATAAAGAGAGAGATTCGACATTTTGAGTGCATGGGAGGAGAGAGAGGGGAAGGGATAGAGAATGGTACAAGAAGAAGTTATGGGCCAGTACCCTTGAAGGTGGCCATTAATGGACACTTTAGTCCCCTCCCCCCTCCCTCAAGTTAATACTAGACATAAAGTTATGAGCACCAAAATTTAATCTCATTCAGAAATGGGCTACTCCTAATTTTTTCATCAGTTCCTTTTCGGTGAGTTTGTTTAATTAAAAGTGAGTTTAAACATATTTAAAATATGCTTAATCAAGTGCTATATTTGCCCAGGGGCAATTAGTCATGCTCTTTCATTGATCATACCAGAGCTAATCTCAACACATTAGAATTTCCTGTGGAGAGAACACATTTTTAACTTACTGTAAGGAACAGCAAATATGCCGGCATTGTTGACCAGGATGTGTAGAGGAAGACTCTTCTCCTTGAAGAGATGCACACAGTCAACAGTTGACTGGAAGGAGGACAGGTCCAGGGGAAGGAACTCCACCTTGATCTCCTTCCTGCATGAGCCATCACAGTCTGGCTTCTCTTTACTCCTCACCTCCTCATCTGCTGCCTTCATTATTCCACCCTCACCCTCCTCACTACTGCCACTACCAGCACCTTTCAGCAAAACAGAGCTCTCTCCCTCCTTATCTCTACCTTCCACTTTAGAACCACCTTCCTTCTTACTCTCACTTGTCTGAGCTGAATCTTTTCTATCATTCTCGACTGTGTCTTTCCCCCCATCATTTAGAACTGTCCCACTACTTTTAGGAGGTGGGGAGAGTTCACTCTTGATACGCTCAATAGCCTACATGCAAGACATGTTACTATCCATAGCACAATAAATTAAGTACTCACAGCTTCAGCCTTCTCCTTGGACCTGCAGGCTATGAAAGTGTGGGCTCCCAACCTAGCCAGACCTTTAGCTGTTTCATAGCCAATGCCAGTGTTGCCACCAGTCACTAGGGCTACCTTCCCAGCTAGGTCCACCTCAGGATAACTTAGTTTTGCTCCCATTTTTGAATAAGCGAATTAGTACGGTGGCACCAGCTGGGCACTGATACAAAAATAGCCCGCCCCCATCCGGAGTCGCGCAACTCAGCGAGGGGTGCTAATTAATAGCTCTGGTCTAATACATTCTTCAGATTCTTGACGAACGCGTCTGGACACCGCGAGTGCCTTAACTTCTTCTTCCTTGATATTTCCTTCTGAAAAGCGACAACGAAATTCAGGCTTTACATAGGGTTTTTACCAAATGTTGCAAAGGTCAACGGGGAAAAAAGATGCTGGATTTGTTCACCAGTTGAATTTGTTTTATTGCTGAAACAAAATTGATGCAATCTGCCTCTTGTGTGCCAGACAAGCTATCATAAATGTTAAGAGCTTCTGTAGATCAACCAATTGTAATCCTGTAGGAATTGTTTACATTTTTTTCTTCTTTTTTTCCCCTTTTTCCCCCTTCTTTTTTCAAAAACATGCCACTCACTGGCTAATGCAAAGAGCACACAATACACACAACACATGAAATACATTATGAATGTTATGAAATTGTTTGTATGTAATGCTAAGAGAACGGGATTCCTTAATATTGTTGGAAGAGCATTCCACTTACGAATGACAGAAAGGAAAAAAGATACATTAAAAGACTGAGTACGAGGGGAAAATGAAAGTAAGGTTGAGGGGGTGGTATGATCTAATGTTGTAAGGTGGAGGAGGCTGATGTGCAGGCAGTGAGGTTGGAAAGTCAGTGTAATTATGCAAAAGCTTAAAGAGAAGTATGAGTTTAGAGTTGAGACGACGAGAGGAGAGTGTAGGGAGTTTTAGATTAGAACGTAAGAGGGAATAGTCAGAGGACCAGTCTTTAGAACAAATTTTGCATGCAAAGAATTGTATTTTTTGGATAGACATGGAGAGGTGCGCAGATTGTGGGTCCCATAGAAAAGAACAGTATTCAAGGTGAGGTCTTAGAGGGGTGTATAGACGCAGAAGAGAAGAGTAGTCAGAGTGATGATAAAATTGTCGGTATAAGAGGCCTAAGAGACGACGAGACTTACTACAAATGAAGACACGCAGATACTTGAACTCGGAGACTAAATCAAGAGAGGAACCAAGTAGGTAGAGCGAGGGCAAAGTTTTGAAGATAGGAGAGACTTTGTAAGTTATAAACATCCATTTCGATTTTGAAGAATTTAATGTAAGAAAGTTGGATGAGATCCAAGAGGAGACAGTAGTATCAAGATTTTGTTGAAATAGGGAGAAATCAGAAAGGGAGTTAACAGGTTGGAAAAGTAGGATATCATCAGCATACAGAATAATCTTGCAGGAAGAAGACAGAGGGACTTTACATACTCCATTAAATATAAATGATAAAGAGAAGGGGCCCAAGGATTGAACCTTGAGGGACACCAGAAGAAACTGGAAGAGGGGAGGAGGTGGACCCAGAAATGACCACCTG
Organism: Cladorhizidae sp. MBARI D1340-BT2; assembly: GCA_028752905.1. Lineage (NCBI taxonomy): Eukaryota > Metazoa > Porifera > Demospongiae > Poecilosclerida > Cladorhizidae > Cladorhizidae sp. MBARI D1340-BT2. The sequence continues at coordinate 16,570,298 of JAQNBH010000016.1, forward strand.
TTGAGAGCGGCATGAAAGATAAGAATGGAGCCATTTGAGGAGCCAAAGGGGGGACATTGGAGAATTGAGGAGAAGGTGTAGTAGGGGTGCATGAGGGACAGAATCAAAGGCTTTTTTTAGGTCAAGGAAGCAGGCACACACAGCTTTATTATGTTGAAGAAGTGTATGGAAAGAATGGACAGCAAAGAGTAGGGCAGATGAAGTAGAGCGGTGAGGGAGAAAACCAAACTGAGACGGAGAGATGAGATTGGAATCAAGACAGAAGTTGTAAAGAAGACGGTGGACATGTTTTTCAAGTAATTTACTTACAATAGGGAGAAGAGAGATAGGTCTGTAGTTTGAGGGAGAGCTGAGATTTGAAGTGGACTTTGGAATGGGAACAATGTTGGATAATTTCCAATCATTGGGGACATAACCAGCACGTAGAGAAAGATGGGTGAGGGGAGAAGAAATGTTGAGAGCAGTCGCTTTCAACATGCGAGAAGAGATAAGATCAGGTCCAGAGGCAGTGACAGATGGTAGTCGATTAATCAGGTAAAGCACTTGATCCTCAGAACATATAAAGTCAGAGGGACATGAGGTATTAGTGGACAGAGAAGAATAGGGAGTAAGTGGAGGAGTAGAAAAATTGAAACATTCACAGAAGAATTTATTTAAAATATCAGCTTTTTGTTCATTAGAGGAGAATAAGAATCCATTATAAGACAGGGTGGGAACTGTTGACGAGTCTTTCCTCAGAGAATGAACATAAGACCAAAATAATTTGTGGGAGGATGAGAGAGATCAGAAAAAGGAGAGCTTGTTGAGGCGAAGAGTAAAGGATATTTTATTTCTTAATGTACGATATGCAAGGAAGAGTGAAGGAGAGTTGTACATTTGGCCAGAGCATATAGGTGCTGTCTTAATTTTATTTTACATATTAGATCACGATTGACCCAAGGAGGATGGAGAAGGTGGGAAGACAAGTTTAGAGGGAACACAGGAGTTTATCACTTGCAAGAAATTTACTTTAAAGATCCTCCACGAAGTGTCAATGTCCAGTGAGAGAATGCGATTCCAATCGATGGAATCTAGAAGTTGACTGGCCATATCAAAGTCAGCCCGGTGGTATAACCAAACCCTCCGCCTAGAAGAATTACAGTACTTGGAGGTGGAGGCAAAGACAGAAACAGATGTGAGTATGGCGTTATGATCAGAAGAAGAGACAGGTGGTAAAATACAGCAGTTGGTAGGACAGTCAGAGGGTACAAGAACAAGATCAATAATAGAAGGTTTTCCAGTGTGTGAGTAATGAGTAGGAGATGTGGCCACCTGATTCAGAGAAAACTAATGGCATAGAGCAGTGAGGTCATTGGAAAGAATTGATGCACGAGAAGGATCAGTATTAAAATCACCAAAGATAATTAAGTTTTTAAGATCTTTTGGTGGAAAAGAGCTAAGGAGATCAATAAGTAAGCATATATCATTAGGAGGAGAAGGGGGGCAATAGAAGGAACCAATGGTGGCTACTTGATTGTGTGTGCTAACAGAGATAAGGAGAAGTTCTAGTTTAGAATTTAAATTTATAGGAAGAGAACAAGTGTGAAGGGAAGAATGGCAACACCACCACCCCGACGACTTCTACCAAGATGGAAAATATTAAAACTACTAGGAAGAGAGATTTCTGAGTCAAGGATGTCAGAGGAGAGCCAAGTTTCAGAAATATAGGCTGAGAAGCGAGGTGTTGAGGGCTGACATGAGGGAGATTGTTGGGGTAGTATGGGAGGGGATGAATTGGAGGAGGTCTTGGAGGCCGAGTAACTTGGGACGGGGGTCTTTGGTTTGAACCAGGGTACTGATGGAGAAACCCTTGGGTTGGCTGAGGATGTATGGGAGTGTGTAGAAAGGATGGGTGGAAGTGAGGGGCAGCGGTTGGATAAAAAAGAAATTTTTTTAACATTATGATTGTTATTAGTTGAACGGGTGGAGTGGGTTGACCTGGTGTCCATCTTTGGCCAGGAGAGACAGAAATAGATGAGGAGAAAGATGTGTCAACACTTACAGTTTGGGTGTGTGTTTCTGAATGTGATGTAGGATTTACACTTGGTTGAGACAAGTTTGGTGGGCCGCCAGTTGGGCATGGTTTAGTAGGGGGGTCATCTTTGGTAAAGGAGGCAGCTTTGCTAGCGAGATCAATAAGGAGTGGATCATTAGATGACTTGGCAGCATTTCTCAATTGTCGAATTTCAGCTTTGAGTGACTCCACTGAGCTAACGAGTGACACTAATAGTTGTTGGTGTTCAGAAAGGATGCACCAGGGGCACTTGAATGGAGTGTTGTTTGATGACAACTGCTTGTAATCTTCCTTATGGACTCCTGCACACCAGCGATGCAACCATTTCTGACAGCGGCCTTCACAAAAAAGTGCTTCCTGACCTTCCCTCTTTTCATTGGCATCGAGAATTACGTTGCAACAAAGAGGACACTCATGTAAAGAAGAAGCAGATATCACGTATGGAGTGCCAGACCAGGGTTGGTTTCTACGTCTCCAGACAAAAGAAGTAGTAGGCAGCCAACATTGGCCAAACTAGTTGAGGATGAACGGGAGTAACGGTGACGGCAGATACGAACGTTGTATAAGAAACCTGAGCAAGTTGGTGAGAGTGATGGCTTACAGGAAACAGATACCAATGGTAGAGTAGTTCCAAAGGATGTGGGACGGAGGTCTGGCTCTGAAAAGAGCCGGTAAAAGGATTTTAACTTCAGAAGAAGAAAAAGGAGGAACAGGAGGAGAGTCAAGAGCAGTTGCCGCCATGCGTTCGGTAAGGGTTTTTTTCATACAGTTTTTTTCATACAGCATGAAAGAATGAAAGAACTCAATATCCTGATGTTGTCATCTCCCCCCCCCCCCCCCCCCCCCCCCGAAAAAATTGTTTGCAAAGTTCCTATGAGGATGATATATATATTGTTTCAGCGCATAATAATGCTGGCAAGTACTTCAAAGCACCATCAAGCTGAAGGAGAGTATCTGAAACTGATTGTTCTGTAAGTGATGGTGATGATGTAATATCAATTTTTTGAGACAGTGATCAGCTTCATCGTCCTGGATCTGAACACCCTAAAGTGGAATCTGATACGTTGCAATGTAGCAAGTCATATTGATGATTTAGCTAATAGTGAAATTCCTGAAGTTGACAAGTATGAGTTGCTGACCAGACCTTGCATAAATTACAGATTCTCAAAATCGCTCATTTCAACCACAGTGGTTAAGTTTAGACCCTTGGTTAGTGTATAGCCAGCAGGTCGGTGGGTTTTGTCTCCCTTGTGCTTTGTTTGCCACTCAGTGGGTATCATAGCTCAGAGCCTGACCTTTCAGCACCCTTTGACATGATTTAGCAAGGCATTAGAATTGCAGCAATCCTAATGCCTTGCTAAATCATGTCAAAGGGTGCTGAAAGGTCAAATGAGAGATATTAGAAACAATTGTAAATACAATTGTTCTATGTGGGTGACAAAACATTCCCTCGAGAGGACACCATGATTCTAGCACCGATGTGGAGAAACATACATCAACAAATAATGGCAATTTCTGGGCATTCAGAGTTGAAGGTGGCGATAAATTCCTAGAAGGCCGGCCATCTTGCCACTGCTGTAAGAAATACCACCTATATATATACATCAGCTGTTATTCTGATTGCATTCTTGGAGAGCATATTAGGTTAATCAGAATGTGAAAAAAGCCTCACAGTTTATAATAATAACAGATGAGGTCACTGACTTAGCTAGCTGAGTCTTGCCATTAAACCTGAAGCCTTGTGAGGGAAGACTTGCTCACATTCCTTGAATGTGACATTGGTATAACTGGTGCCTGCTTAGCTGAGAAGATTTTAGGGTCCTTGAGAGACTGCGATTTAGATCTCGCCAAGTTGCAAGGTCAAGCCATGGGAGGCATGTGTGGTAGGACAAGGGGCCAAGGGGAGTTGCAGCCCTTGTCAGAATGGATTGCACAGTTGGCGCATGAAATAGCAGGAACGGAAGACTTCTTATGGGCTATCTTGCTTGCCAGTGAGACTTTACAGCTGCTGTTTGTCATGTTAGTCAAACATCGGATATTCCTACTATTTTATGCACATTGTCTGTGACTAGATGTATTTCTGAACATTCTTTTAGTGGAATAAAGGCTTTCCTTCAATACAACAATGGCTAATATTTTATTGACATTATTCCACATCATCAAAACTTCCGCATCAAAACATTCCCATTTCCTGTGCCACCCCAGGCAACTTCAAATGATAAACATTCATACTGATTAACTAAAGCTGACTGCTAACTCATCTCATCATCATTCTAACATTTATCATAAAAGTAATAATAATAATAGTAATTGTTGAAGTGGGTGTGGCTTATCAAAACATGGGAGTGTCAAAGTTCAAGTTGCTACTTCAGAACCCCCCTGCTCAAAATCCTGGCTACCCCCATGGGCACATGTTTCTTGGCATAGACAAGCCTGCAATGAGAATTAAATACATGTAGTTCATAAGTGACAAAAACAACAACTTGTACCCACTACAAATACTACATTGAGGGAGAGAAGATGCTAATGATGGCAAGGTTAGGTGGTGACAGTTCTGCAGACTCACAATAGGAACCTTTGGGGGAATGATCAACGATAGTTCTTCATCCACAAAAGGAATACAATCTGGAGAAAATCCTCTTGAATGACAGAAGCTGCAAATCCTCCACTTATTACTTCAGACAAAGCATGATGCAAATACACCTACTGTGGTTCACCTGCAACATGTCATTCCAAGTGGAGTAAGCTTAGTTTATCTCTGTGTTGATATCTTATATCTTAATTTGAGCTTTTGCAAGAGATCTTTGTAGAATTTAGTTAAATTCTCAATGAACTCTCAGTTGACATACGTAATAACATTATAATTACTTTCTCATGTATGGATGCTCTAGCCTTTATCGGGGCGCTAAGGCTCACGTGAGCCTGCTTACTGGTAACTAGCTATCCACCACATGCCAGTACATGTGCATATGTTTGCAATCTCTTAAAAATTGTTCACAAATTTTCCTAGTCAGTAATCAGTGCAATCATATCTGGCTAGTGTGCTACATTTTGATTATTAAATTTGAATCTACCCTCAATAATATAAAGTTGGCCATATTGTTGTTGTTTTTAATTTGGAGTTGGGTGAAGACGAGGTGTTGAGTGGTAAGTTTGTCCATGTACACACTGTATACGTGCTTCTACCAGGAGTAGATGTTGTGAATGCTCCAAAAGGTGTGAAGGAGGGCACTGTTGTATTTCCTCATTTTGTTAAATGCCTTGCTGTTTTTTTTTTCGTGCAGTGTTTGTGCAAGGAATGTGATGTTAGACTAATCTTGCCATGGTAGGCAGCAGTTCAAGATACTAAACCTTAAAGCATGACATTGCTGGCACAAGAGGTTCAGTTCACATTGCTAGGACTCCACTTGTACTTCTACTCGTTAATCTCTGCCTTTCTCTGCTCAGTTCTCTCCAGATATTTCTTGGACAATCTGAAAGTGCCCGGTAGCTATATAAAATAACCTGAAAGAGGACGACCTCTCGGACAAAAGACTAGGTCCCGAGCGTGTCCATCATTCAGAGGTTTCAGTCTGTATATTGGTCAACAAAGAAATGAAACAAGAATTTACCAATGCAGACAACAAACATTTACATGACCCTTTACCTATTAATATAATGCAGACAACAAATATTTACAGGACCCTTTACCTATTAATGAACTACAGAATATAATACAAATTTAAAAAAAACAGTATTATAGTATGGTCTTCATTAATAAAGGATCCTGTAATGATTTTATCTATAAGATTTTATCTATAAGCAGCCACCTATAAGTAGATACTCAGTGTAAACACCATAAGCAGTTATTATTTACAATGTTTTTGCTGAAGTAGACGCAGTGCTCATGTATCATATAATACTCGTAGACACATGCATTATAAGTAGTGTTGAAGGACTATGCTGTTAGCTATTGTTGCAGGAGTAAAACTTCTGAGGAAATCAACTGATCACTTCTTGGTATGAAAACATGCAGCTATTGGTGACTGTGACTTGGCTTAGTTCTGTGCTGTAAAACTTGTCACAAAAATGTGCTTCTGAGAAATTAACTGATAAACATGTATTATAGTATATACGTGGTTTTGTGAAGGTTTGTGAACACATTTTATGATGTTATGTATAGATATTGCTAACTTAAGAAACAGATTTGGTCTTTGCAATGTATTGGACAGTTGGAGTCTTCTGGTATATAGTAAAATTATGAGGAATGGACATACTATATGCAAGATCTGACACAAGATCTCGAAGACGAAAAATTACCATCTTAATATTTTTGGGGCTCTCAATTTATTACCTTCACAAATAATTTGACGCATGCTTGAAGTGTTTTGGGGTGAAAATCAATTGAAGACATCATTTATGTTACTAAGAAGCTGCCAAAGTGTTTTTTTAGCTTGGATAAAAGTTGTTTTGCTACCATTTCAAAATATATGTATATTGTGCTACCACACTCCCCAATACTTATAGATACAAAATTCGCTGGTTGGGGTTGCCAGTGTCACATGTGAATCGTTCTGCCATGGATGTGTTCTGGGTAGGTTGATCAAAATATAACCCTCCTCAAATTTGTTCCGGTACTTCCACCACCATGTGCTGCGCATGGTACATCTGCTACTCTTGGCTGGCTGCATAAGGTCTTGTATATATCCCAAGCAGGTTTTCATTTAGAAAATTGACCAGGGCGGAGGCAACTGGAGGAATCTGGATTTTAAGGGGGGGGGGGGGGGGGTGGTTAAAGATGTGACAAAGTTTCTAATGATAAAATTTCCACGGGGGGGGGGGGGGGGGGGGGCAAAAGATTCCACCCCCCTGCCGCCCCCCCCTAAATGAAACCCTGCCAAGATCCATAGGGTGACATGTTGGTGAAAATAAGAAGAGAACTATCTGGATAAAAGTCGAGGAATTTTGTTATACAAGATGGATTTTTTTCTTATTCTTATCTGAAGCAGTGGGTCAGTGACAAAGAGAAACAATTGAAGAGCACAAAATAGGAGAAGCTCAGTGCAGATCGCCCACAGTGCAATGTGATGGGTGCCAGGAGTGGTATCATATAAAGTGTGCCAAGATGACTAATGATCAATGAAAACTGCAGCAAACATGTCAGCCTATTTCATGTAAATATTCAATACTAGCTTATCATGATCAACTTTCGAGCAGATTATGTTTGTATATATGAAGAATTAGCTGGGTTCAGAAGATTCATTCTTCTATGTAACTAAGCAGACATATTCCAGTTTTGGGGTTACACTGTCATTCACCTTGGGGAGATTACCCTGCAAACTATTCATGGTATTCAAAAAAAGAAGAGAGTATAATAATGTGAGGGGGATTCATTCTGCTAACATATCTCAGGGATATATATTCTCCTGTTCCCCGATGGAGGATAGTTTCCATGAAGTTGGAATGAATTTGCTGGCTAAAGTTTTCCAGGAAATCGGTACTGATAGCATATAGCTAGGATGCTAGCAGATTTGTTCCACCCGGAATGATATCTTGATATATCTACCCAGAATGATTTTTCTTGTGACACCTGTTTACTAGCTATATATATACCTGATTTGAGGCAGACTTGCCAAAGTCATCATTTATGATATTGAGAAGCTGCCAAGTGAGTTATAGAAACCTTGTTTTTTTGTCCACCATTTTAATTACTGCACTCCATGATAATGATATTATTATTATTATTATTATTATTATTATTATTATTATTATTATTATTATTATTATTATTATTATTATTATTATTATTATTATTATTATTATTATTATTATTATTATTATTATTATTATTATTATTATTATTAAAATTATTATTAAACAACAACAACAATTAAACAACAACAATAACAACAATAATAACAACAATAATAATTACACAAGACTGTTCACGCCCGAGCCTCCCATTGCCCCCATGACTGCAAGAGCATTGCCTCTCTGTACCGCCACAGACAATTGTTGTATCAAAAATTGGTGTGAATTCACTTCCCCAGTGTGTTGCTTTATTTTCCTTCCGAGTTCCATTAGGAAGGCCAATGACTTTGGGCCAATGGCACCTAGGGTCTCTACCGCAACTGGCACAAAAAATAATTCCTGGTAAGGCAGTGGTACTTGTCCTCCTTTTAGGATGGCAGCTACCACACCTGAGCTCCTGGTAGCTTGAGCACAATAGGACTGTGCCAGGTGTTGGGGCAGGTCACATCCTAGATCAGGGGCTTGCCACATTTCCATGGCACCATGGTGATTCCATCCGGATGCTTGCCGTCCATATGACTGAGTCCAGACAGTTCCAGCCTTGAAGGCACCTGAGCAGATGACATAGCCCTATGAATAATGTTATTCATTGAGGAATGTCGGTAGTGACGACCCTCACTCTTCTTGCAGCTCAAACTGTGCAGACCAAAATGGTCCACCTCTGCATCACAGTGCTGGCATAAGTGGGGGTGGCAAAGAGGGGACCCCAAACGAAGGCCAACAGCAATCCTGATGGTTGTGTCATCCATCCTCAAACCCAAGTAGTTGGAGATTGTGCACGAAGCCATGCTCCAGATTCCCTAGCAGAGACAGCTAGCTCTTGTCAGGCTATCTGAGGCGTTGCTTAGCAAGGACTCCACGTCTTTGGAAACTTGATAGGCATCCCACGACTTCTGGAGGCATGCAGAAGGTGAAGGAAATCATGATCTTTTGACCACAGCAATAAAGCCTCTTCACGATTTTGGAGTGGGAGAGACTGCAGGTGTGTAGGGAGGATGCGTTGGACCAGGTCGCAACAGGCAGCAGCCAAGGCCATGAAGGCTGATGGGGCAATCTGCACAGCACGCCTAATACCAAGACCACCCACTCTGATTGGAAGACTGGCTTGAGACCAAGCTGGGTCATCATCACAAAATTGAATATTGATGATGCTGCTCACAATAGTCTTGAGGGCATCGTCATAGGTAGCTAGGACAGGAGACAGGAAGCAAGGGTAGGTCCTAACTAAGGATGTACTGCAGCTTTGGGATGGAAAATGAGCTACGCAGTAAAATGAAAGCCTGAGATGTAGCTTAGCCTTTCCCCCTCAAGGGATTTCACCTTCTCCAAAAGGGAAGCTGAGATCGACTCTACGCTACCAAGCGGTGCACCAAGAAGACATGCTTCATCAGGATCTGTCACACATGCACCTGGAAGTGAGCATAATATTATTGTTGTTATTAATATTATTACTATTGTTGTTGTTGTTATTATTATTATTATTATGAGTTTATGAGTTATAGAGTTATAAAAAAATTATGATCTCAGCTCTGCACAAGCATGGGGAAAAGTGCCTAAGTATTCACTACCATCATGCATCATGAATGGCAACTATGGGGCACTGATTCAAGGGTCCTGATATATATATAGATGACATCACATGGAGATTTATTCCTTGGGGCCTCATTAAAAAGTTAGTGAGTCAGACAAGATGGAGCTTTAAGTAAACCAAATTGTTGCTTTGATATATATTAGAGGACAGATGAAATATACAGCAACATCTCCCTCTCTTTATCATGGTTCTGCAGATTGGGTCGGGTATGTGGGGAAAAATGGAGATTCGCATATATACCTGAATGATAAAAAGTTCAGGAAGGCCCATTAATTGCTCACATCCCTTAACCTTCACAAGAATACAGTTTATTAGCAGAGTGTCTGAGCACTAAGTGCAAAATTTCAAACATCCAAATACCTTCTGTTTGGATAATTAGCTCTTAATGAATATAATTTGGACCTGGATCCAGCCCTAGGGATCCAGCCCTAGGTATACATGTATAGTTGCTATCTGTGGGCAGTAAGTCATTCACTTCAGGGGAGGATCTATGTCTTAAAGAGTGCAGGGTGGATGATAGAAAGAGGAAATTTGCAGTTTCTACATCAGATCAATGATCTCAAGCAGCTTTTCTTGGTTTATAGTTGTGAACTGAGGTTGTATCACAAAAATTGTTATTATGGACTTAGGACCACATTTTTGTCTTGTTTTTCTTTGTTTTGTTATAGTCAAGCAGCCAGCCACCCACAAGAAGTTATTCAGTATACCTCCAAACTAATCAATGCCGATGTATTCACATATATACACATATACATACACACATATATATATACATGTACATGGATCATTATTCAATTTTTGAAGGTGTGGCATTAACTATTGCCACAAGAGTGAGCTTCTGAGGAAATTTTGTTGCGTTCTTACTGACTCAGCTCAGCTAGACTCAATATTGCACACACACACACACACAAATGCGCTTATTGCATTTACGATTGTTGACCTATTTTGGGTGTCGTTAGTTATTGCAATGTATTGGGAACTTTGGGAGTTTTCTAAAATTGTTTGCAAGTTGTGTGTGGGGAGAAGTAGATATATAGGTGCACAGACAAGACAAAATATGTTTATAAAAACAAATACATAATATACGGGTATTGGTCAAAAGGGCAGTATAACACGAACATTTATACCTGAATACCAAATATAATATTGGTCTTCATTATTGATAGCTAAAGGATCAAATAAATGTTCGGGTCTACACAGTACACAGTTAAATTATTGTATTCATTTTTACTACATCCTAATAATTTTTTGTCTTGTTCCTATATATTAAAAAAAAAAATTAAAAAAAATTGAATTAACAACAACAACAATAAATAGAAAAGACTGTAGAGAAATGAGCCTAAATTTTCCACTTTCTAAAAACCAACTCTTTCACTTTGAGTCTTTTCCTTCCTCTGACTTGGATATATCATCTTCCTCAGGCTTGGAGTTATCTTCTTCATATGGTTTGGAGGTATCTTCTTCCTCAGGCTTGGAAGTGTCTTCTTCCTCTACCTTGGAGGTTTCTTCTCCCTCTGCCTTGGGGACATCTGCTGACTTGGGAAATTCTTTACCTTCTGACTCAGTAATGTCGACATCTGCTTTAGTGGTATCTCCTTCCTCTGGCTTGGCTAACTTTTCCTCCGTCTTTGGCCCATATTTCTCCAAGGTCTCAGGTGAGAGATAATCCTTCAAGAACTCACAACTCTTCTTCCACAACTCTTCCTGGAACTGCTCACTCCTGTAATAAATATATATATAACAATGACTTTCTCGGTAATAAACTTGAATTTACTCACTGACTCAAGTCGATTATTGAGAAAGTCATTGTATCTACATTATGCTTATGTCAACTGAGAGTTCGTTGAGAGTACATACATTATACCCACAAGCAACCAACTATAATCCTCCCTCTCATCTCCCCACTCACCTGGCATCAGAACTTGGCTGCTTCGGTCTGCAGCTGTCATAGTAAATGTGCTCCTGGGAGTTGAGGGAAGCATTAACGGCACAGTTGAGGCTGGTGGCGGCTCCTTTTTCAGGACTACGAGAAAGTACTGTCCACATTTAACAAAAAGATGTTTCTGTTATATATACTGTTTGTGTGTTTGTAGTTACTGTCATAGTTACTACCACTTGCCAGAAGATGCAACCTCGATTAAACGTTTAAGAGTTTTTTTGTCTTCTATCCCACGTAAAACTTCTGTTTTGACCTAATGTAAATATAATAACAATAACAACAACAACAACAACAATAATCTAAAAATGCACAGGATATCCACTGACAAAGTTTAGCAACTAACTGAGCCAGGGCATAGGGATGAGACAGTGATAAATGATCCTTGGAGTCTCCTTTGCAGAGCAAACCCAACCATAACCTGGAGGATCAAGAAAACGGATACTGAGAAATGAAAATGAAAAAATAATAAAGCAACCTTCAATTTATTCCACTTACATTATACATCTTTGTGTTGTTGTACATGGCCAGCCTCTTGTAGTTGGCCTCAGTTGGATCAAGCACATCAGGGTTGAAGGAACGAGACATAAAGTGCATCAAAGAAGAGACAAAGACAATGCGTACATCATGGCAGGTGTTAGCTGTCTCCAAAAGAAGTGGAAGGAGCTTGAAAGTGAGCAGCATGGGACCAAGGTGGTTGACCTGGGCCGAGGATTCAACAGACAAGTAAGTAACAAACGCACAGCATTTAGTGGTGAGAGAATGTGTGATGGAGAGGGAGGATTTTTTTTTAAAGGTTGAGATCCTAGCCTTGTTAGAATGCACTACTCTAACCATTATCCCTAGCACAGTCTGGAGGCCTAGTGCAGTATACTGATCTGTGCATCATTGATGATGTTGTGATGTGATATGGGGAAGTAGCCAAGAGTATTGCAGATTGCAGTAGCACTTCCTATTTTGGTTTGACCACAATTTTAATTTTTTTAAAAATAATTACATTTTAAAATGCTGGTTATTAATGTTTTAAACACTCTAATATCCTGTCTGGCTGAGTTAAGTCGGCAAGCACATTTTCGTACCCAAGAAGATATGACGTCCTCAGAAGCTTACTCTTATGACAATAGTTAACAGACAGACCTTAAAAAAAACCAGGAGCTACTCATGACAAGTGTATACATAGGCATGTGTGAATACAGTAACAAACTGAATACAGTAACAAACAAGGTAATCATTATGATTGCTTGACAAATAAAATCAAGACAAAAAATAAAATAAAAACATCGACCAGTCAAAAATGAACAAGAATTCACCAATTTAGAGAAGACTATTATTCTGCTTTAAATATATAAATCTGTAATATATTTGCTGTTCATTAGATTAGTAGGTGAAGGATCCTGTAAATGTTCGTCGCTTACATTGGTAAACTCAATCTGCTTCTCACATTTCTTTCAGCCTTTGCTCCCGCTGGTCTGGGCTCCTTCCTCAATATGCTTCGCACATTTCTCTCAGCCTCTGCTCCCGCTGATCTGGGCTCCTTCAGCAATCTACTTCTCACATTTCTCTCAGCCTTTGCTCCTGCTGGACTGGGCTCCTTCCTCAATCTTTTCTCACATTTCTCTCAGCCTTTGCTCCCGCTGGTCTGGGCTCCTTCCTCAATCTGCTTCTCACATTCCTCCCAACCTTTGCTCCCGCTGGTCTGGGTTCCTTCTTCTCACATTTCTTTCAGCCTTTGCTCCCGCTGGTCTGGGCTCCTTCAGCAATCTGCTTCGCACATTTCTCTCAGCCTTTGCTCCCGCTGGTCTGGGCTCCTTGCTTCTCACATTTCTCTCCATTACTCCCGCTGCTTCCTAAATCTTTTCTCACATTTCCCTCAGCCTTTGCTCCCGCTGGTCTGGGCTTCTTCCTCAATCTGCTTCTCACATTCCTCCCAACCTTTGCTCCCGCTGGTCTGGGTTCCTTCTTCTCACATTTCTCTCAGCCTTTGCTCCCGCTGGTCAGGGCTCCTTCAGCAATCGGCTTCTCACATTTCTCTCAGCTTTGCTCCCACTGGTCTGGGCTCCTTCCTCAATCTGCTTCTCACATTTCTCTCAGCCTTTGCTCCCGCTGGTCTGGGCTCCTTCCTCAATCTGCTTCTCACATTCCTCCCAACCTTTGCTCCCGCTGGTCTGGGTTCCTTCTTCTCACATTTCTTTCAGCCTTTGCTCCCGCTGGTCTGGGCTCCTTCCTCAATCTGCTTATCACATTTGTCTCCATTGGTCTGGTCCAGTAATACAATATGAACCATGTTTTAACAGTCTTATGTGCCAATTCATTTCACTTTCTCTGTCACATGCATGCACGTAACTACAGACTCCATCAACACAAGGTTGAGAACATCCATGAAGTACCTTCATCATAGAAGATGAGTAGATGAGGGCTACTAGATTAAATGGCCAACAAATTGGAGAATGGATAAAAAGTTGAACTAGGCGGAGCATAATAGTGAGAATACCAAGAGTTGACAGGATACTACTGACGAGCATCACCTCTATTGCCATGTCATCAAAAAATGAGGAATAAAATTTCTTGCATCAACTTCAATGTGACCAGTGAGCTAAACATCCTTGTGACCAGTGAGCTAAACGTCCTGGCATACATCCAGAGAGCAAGTTGGAATTACATCTGACCAATCACCAGATTCATTGGATGAGCATGCCTATAATCAGCCAGCTTGCATGAAGCTCCCAAAAAATGAATCTATAAATAAATATTCACTTGCATCACACAGGCTTTGCAACCATCAAATCACTGCCAACCTTCTTCAAATCCAAACAAACTAAGGTCCCAACCAGTGGATGCTCACAGTTCGGTAACTAAGTCTGGCAGACTTGTGCACGATGTCTTCCAGCTGCTTCTGGAAGTGGAGTGAGGCACATTTAGGGCCGTGGAGAGCAGCACATCTCTCCTCTAGCAGTTAATAACCGACAGCTACAGCCACAACTTGATCTCATTAGTGTGCTTAGTATGGCATGTACCATTGATGAAAGCTTCTTTGAGATATAGTCATGGTTTCTCCTATCTTTCTTCCTTCTCTGGAGGTTTAGATTACCAAACCTGGGTCACTTACAACTCTCATAACTGGTGACTCTCAGCAGAAACCGCCATTGTAGCCCCTCTCTGAAGTAGTTAAGAATTGACACAGTGATATATTAATTAACCAACTTGGCAAAGACAGCTATCTCCTAGCGCTTAAGTTCCAGGAATAAAATTGGGTGGGTCAAATCACTTGTGCAATAATAAACTTTGATATGCGGAATATATCTGTGAAGCTCAACCTCTACCCACACTAGCCACACTACTTCTTGTCTATCACAATATTCTATTATTATGGTTCACACGCACCTGGAAATGTGATTCAAAGCCATCTCCAGTCTTCCCTAAAGACATCCCACAGAAAGAGAGAGAGAGTAAGAAGCATCAAAACTTAGATACATGTATACACACAGCAGATGGACATTTCACCCTATTATTAATAATAAAATATAGTAATAGCAATAGTAATAGTAGTAGTAATAATAGTAATAATAATAATAATAATAATAATAATAATAATAATAATAATAATAATAATAATAATAATAATAATAATAATAGTAGTAATAGTAATAGTAATAGTAATAGTAATAGTAATAATAATAATAATAATAATAATAATAATAATAATAATAATAATAATAATAATAATAATAATAATAAGTAAATACATTTATTTATTTTTATTATTATTTATTGTATTAAAAAAAAAGTATTCGTAAGTTAATAGGTGTTAATGGACTCTGATATTGCCTGTTTTGAGTAAATAATAAAACAAAGAAAAGAGAAAAAGGTTGTAGTCTGTAATTCTAGCTCCTTATTGGCATTAGTGTTTGGGGGCAATGGTTTTGTAATAGTTGTACCTGAACACTACATGGCATTAGTGTTTGGGGGCAATGGTTTTGTAATAGTTGTACCTGAACACTACAAGGAACAGCCTATATTTACAAAGATGTGTAAAGTGAGTGGCTCCACCTCACCCCTCACCCCCTCCAAAATGGAAACTCATTTTACAAAAACATACAGCTTTCAATGAACTCTCAGTTGACATAATGAAATTACAATGACCTTCTCAATAATCAACTTGAATTTTACTCTCTCAACGTTTCGACTCAATGCTCAAGCCTTCATCTAGAACGTCAAGTTGGGAAGGTCATTGTAAGATACCCCTTGACTGGTTGAAGTTGCTAGAACCTTATACTGTTTAGTACAATTATTGCAAAATGCAAAATCAATTCTTCCCCAGAAGCAAAATTATTTTGCACATCACCATCTTCCATCATTGCCTCTTCTTGACTCTTCTTGACTATACCTGAATGAATCCTGTCACAAACTGACAGCAAGTGTCTTGCGTGCCTTCTCCATTGCTTGAGGACTCTTATCAGGAAGATGCTAGCTAGCCTAGCAACAGTAAAAGTAATTGGAACAGATGTTTGTTTCCTGCTATATAGTCTTTTTAGTCTCTAGCTATCCTAGGCTCTAGGACAACCAACTCCTTCCATGTTATAAGCTATCTCCAGCTGCAGCTAGTTATGTGGTTAGTTAAAACACAACATAAAGAGAGAGATTCGACATTTTGAGTGCATGGGAGGAGAGAGAGGGGAAGGGATAGAGAATGGTACAAGAAGAAGTTATGGGCCAGTACCCTTGAAGGTGGCCATTAATGGACCTTTAGTCCCCTCCCCCCTCCCTCAAGTTAATACTAGACATAAAGTTATGAGCACCAAAATTTAATCTCATTCAGAAATGGGCTACTCCTAATTTTTTCATCAGTTCCTTTTCGGTGAGTTTGTTTAATTAAAAGTGAGTTTAAACATATTTAAAATATGCTTAATCAAGTGCTATATTTGCCCAGGGGCAATTAGTCATGCTCTTTCATTGATCATACCAGAGCTAATCTCAACACATTAGAATTTCCTGTGGAGAGAACACATTTTTAACTTACTGTAAGGAACAGCAAATATGCCGGCATTGTTGACCAGGATGTGTAGAGGAAGACTCTTCTCCTTGAAGAGATGCACACAGTCAACAGTTGACTGGAAGGAGGACAGGTCCAGGGGAAGGAACTCCACCTTGATCTCCTTCCTGCATGAGCCATCACAGTCTGGCTTCTCTTTACTCCTCACCTCCTCATCTGCTGCCTTCATTATTCCACCCTCACCCTCCTCACTACTGCCACTACCAGCACCTTTCAGCAAAACAGAGCTCTCTCCCTCCTTATCTCTACCTTCCACTTTAGAACCACCTTCCTTCTTACTCTCACTTGTCTGAGCTGAATCTTTTCTATCATTCTCGACTGTGTCTTTTCCCCCATCATTTAGAACTGTCCCACTAATTTTAGGAGGGGAGAGTTCACTCTTGATACGCTCAATAGCCTACATGCAAGACATGTTACTATCCATAGCACAATAAAATTAAGTACTCACAGCTTCAGCCTTCTCCTTGGACCTGCAGGCTATGAAAGTGTGGGCTCCCAACCTAGCCAGACCTTTAGCTGTTTCATAGCCAATGCCAGTGTTGCCACCAGTCACTAGGGCTACCTTCCCAGCTAGGTCCACCTCAGGATAACTTAGTTTTGCTCCCATTTTTGATTAGTACGGGTCACCGGTGCGTCAGCATATAAACAAAGCCCCATCCGGAGTCGCATCCCTCCGGTCGTCATAATATTTTAATATTTATAGCTCTGGTCTAAATACATTCTTCAGATCCTTAACGAACGCGTCTGGACACTGTGGGTGCCTTAGCGACAACGAAATTTAGGCTTTACATAGGGTTTTTACCAATGCAAAAGTCAACAGGAAAAAAAGACGCCACATATTGAAGACTGTATTTGCTCATCAACAAAAGTCACTTGGATTTCTTTTATTGCTGGTAAACAAAATTGATGCAATCTGCCTCTTGTGTGCCAGGCAAGCTATCACAAATGTTAAGAGCTCCTGTAGATCAAACCAATTGTAATCCTGTTACTGTAGGAATTACATACAGCGTGAAGAACTCGTAACCGACGTTGTCCCCCCCCATCCCCCCCCCTCTCGAAAAAATAGTTTGCAAAGTTCCTATGAGGATGATATATATTGTTTCAGCTTATTTTGTGCTATGGCAAGCTATCCACCTGTATATAAGTAGTTCTTGTCCTGCTTATCCAACAGACTGGTTTACTGTCAGGCTACTTCAACTTCTGTGATTGGAAGTTTCCTAGTAGAGAAGCCTGCAAAGACTTTTATGATAGGGGACAGGGAGGTAGCTAGGAGAGGGGGGGGCTTGGGTGAGATTGAACATACCCCTCAATGTAATTGTGAACTATTGACCCCTGCATGTGGCCATAATACAGCTGCCATTTTATTGGAATATATCACTGTACAAGTATACTTCAAAGCACCATCAAGCTGAAGGAGAGTATCTGAAACTGATTGTTCTGTAAGTGATGGTGATGATGTATTTTTTGAGACAGTGATCAGCTTCATTGTCCTGGATCTGAACAACCTAAAATGGATGCTGACCAATCATTTCACACCTGGCACAAATTATAGATTTTCAAAGATTGCTAATGCTCATTTCAACCACAGTGATTAAGGTTGTACCCTTGGATGGTGTATAGCCAGCAGGTTGGTGAGTTTTGTCTCCCTTGTGCTTTGTTTGCTACTCAGTGGGTATCATAGCTCAGAGCCTGACCTTTCAGCACCCTTTGACACGATTTAGCAAGGCATTAGAATTGCTGCATAAGCATTCAGAAAAGAAGCATCACAAGTTGGCAATCGTTAGATCAGATGGATTTGTTAGCGTTTTTAGTGGTCAGCCTAGCCTTCAATGTGAACTTGATGAGGTTAGGGCTTATAGGGTTGCTACCAACAGAGAGATGTTAGTAAATACAATTGTTCTATATGGGTGACAAAACATTCCCTTGAGAGGCCACTGTGACTCTAGCACTGATGGCCACATCATGGCAATTTCTGGGCTTTACTATAATTCAGAGTTGAAGCTGGAGATAAATTCCTAGTGGGCCGTCCATCTTACCACTGCTGTAAGAAATGCCACCTATATATACACCAGCTGTTATTCTGAATACATTCTTGGAGAGCATATTTGGGATCAGATTATTCAGAATGTGAAAAAAGCCTCACAGTTTACAATAATAGCAGATTAGTAATATAGAGCAGCTGAATCTTGTCATTAGGTATGTTCAACCTGGTGAAAGCCTTGTGAGGGAAGACTTTCTCATATTCCTTGAATGTGACATTGGTGTAACCGGTGCCTACTTATTTTAGGGTTCTTGAGCGACTGCAATTTAGATCTCGCCAAGTTGCAAGGTCAAGCCTAAGGTGGCATGGGAGGCATGTGTGGTAGGACAAGGGGCCAAGGGGAGTTGCAGCCCTTGTCAGAGTGGATTGCACAGTTGGCGCATGAAATGGCAGGAACGGAAGACTTCTTATGGACTATCTTGCTTACTATATATTGACATTTCATCAGTCATATATATATATATATACAAATTTTCTGTGCCATCCCAGGCGACTTCAAATGATAAAGATTCTTGCTGATTAACTAAAGCTGACTGCTAACTCATCTCATCATCATTCTAACATTTGTCATAAAAGTAATAATAATAATAGTAATTGTTGAAGTGGGTGTGTCTTATTAAAACATGGGTGTGTCAAAGTTCAAGTTGCTATATATATACTTCAGAACCCCCCCCCCCCCCCTGCTCAAAATCCTGGCTACCCCCATGGAGGACACCTGTTTCTTGGTATAGACAAGCCTGCAATGAGAATTAAATAGTGACCATTTCCATCTTGTATCCACTACAAATACTACATTGAGGGACAGAAGGTGCAAGGTAAGGTTAGGTGGTGACAGTCTGCAGACTCGCAATGAGAACCTTCGGGAATGATCGATATTTCTTCATCCACAAAAGGAATAAAATCTGGAGAAAATGCTCCTGAATGACAGAACCTGCTTGCTGCAAATCCTCCACTGAGTAGCAAACAAAGCACAAGGGAGACAAAACCCTCCATTGACCTGCTGGCTATACTTCAGTGTCCCACATTCAAATTATACAGTAGAAGTTTGAACCTGTTAAACATACTACATGACATTATTATCGCCCTCACCATCATTGAGATACAAGGCATCGCGTGCCTCATCATCATCACTCGCAAGTTTTAACCTCGCAGAATTGGTTAGAGCAGAGTAGTCCTTCTGAGTCTGGTGTAATGGCGGCAGATAGTAGGGGCAAAAATGGAATCATCCCTGCAACTGTCAGTGATGCTCACCAGTTGAGTGACACTGAAATATATTGCTCCTTTGTAGTCAAGTAAGCTTTGATGGGGAAGATCGCTGGTAAAATTTAGAAACTTCAATGTACAAACTTGAGTGTACCTGTACTCACTGGTGTACTGTAGCATGCATGAAGTGTATGTTTTCTGTAGCACTTGACCAATCAAAGAATTTTCCAAGTGGCAAACACACTGTCCAAGGTACTGTAGAGGGTCCTAACTACATTTTATATACTTTCTTCCCACCTCAAGTATTGCGTACCTTGAACCCTCAGCAGGTTGCTGTGAAACATTGGAAAAAATAAAGTCATTATAATAATGTTATCTGTATATAGTGTAATCCATCCAGTGATCAACAAAAAGAGAGATAGTCCACGGTATTCAAAAAGTATGTATATACCAATAGTGCAAGAACATTTTTCATGCATGCAAGTTGAATGCCAACTGCAGACTATGATGGTCTTGATAATTCTTAGTTAATGGTTGTAGTAGACACTACACTACTCACAGTCACAGCTTTATTAATCTGATGGTCAACATATATTTGCTAACCCTTCAGGTAAATTCCTCTGCTCGCACCAGTGCAGTGAGGTGGGTGCTTTTGGGTTTTTATGCTTAAGCATTTCCAAAACATGTTTGCTAATGGACTTGGCACCAAATACACTGAAACAATGTCCAGCAAAAAAACCCCAGAGGAGACGGAAATCGCCACACCCTAGCTTGCTGTACACTAACCAAGGAGAATATCGGACTAACCAACTAGGCTGAAACACTAAGAACAATCAACAGTACTCAATGATCCATAACACTAATAGTTATGAGTGTCCCGCTACTCAAGGAGGGGGGGAGGGGACCAAAGATTATTCCTCAGCTCGCCATAGCAGTCCCTTTCTCCTCTGCTACCACTTCCCTACCCAATGCACAACACACTCGCCCACCTCCTCCATCACTTACTCCCTCCACACCTTTCCCCAACATATCAATTCAAAAAACAATCAAGTTACAAAATCTGTACTGGTTCTCTTTGCTTTTGGTTTTTAGAAATACTTATCTTCATCAGGTACTTATCTTCATCAGGGCAAGTTTCAATAGAAACGGGGCAAGTTTCAATTGAAATACTTCCATTGAGATGTTGGTGTCAAAAACAAAAACTAAGAGAATCCTTAAAGTTTTGATGTCAGATGAAAATAACCGTACAAATATTCATATAATAGTTGATTTTAACTGGTTGTGGTCCAGATAGGTATATAGAATCATTTCCTTTCTTTTCTGACCTGACAATTCAATGTTGGATGTAAAAATTATTTCTAAATAAAAAAAATTGTAGCTAGCTATATACACATATAATTTAATTACACGTAGCATGCATATAGCATGCATATACATTATAATAGATGACTTTTAGTAATTGACTACTGATCTACTAATTTCTCTATTCTTTCATTTATGAGTTTTCTTCCTCTGGCTTGGACATATCTTCTCCCTCTGACTTGGACATATCTCCCTCTGGCTTGGACATATCTTCTCCCTCTGGTTTGGACATATCTTCTCCCTCTGACTTGGACATATCTCCCTCTGGCTTGGACATATCTTCTTCCTCTGGCTTGGATGTATCTTCTTCCTCTGGCTTGGATGTATCTTCTTCCTCTGGCTTGGATGTATCTTCTTCCTCTGGCTTGGACATATCTTCTTCCTCTGGCTTGGATGTATCTTCACCCGCTGACTTGGACATATCTTCTTCCTCTGACTTGGATATATCTTCTTCCACTGGCTTGGATGTATCTTCTTCCACTGGCTTGGACACATCTTCTCCCTCTGACTTTGATGCATCTTCTTCCTCTGGTTTGGATGTATCATCTTGGTCTGGTTTGGACATATCATCTTCTTCTGGATTGAAAATATCTTCTTCTATTTGGGGTTCTTCACCCTCTACCTTGGAAATTTCTTCTATCTCTGCCTTGGGGACATCTCCATCTGGCCCGGCTGACTTTTCCTCTGCATATTTCTCCAAGGTCTCAGGTGAGAGATGATCCTTCAAAAACTCACAACTCTTCTTCCACAATTCTTCTTGGAACTGCTCGCTCCTATAACATATTGAAGATAATATTGCAAGCAACCGCTCCATCCCACTACACTCCTCCTCCCTCTCGTCTCCCCAACTCACCTGGCATCAGCACTGGGCTGCTTCGGTCTGCAGCTGTCGTAGTAAATGTGCTCCTGGGAGTTGAGGGATGGATTAGCAGCACAGTTGAGGCTATTGGCGGCTCCTTTTTCAGGACTACGAGCAAGCGCTGCATCAACCACATGGAAAAAAGTTGTTGATATTATATTTTGTTTGGTTTGTGGGTGCTGTTGTCATGACTAACTACCACTTGCCTGCGGATATAACACCATAGAATAAACTCCCAAATTTTTTGTCTTCAAGGCCACGTGAAAGTTCTGTTTTGACCTGATGTAAATAATCAACAATGCTTTGAATCTATTGACAAAGTTTAGCAACTAACAAAACTAGGGCATAGAGATGAGACGGTGATAAACGATCCTTGGAGTCTCCTTTGCAGAGCAAACCCAACCATAACCTGGAGGATCAAGGACAGACACTGAGTAGTTAAAAGACACTTGAATAGAACAGACTTACAGTATACATCTTTGAGTTGCTGTACATGGTGAGCCTCTTGTAATTGGCCTCAGTTGGATCAAGTGTATTTGAATTAAAGGCTGAAGCCCAATAGTGACTCTTAGATGCGACAAAAACAATACGTACGTCATGGGAGGTGTTAGCCGTCTCTAAAAGTAGTGGGAGGAGCTTGAGAGTGAGAAGCATGGGACCAAGGTGGTTGACCTGGGTGGGAGGGAGGTTTCTACTCTGAATAAGATAATAAATATTGCATACTCTCTAGTGCCTTATATAGAGTGAGGGGAAGAAGGTGAAGGGGGGAGGGGGAATCTCATTACCTTTTTATAGTTCATTTTTGACAAGCAATTAGAGAAGGGATGGAAGGGGTTAACATAAGACTCTGGCTACTGGTTCCCAGACTGCTAGACAGGCAGAGGCTGAGTGTGGTGTTCTTTTCTTCATAACACGCTGAATATGGTAGTCAGCAGTATGTATATGGGTGTGTATTATCTAGAAAAAAACACTGCTAAGCAACTTGTTTGTGATACTTGTTCTCTTGGAAAGTCATCTATATGTGGCTGACCAAACCAAACAAGTTAATTAACATACATAGACTTCAAGCTGACTCCCCACAATATGATTTAGGGGAGGGGAGACAAACTACATTAAAATACCTAATAAACTTGTGTGTGTGGCTTTGGAGATACATAAATTCTGCACACTTGCACTGTAGCTCAAAAGATAGGTCTCTCTGTGTGCTCCCTTTTGATAGCAAAAATATTACATAGGTATAGCCACGCCAAAGTTGCATGCAGCTCAAGTGAGGTACCTCAACATCTGGTGTGCCTGAACTGGTTGCAAGTGTGGCTCGTGATTGGATAGGCAGCTGAAATTGCTGAGGTCTATTTACATTCACTGTCACTTAGAAACATCGCTATAACTTTCTAAATATCCACTCTTATTTCAAAGAACAACATGTTGCTCGTGTGCTGGCAATCGGTACTATAGAAGACACTTGAAAAAGGTTAGCTGTATTAACATAAGCACAGTATATGCATGCTACCAGCCACAAGGGATTACGCACGTCAGGTGAGCTGTAGCACATTGCACAAAGAAAATATATGGTAGAACTTATAATACTACAGAGGCTTCATCATATCTTCTGGCTGTGAAAAAGTTTCAGGAAGAGGCAGTGAGTGGAACAATATTATGCAAGTGTACTAACTGGAAAAGAAGTGGAGGGAAATATTTTGTTGTCTGTGTGCAATTAGTCAAACATTCTACATTTATTCCACACACAAATGAACCGTATGCAAATAGCATAATATAAGCTGACAATTATCGGCAACGAATTGTCCCGTGTATTTAACTCCCAGCAGGTGAGGTCCTGGAAGTCAATCCTTGCAATGGAAGTGAACTTATCCACAGCAGCTCTAGCTACAATCCTAGTTATTTCCAGGAAGTACTTGCTTAGCGACTTTTGAGGGTCAGAGTCTGCTTAGTAAAATATCACCCTGTACCTATTATCGGCACCACATACAAACCTGTATAATCAATTATTGGAACTGTGTGATGGTCATGTTTTTAGCAGGACCCCATCAGATCCATAATGCACTGTATTTGCTAATAACTGTTACACAGTGACACCTTCATACCTGATGTAAATATGATAATTTGTCACCAAAACTACGCCATTTTATTAATAAAAAGAAACATTAAGAGAACTTATACAACATCAATAAATGTAAGAACAAAATCCCTCTCTTCCACCAGTGCCATAGATGAGGGAGTCAATACATTGTTCCTGCCAGCAGGCAGACATACCCCATGCATAGCCATTAGGTTGTTTTTTCTTCCAGTAGCCAATCGCCTTCTCTTCTTGAGAACTCTTTTCTCTCAGGCAAAATTCTGCTGTGCCTTTATCTGTGTTCTGGTTTTTCCACATCCAATCTTTCCAATCTTCCCAACTACCTAGATGAATCCACCAAGTTCAGTCTCCTCAGTAGCAGTTAAATTAGTCCGTGGTCCTGGCTTCATGCCGTGAGAGTAACCTAGCCAAGATGTCTGTATGGTCATGCTTTAATGACTGCATGCTAGACAGGTCAACCATTAATTGCTGCAAAGCAGCTTGCATGATTCATCACACCATTGCTGGATA
This sequence comes from Cladorhizidae sp. MBARI D1340-BT2, assembly GCA_028752905.1. Taxonomy (NCBI): domain Eukaryota; kingdom Metazoa; phylum Porifera; class Demospongiae; order Poecilosclerida; family Cladorhizidae; species Cladorhizidae sp. MBARI D1340-BT2. The sequence continues at coordinate 16,594,788 of JAQNBH010000016.1, forward strand.
TGGTGAACAAAAGAGACTTTGATCCTCACCTTCTTCCTACCCCATGGCATCATAAAATAAAAAAAGTAACTAGCTGGATCAAGTAGCTAGTCAGCCAGTTCCATGAAACAGGCAGTAGTCCTGTATCAGTATGGCTTTAGTCAGCACAGCTAGGACAGCAATCTAACCAGAACCAAATGCTAAAACTTATCTTGCAAGACAAGAAGCCTTGTCCGACATACAGCAACAAGAAAGTGGTATAGCTCCTTCTCGATGTCAGGAAATGTTCCGGAAAATTACCATAGATTTTGATATTATGAGTGACATAAGTATGCTGATAACTGTTCGATGTCGATAATTGAGCAATGTCGATAATTGGCAGCTTATGCTAATGATAATTGAAGAAATGAAGTTCTGTGGCTGCAGTCTTCGACCCAAAAGGAAGGCAGACAGAGCGATAGAGAGAGCTCCTCTGTCAATGAGACCAGGTATCACTCATTGTATAGAGTATTAACACTTTCCAATGAGGAGCACACTAGCTGCCCCTTCAGACACTCGGATTTTGACCCCACTTTAGATGCATGCAACTTTGGCATGATTACACCTATGCAACATTTTTAATATCAAAAGAGAATGCAGAGAGAGATATACTATATACCAAGTTGCATACAGTGAAGTGTGCAGAATCTATGGAGCTCCAAAGTCATAGCCTCAAGCTTTATATATATATATATATATAATATATGTATTTTATGGTTTAGTCCTTCCTTAATGAAGTTTCTCAAATGTTTCTGTTATCAACATGCCCACACATTTTTTGTCATGGTGTTAGGGATCGCACCCCCCAACAAGCGGGTTAACTTCCGCCAGCCATATCGACAGGGACTTTGGAACATTAGATCAAGACATGTAGATACCTAAGATGATTGGTCATGGTTAGGATAATATTTCCATATATGGTCATATCCCATTGGAGGGGGGCCAGACTATTTAAGGTCAGCCCCCTCTGAGAGTTTCAGTTCTGTTTTTCGTAATGTGGATAGACCCTGTAGGTTGAATATCCTTAATACACTACCTGAGAAAGTCCGCCAGGCCTTGTTAAGACAGTGCCATAACTACCTAACAACACAAGATAGACCTGGACCTAACACAGAGTTATAACAAGAGGAGTTCCTAGTCCGGCACTGACGACCCTTTACAATCTTCGTCTTTGGGGTGGGTGGAGGAAGAGCCTCTCGCACATGTTATTGTAAACTTTGCCCCGAGTATGTGATGATAACTCGGGCTGACTAGCAAGCTAAATAAAGCAAATCAATGTTTTACATAGCAGTGCCCACGGAGTTATGTCTGGGATGAAACACACACACACGTACCTGGAAATGTGATTCGAAGCCATCTCCAGTCTTCCCTAAAGGCATTCCACACATACACACACAAACACACATACAAAAAGTCTAAACTAAGTTAAAAGAACGTGACTGCATCACCAAGTAAAGGGGATCCCCCCAGCCAAAAAGAAAATGACAACCAAAAAATTAAAAGGAAAAAAAGCAATATTGTAATATTTTCTTGTACTTAAAAAAAAAAAATAACTATAATATAATAGTAATAGTAGTAATAATAAAACATGTGTGTTTTGGGTATATATTCATGCGAAGTTTCATGTATAGAATATTCATATTAGAGAAGAACAATGTTTCAATGGATTGACTTGTCAAAAAAGACTATCCATACACATCACAACTATCATATTTGTTTTAAATGGAATACTGTATCTGGTCACATTATTTCAAATGGTTGTGGTCTACTTGTATAGAGTCTTGTTGCCGTTTAAAAAAAATTTTTTTTAGACAATCCAATATACTTTGTTTAACTAAGCAGTCTGCTATCCAAAGTCTGTGAAGGCCAACTTTAAGCTTCTCCTTTTAGCTAACCTGTTTCACTACACAAATTACCACATACTGTGGCTGCCAGAGGTGGAGCTGTATAAATTGAGCTGGTGATGCAATGGATTACAGTCTGGAGGAGGAAAGAGTAGGAAAGGTGAAATATAATGGATAAACCAACTTCTCTTCTAGAATAAATGGCATTCACGTGTACTGCTAGTGAAGTGTTGAAGGAATTTTTGACGATGATTTCTGTCTGTCACATAGTGAACTGAGCGATGAAGGAGAAGACATCTAAGCCTACTTGGGACTGGTCGAATCATGAGTGAGTAGAGAAATAGAATCAGTGCTGAAGTTGAGTGAGTAGAGAAATAGAATCAGAGCTGAAGTTGAGTGAGTAGAGAAATAGAATCAGAGCTGAAGTTGAGTGAGTAGAGAAATAGAATCAGCGCTGAAGTTGAGTGGGTAGAGAAATAGAATCAGCACTGAAATTGAGTGAGTAGAGAAATAGAATCAGAGCTGAAGTTGAGTGAGTAGAGAAATAGAATCAGAGCTGAAGTTGAGTGAGTAGAGAAATAGAATCAGAGCTGAAGTTGAGTGAGTAGAGAAATAGAATCAGCGCTGAAGTTGAGTGGGTAGAGAAATAGAATCAGAGCTGAAGTTGAGTGAGTAGAGAAATAGAATCAGCACTGAAGTTGAGTGAGTAGAGAAATAGAATCAGCGCTGAAGTTGAGTGAGTAGAGAAATAGAATCAGAGCTGAAGTTGAGTGAGCAGAGAAATAGAATCAGAGCTGAAGTTGAGTGAGTAAGAGAAATAGAATCAGAGCTGAAGTTGAGTGAGTAGAGAAATAGAATCAGAGCTGAAGTTGAGTGAGTAGAGAAATAGAATCAGAGCTGAAGTTGAGTGGGTAGAGAAATAGAATCAGCGCTGAAGTTGAGTGAGTAGAGAAATAGAATCAGAGCTGAAGTTGAGTGAGTAGAGAAATAGAATCAGAGCTGAAGTTGAGTGAGTAGAGAAATAGAATCAGAGCTGAAGTTGAGTGAGTAGAGAAATAGAATCAGAGCTGAAGTTGAGTGAGTAGAGAAATAGAATCAGAGCTGAAGTTGAGTGAGTAGAGAAATAGAATCAGCGCTGAAGTTGAGTGAGTAGAGAAATAGAATCAGAGCTGAAGTTGAGTGAGTAGAGAAATAGAATCAGAGCTGAAGTTGAGTGAGTAGAGAAATAGAATCAGCGCTGAAGTTGAGTGAGTAGAGAAATAGAATCAGAGCTGAAGTTGAGTGAGTAGAGAAATAGAATCAGAGCTGAAGTTGAGTGAGTAGAGAAATAGAATCAGAGCTGAAGTTGAGTGGGTAGATAAATAGAATCAGAGCTGAAGTTGAGTGAGTAGAGAAATAGAATCAGCGCTGAAGTTGAGTGAGTAGAGAAATAGAATCAGAGCTGAAGTTGAGTGGGTAGAGAAATAGAATCAGCACTGAAGTTGAGTGAGTAGAGAAATAGAATCAGCGCTGAAGTTGAGTGAGTAGAGAAATAGAATCAGAGCTGAAGTTGAGTGAGTAGAGAAATAGAATCAGAGCTGAAGTTGAGTGAGTAGAGAAATAGAATCAGAGCTGAAGTTGAGTGAGTAGAGAAATAGAATCAGAGCTGAAGTTGAGTGAGTAGAGAAATAGAATCAGCGCTGAAGTTGAGTGAGTAGAGAAATAGAATCAGAGCTGAAGTTGAGTGAGTAGAGAAATAGAATCAGAGCTGAAGTTGAGTGGGTAGAGAAATAGAATCAGAGCTGAAGTTGAGTGAGTAGAGAAATAGAATCAGAGCTGAAGTTGAGTGAGTAGATAAATAGAACAGCGCTGAAGTTGAGTGAGTAGAGAAATAGAATCAGAGCTGAAGTTGAGTGAGTAGAGAAATAGAATCAGAGCTGAAGTTGAGTGAGTAGAGAAATAGAATCAGCGCTGAAGTTGAGTGAGTAGAGAAATAGAATCAGAGCTGAAGTTGAGTGAGTAGAGAAATAGAATCAGAGCTGAAGTTGAGTGAGTAGAGAAATAGAATCAGAGCTGAAGTTGAGTGAGTAGAGAAATAGAATCAGAGCTGAAGTTGAGTGAGTAGAGAGAAATAGAATCAGAGCTGAAGTTGAGTGAGTAGAGAAATAGAATCAGAGCTGAAGTTGAGTGAGTAGAGAAATAGAATCAGCGCTGAAGTTGAGTGAGTAGAGAAATAGAATCAGAGCTGAAGTTGAGTGAGTAGAGAAATAGAATCAGAGCTGAAGTTGAGTGGGTAGAGAAATAGAATCAGAGCTGAAGTTGAGTGAGTAGATAAATAGAATCAGAGCTGAAGTTGAGTGAGTAGAGAAATAGAATCAGAGCTGAAGTTGAGTGAGTAGAGAAATAGAATCAACGCTGAAGTTGAGTGAGTAGAGAAATAGAATCAGCACTGAAGTTGAGTGGGTAGAGAAATAGAATCAGAGCTGAAGTTGAGTGAGTAGAGAAATAGAATCAGAGCTGAAGTTGAGTGGGTAGAGAAATAGAATCAGAGCTGAAGTTGAGTGAGTAGAGAAATAGAATCAGAGCTGAAGTTGAGTGAGTAGAGAAATAGAATCAGAGCTGAAGTTGAGTGAGTAGAGAAATAGAATCAGAGCTGAAGTTGAGTGGGTAGAGAAATAGAATCAGCGCTGAAGTTGAGTGAGTAGAGAAATAGAATCATAGCTGAAGTTGAGTGAGTAGAGAAATAGAATCAGCGCTGAAGTTGAGTGAGTAGAGAAATAGAATCAGAGCTGAAGTTGAGTGAGTAGAGAAATAGAATCAGAGCTGAAGTTGAGTGAGTAGAGAAATAGAATCAGAGCTGAAGTTGAGTGAGTAGAGAAATAGAATCAGAGCTGAAGTTGAGTGAGTAGAGAAATAGAATCAGAGCTGAAGTTGAGTGGGTAGAGAAATAGAATCAGCGCTGAAGTTGAGTGAGTAGAGAAATAGAATCAGAGCTGAAGTTGAGTGAGTAGAGAAATAGAATCAGCACTGAAGTTGAGTGAGTAGAGAAATAGAATCAGAGCTGAAGTTGAGTGAGTAGAGAAATAGAATCAGAGCTGAAGTTGAGTGAGTAGAGAAATAGAATCAGAGCTGAAGTTGAGTGGGTAGAGAAATAGAATCAGAGCTGAAGTTGAGTGGGTAGAGAAATAGAATCAGAGCTGAAGTTGAGTGAGTAGAGAAATAGAATCAGAGCTGAAGTTGAGTGGGTAGAGAAATAGAATCAGAGCTGAAGTTGAGTGGGTAGAGAAATAGAATCAGAGCTGAAGTTGAGTGAGTAGAGAAATAGAATCAGAGCTGAAGTTGAGTGGGTAGAGAAATAGAATCAGCACTGAAGTTGAGTGAGTAGAGAAATAGAATCAGAGCTGAAGTTGAGTGAGTAGAGAAATAGAATCAGAGCTGAAGTTGAGTGAGTAGAGAAATAGAATCAGAGCTGAAGTTGAGTGAGTAGAGAAATAGAATCAGAGCTGAAGTTGAGTGAGTAGAGAAATAGAATCAGCGCTGAAGTTGAGTGGGTAGAGAAATAGAATCAGAGCTGAAGTTGAGTGAGTAGAGAAATAGAATCAGCACTGAAGTTGAGTGAGTAGAGAAATAGAATCAGAGCTGAAGTTGAGTGGGTAGAGAAATAGAATCAGCGCTGAAGTTGAGTGAGTAGAGAAATAGAATCAGAGCTGAAGTTGAGTGAGTAGAGAAATAGAATCAGAGCTGAAGTTGAGTGAGTAGAGAAATAGAATCAGCGCTGAAGTTGAGTGAGTAGAGAAATAGAATCAGTGCTGAAGTTGAGTGAGTAGAGAAATAGAATCAGAGCTGAAGTTGAGTGAGTAGAGAAATAGAATCAGAGCTGAAGTTGAGTGAGTAGAGAAATAGAATCAGAGCTGAAGTTGAGTGAGTAGAGAAATAGAATCAGAGCTGAAGTTGAGTGGGTAGAGAAATAGAATCAGCGCTGAAGTTGAGTGAGTAGAGAAATAGAATCAGAGCTGAAGTTGAGTGAGTAGAGAAATAGAATCAGCACTGAAGTTGAGTGAGTAGAGAAATAGAATCAGAGCTGAAGTTGAGTGAGTAGAGAAATAGAATCAGAGCTGAAGTTGAGTGGGTAGAGAAATAGAATCAGAGCTGAAGTTGAGTGAGTAGAGAAATAGAATCAGCACTGAAGTTGAGTGAGTAGAGAAATAGAATCAGAGCTGAAGTTGAGTGAGTAGAGAAATAGAATCAGAGCTGAAGTTGAGTGGGTAGAGAAATAGAATCAGAGCTGAAGTTGAGTGAGTAGAGAAATAGAATCAGAGCTGAAGTTGAGTGAGTAGAGAAATAGAATCAGCACTGAAGTTGAGTGAGTAGAGAAATAGAATCAGAGCTGAAGTTGAGTGAGTAGAGAAATAGAATCAGAGCTGAAGTTGAGTGAGTAGAGAAATAGAATCAGCGCTGAAGTTGAGTGAGTAGAGAAATAGAATCAGAGCTGAAGTTGAGTGAATAGAGAAATAGAATCAGAGCTGAAGTTGAGTGGGTAGAGAAATAGAATCAGAGCTGAAGTGGAGTGGGTAGAGAAATAGAATCAGAGCTGAAGTTGAGTGAGTAGAGAAATAGAATCAGAGCTCAAGTTGAGTGAATAGAGAAATAGAAACAGAGCTGAAGTTGAGTGGGTAGAGAAATAGAATCAGAGCTGAAGTGGAGTGGGTAGAGAAATAGAATCAGAGCTGAAGTTGAGTGAGTAGAGAAATAGAATCAGAGCTGAAGTTGAGTGAGTAGAGAAATAGAATCAGCGCTGAAGTTGAGTGAGTAGAGAAATAGAATCAGAGCTGAAGTTGAGTGAGTAGAGAAATAGAATCAGAGCTGAAGTGGAGTGGGTAGAGAAATAGAATCAGAGCTGAAGTTGAGTGAGTAGAGAAATAGAATCAGCGCTGAAGTTGAGTGAGTAGAGAAATAGAATCAGCGCTGAAGTTGAGTGAGTAGAGAAATAGAATCAGAGCTGAAGTTGAGTGAGTAGAGAAATGGAATCAGAGCTGAAGTTGAGTGGGTAGAGAAATAGAATCAGAGCTGAAGTTGAGTGAGTAGAGAAATAGAATCAGCGCTGAAGTTGAGTGAGTAGAGAAATAGAATCAGAACTGAAGTTGAGTGAATAGAGAAATAGAATCAGCTCTGAAGTTGAGTGAGTAGAGAAATAGAATCAGCGCTGAAGTTGAGTGAGTAGAGAAATAGAATCAGAGCTGAAGTTGAGTGAGTAGAGAAATAGAATCAGAGCTGAAGTTGAGTGAGTAGAGAAATAGAATAAGAGCTGAAGTTGAGTGAGTAGAGAAATAGAATCAGCGCTGAAGTTGAGTGAGTAGAGAAATAGAATCAGAGCTGAAGTTGAGTGAGTAGAGAAATAGAATCAGAGCTGAAGTTGAGTGAGTAGAGAAATAGAATCAGCACTGAAGTTGAGTGGGTAGAGAAATAGAATCAGAGCTGAAGTTGAGTGAGTAGAGAAATAGAATCAGAGCTGAAGTTGAGTGAGTAGAGAAATAGAATCAGAGCTGAAGTTGAGTGAGTAGAGAAATAGAATCAGCGCTGAAGTTGAGTGGGTAGAGAAATAGAATCAGAGCTGAAGTTGAGTGAGTAGAGAAATAGAATCAGAGCTGAAGTTGAGTGAGTAGAGAAATAGAATCAGCACTGAAGTTGAGTGTGTAGAGAAATAGATTCAGCACTGAAGTTGAGTGAGTAGAGAAATAGAATCAGCACTGAAGTTGAGTGAATAGAGAAATAGAATCAGAGCTGAAGTTGAGTGAGCAGAGAAATAGAATCAGAGCTGAAGTTGAGTGAGTAGAGAAATAGAATCAGCGCTGAAGTTGAGTGGGTAGAGAAATAGAATCAGCTCTGAAGTTGAGTGAGTAGAGAAATAGAATCAGAGCTGAAGTTGAGTGAGTAGAGAAATAGAATCAGAGCTGAAGTTGAGTGAGTAGAGAAATAGAATCAGAGCTGAAGTTGAGTGAGTAGAGAAATAGAATCAGCACTGAAGTTGAGTGGGTAGAGAAATAGAATCAGAGCTGAAGTTGAGTGAGTAGAGAAATAGAATCAGAGCTGAAGTTGAGTGAGTAGAGAAATAGAATCAGCGCTGAAGTTGAGTGAGTAGAGAAATAGAATCAGAGCTGAAGTTGAGTGAGTAGATAAATAGAATCAGAGCTGAAGTTGAGTGGGTAGAGAAATAGAATCAGAGCTGAAGTTGAGTGAGTAGAGAAATAGAATCAGAGCTGAAGTTGAGTGGGTAGAGAAATAGAATCAGAACTGAAGTTGAGTGGGTAGAGAAATAGAATCAGAGCTGAAGTTGAGTGAGCAGAGAAATAGAATCAGAGCTGAAGTTGAGTGAGTAGAGAAATAGAATCAGAGCTGAAGTTGAGCGAGTAGAGAAATAGAATCAGCGCTGAAGTTGAGTGAGTAGAGAAATAGAATCAGAGCTGAAGTTGAGTGAGTAGAGAAATAGAATCAGAGCTGAAGTTGAGTGAGTAGAGAAATAGAATCAGAGCTGAAGTTGAGTGAGTAGAGAAATAGAATCAGAGCTGAAGTTGAGTGAGTAGAGAAATAGAATCAGCACTGAAGTTGAGTGGGTAGAGAAATAGAATCAGCACTGAAGTTGAGTGGGTAGAGAAATAGAATCAGAGCTGAAGTTGAGTGAGTAGAGAAATAGAATCAGAGCTGAAGTTGAGTGAGTAGAGAAATAGAATCAGAGCTGAAGTTGAGTGAGCAGAGAAATAGAATCAGAGCTGAAGTTGAGTGAGTAGAGAAATAGAATCAGAGCTGAAGTTGAGTGAGTAGAGAAATAGAATCAGCGCTGAAGTTGAGTGAGTAGAGAAATAGAATCAGAGCTGAAGTTGAGTGAGTAAAGAAATAGAATCAGAGCTGAAGTTGAGTGAGTAGATAAATAGAATCAGTGCTGAAGTTGAGTGAGTAGAGAAATAGAATCAGAGCTGAAGTTGAGTGAGTAGAGAAATAGAATCAGAGCTGAAGTTGAGTGAGTAGAGAAATAGAATCAGAGCTGAAGTTGAGTGAGTAGAGAAATAGAATCAGAGCTGAAGTTGAGTGAGTAGAGAAATAGAATCAGAGCTGAAGTTGAGTGAGTAGAGAAATAGAATCAGAGCTGAAGTTGAGTGGGTAGAGAAATAGAATCAGAGCTGAAGTTGAGTGAGTAGAGAAATAGAATCAGAGCTGAAGTTGAGTGAGCAGAGAAATAGAATCAGAGCTGAAGTTGAGTGGGTAGAGAAATAGAATCAGAGCTGAAGTTGAGTGAGTAGAGAAATAGAATCAGAGCTGAAGTTGAGTGAGTAGAGAAATAGAATCAGAGCTGAAGTTGAGTGAGTAGAGAAATAGAATCAGCGCTGAAGTTGAGTGAGTAGAGAAATAGAATCAGAGCTGAAGTTGAGTGGGTAGAGAAATAGAATCAGAGCTGAAGTTGAGTGAGTAGAGAAATAGAATCAGAGCTGAAGTTGAGTAGGTAGAGAAATAGAATCAGAGCTGAAGTTGAGTGAGTAGAGAAATAGAATCAGAGCTGAAGTTGAGTGAGTAGAGAAATAGAATCAGAGCTGAAGTTGAGTGGGTAGAGAAATAGAATCAGAGCTGAAGTTGAGTGAGTAGAGAAATAGAATCAGAGCTGAAGTTGAGTAGGTAGAGAAATAGAATCAGAGCTGAAGTTGAGTGAGTAGAGAAATAGAATCAGCGCTGAAGTTGAGTGAGTAGAGAAATAGAATCAGAGCTGAAGTTGAGTGAGTAGAGAAATAGAATCAGAGCTGAAGTTGAGTGAGTAGAGGAATAGAATCAGAGCTGAAGTTGAGTGAGTAGAGAAATAGAATCAGCGCTGAAGTTGAGTGAGTAGAGAAATAGAATCAGAGCTGAAGTTGAGTGAGTAGAGAAATAGAATCAGCACTGAAGTTGAGTGAGTAGAGAAATAGAATCAGAGCTGAAGTTGAGTGGGTAGAGAAATAGAATCAGCGCTGAAGTTGAGTGAGTAGAGAAATAGAATCAGAGCTGAAGTTGAGTGAGTAGAGAAATAGAATCAGAGCTGAAGTTGAGTGAATAGAGAAATAGAATCAGAGCTGAAGTTGAGTGAGTAGAGAAATAGAATCAGAGCTGAAGTTGAGTGAGTAGAGAAATAGAATCAGCGCTGAAGTTGAGTGAGTAGAGAAATAGAATCAGCGCTGAAGTTGAGTGAGTAGAGAAATAGAATCAGAGCTGAAGTTGAGTGGGTAGAGAAATAGAATCAGAGCTGAAGTTGAGTGAGTAGAGAAATAGAATCAGAGCTGAAGTTGAGTGAGTAGAGAAATAGAATCAGAGCTGAAGTTGAGTGAGTGGAGAAATAGAATCAGAGCTGAAGTTGAGTGAGTAGAGAAATAGAATCAGAGCTGAAGTTGAGTGAGTAGAGAAATAGAATCAGCACTGAAGTTGAGTGAGTAGAGAAATAGAATCAGAGCTGAAGTTGAGTGAGTAGAGAAATAGAATCAGAGCTGAAGTTGAGTGAGTAGAGAAATAGAATCAGAGCTGAAGTTGAGTGGGTAGAGAAATAGAATCAGAGCTGAAGTTGAGTGAATAGAGAAATAGAATCAGAGCTGAAGTTGAGTGAGTAGAGAAATAGAATCAGAGCTGAAGTTGAGTGGGTAGAGAAATAGAATCAGAGCTGAAGTTGAGTGAGTAGAGAAATAGAATCAGAGCTGAAGTTGAGTGAGTAGAGAAATAGAATCAGCGCTGAAGTTGAGTGAGTAGAGAAATAGAATCAGAGCTGAAGTTGAGTGGGTAGAGAAATAGAATCAGAGCTGAAGTTGAGTGAGTAGAGAAATAGAATCAGAGCTGAAGTTGAGTGAGTAGAGAAATAGAATCAGAGCTGAAGTTGAGTGAGTAGAGAAATAGAATCAGCGCTGAAGTAGAGTGAGTAGAGAAATAGAATCAGAGCTGAAGTTGAGTGGGTAGAGAAATAGAATCAGAGCTGAAGTTGAGTGAATAGAGAAATAGAATCAGAGCTGAAGTTGAGTGAGTAGAGAAATAGAATCAGCGCTGAAGTTGAGTGGGTAGAGAAATAGAATCAGAGCTGAAGTTGAGTGAATAGAGAAATAGAATCAGAGCTGAAGTTAAGTGAGTAGAGAAATAGAATCAGAGCTGAAGTTGAGTGGGTAGAGAAATAGAATCAGAGCTGAAGTTGAGTGAGTAGAGAAATAGAATCAGCGCTGAAGTTGAGTGAGTAGAGAAATAGAATCAGAGCTGAAGTTGAGTGAGTAGAGAAATAGAATCAGAGCTGAAGTTGAGTGAGTAGAGAAATAGAATCAGCGCTGAAGTAGAGTGAGTAGAGAAATAGAATCAGAGCTGAAGTTGAGTGGGTAGAGAAATAGAATCAGAGCTGAAGTTGAGTGAATAGAGAAATAGAATCAGAGCTGAAGTTGAGTGAGTAGAGAAATAGAATCAGCGCTGAAGTTGAGTGGGTAGAGAAATAGAATCAGAGCTGAAGTTGAGTGAATAGAGAAATAGAATCAGAGCTGAAGTTAAGTGAGTAGAGAAATAGAATCAGAGCTGAAGTTGAGTGGGTAGAGAAATAGAATCAGAGCTGAAGTTGAGTGAGTAGAGAAATAGAATCAGCGCTGAAGTTGAGTGAGTAGAGAAATAGAATCAGAGCTGAAGTTGAGTGGGTAGAGAAATAGAATCAGAGCTGAAGTTGAGTGGGTAGAGAAATAGAATCAGAGCTGAAGTTGAGTGAGTAGAGAAATAGAATCAGAGCTGAAGTTGAGTGAGTAGAGAAATAGAATCAGCGCTGAAGTTGAGTGAGTAGAGAAATAGAATCAGAGCTGAAGTTGAGTGAGTAGAGAAATAGAATCAGAGCTGAAGTTGAGTGAGTAGAGAAATAGAATCAGAGCTGAAGTTGAGTGAGTAGAGAAATAGAATCAGAGCTGAAGTTGAGTGGGTAGAGAAATAGAATCAGAGCTGAAGTTGAGTGAGTAGAGAAATAGAATCAGAGCTGAAGTTGAGTGAGTAGAGAAATAGAATCAGCACTGAAGTTGAGTGAGTAGAGAAATAGAATCAGCGATGAAGTTGAGTGAATAGAGAAATAGAATCAGAGCTGAAGTTGAGTGAGTAGAGAAATAGAATCAGAGCTGAAGTTGAGTGGGTAGAGAAATAGAATCAGAGCTGAAGTTGTGTGAGTAGAGAAATAGAATCAGAGCTGAAGTTGAGTGAGTAGAGAAATAGAATCAGCGCTGAAGTTGAGTGAATAGAGAAATAGAATCAGAGCTGAAGTTGAGTGGGTAGAGAAATAGAATCAGAGCTGAAGTTGAGTGAGTAGAGAAATAGAATCAGAGCTGAAGTTGAGTGAGTAGAGAAATAGAATCAGCGCTGAAGTTGAGTGAGTAGAGAAATAGAATCAGAGCTGAAGTTGAGTGAGTAGAGAAATAGAATCAGAGCTGAAGTTGAGTAGGTAGAGAAATAGAATCAGTGCTGAAGTTGAGTGAGTAGAGAAATAGAATCAGAGCTGAAGTTGAGTGAGTAGAGAAATAGAATCAGAGCTGAAGTTGAGTGGGTAGAGAAATAGAATCAGAGCTGAAGTTGAGTGAGTAGAGAAATAGAATCAGAGCTGAAGTTGAGTGAGTAGAGAAATAGAATCAGCACTGAAGTTGAGTGAGTAGAGAAATAGAATCAGCGCTGAAGTTGAGTGAGTAGAGAAATAGAATCAGAGCTGAAGTTGAGTGAGTAGAGAAATAGAATCAGAGCTGAAGTTGAGTGGGTAGAGAAATAGAATCAGCGCTGAAGTTGAGTGAGTAGAGAAATAGAATCAGAGCTGAAGTTGAGTGAGTAGAGAAATAGAATCAGAGCTGAAGTTGAGTGGGTAGAGAAATAGAATCAGAGCTGAAGTTGAGTGAGTAGATAAATAGAATCAGCGCTGAAGTTGAGTGGGTAGAGAAATAGAATCAGAGCTGAAGTTGAGTGAGTAGAGAAATAGAATCAGAGCTGAAGTTGAGTGAGTAGAGAAAGAAATAGAATCAGAGCTGAAGTTGAGTGGGTAGAGAAATAGAATCAGCGCTGAAGTTGAGTGAGTAGAGAAATAGAATCAGAGCTGAAGTTGAGTGAGTAGAGAAATAGAATCAGAGATGAAGTTGAGTGAGTAGAGAAATAGAATCAGAGATGAAGTTGAGTGGGTAGAGAAATAGAATCAGAGCTGAAGTTGAGTGGGTAGAGAAATAGAATCAGAGCTGAAGTTGAGTGAGTAGAGAAATAGAATCAGAGCTGAAGTTGAGTGAGTAGAGAAATAGAATCAGAGCTGAAGTTGAGTGAGTAGAGAAATAGAATCAGAGCTGAAGTTGAGTGGGTAGAGAAATAGAATCAGCGCTGAAGTTGAGTGAGTAGAGAAATAGAATCAGAGCTGAAGTTGAGTGAGTAGAGAAATAGAATCAGAGCTGAAGTTGAGTGGGTAGAGAAATAGAATCAGAGCTGAAGTTGAGTGAGTAGAGAAATAGAATCAGAGCTGAAGTTGAGTGAGTAGAGAAATAGAATCAGAGCTGAAGTTGAGTGAGTAGAGAAATAGAATCAGAGCTGAAGTTGAGTGAGTAGAGAAATAGAATCAGCACTGAAGTTGAGTGAATAGAGAAATAGAATCAGCGCTGAAGTTGAGTGAGTAGAGAAATAGAATCAGAGCTGAAGTTGAGTGAGTAGAGAAATAGAATCAGAGCTGAAGTTGAGTGGGTAGAGAAATAGAATCAGCACTGAAGTTGAGTGAATAGAGAAATAGAATCAGCTCTGAAGTTGAGTGAGTAGAGAAATAGAATCAGAGCTGAAGTTGAGTGAGTAGAGAAATAGAATCAGCGCTGAAGTTGAGTGAGTAGAGAAATAGAATCAGAGCTGAAGTTGAGTGGGTAGAGAAATAGAATCAGAGCTGAAGTTGAGTGAGTAGAGAAATAGAATCAGAGCTGAAGTTGAGTGGGTAGAGAAATAGAATCAGAGCTGAAGTTGAGTGAGTAGAGAAATAGAATCAGAGCTGAAGTTGAGTGAGTAGAGAAATAGAATCAGCGCTGAAGTTGAGTGAGTAGAGAAATAGAATCAGAGCTGAAGTTGAGTGAGTAGAGAAATAGAATCAGAGCTGAAGTTGAGTGAGTAGAGAAATAGAATCAGAGCTGAAGTTGAGTGAGTAGAGAAATAGAATCAGAGCTGAAGTTGAGTGAGTAGAGAAATAGAATCAGAGCTGAAGTTGAGTGAGTAGAGAAATAGAATCAGAGCTGAAGTTGAGTGAGTAGAGAAATAGAATCAGAGCTGAAGTTGAGTGAGTAGAGAAATAGAATCAGAGCTGAAGTTGAGTGAGTAGAGAAATAGAATCAGAGCTGAAGTTGAGTGGGTAGAGAAATAGAATCAGCGCTGAAGTTGAGTGGGTAGAGAAATAGAATCAGAGCTGAAGTTGAGTGAGTAGAGAAATAGAATCAGAGCTGAAGTTGAGTGAGTAGAGAAATAGAATCAGAGCTGAAGTTGAGTGAGTAGAGAAATAGAATCAGAGCTGAAGTTGAGTGAGTAGAGAAATAGAATCAGCGCTGAAGTTGAGTGGGTAGAGAAATAGAATCAGAGCTGAAGTTGAGTGAGTAGAGAAATAGAATCAGAGCTGAAGTTGAGTGGGTAGAGAAATAGAATCAGCGCTGAAGTTGAGTGAGTAGAGAAATAGAATCAGAGCTGAAGTTGAGTGAGTAGAGAAATAGAATCAGAGCTGAAGTTGAGTGAGTAGAGAAATAGAATCAGAGCTGAAGTTGAGTGAGTAGAGAAATAGAATCAGAGCTGAAGTTGAGTGGGTAGAGAAATAGAATCAGCGCTGAAGTTGAGTGAGTAGAGAAATAGAATCAGAGCTGAAGTTGAGTGAGTAGAGAAATAGAATCAGAGCTGAAGTTGAGTGGGTAGAGAAATAGAATCAGAGCTGAAGTTGAGTGAGTAGAGAAATAGAATCAGAGCTGAAGTTGAGTGAGTAGAGAAATAGAATCAGAGCTGAAGTTGAGTGAGTAGAGAAATAGAATCAGAGCTGAAGTTGAGTGGGTAGAGAAATAGAATCAGAGCTGAAGTTGAGTGAGTAGAGAAATAGAATCAGAGCTGAAGTTGAGTGAGCAGAGAAATAGAATCAGAGCTGAAGTTGAGTGGGTAGAGAAATAGAATCAGAGCTGAAGTTGAGTGAGTAGAGAAATAGAATCAGAGCTGAAGTTGAGTGAGTAGAGAAATAGAATCACAGCTGAAGTTGAGTGAGTAGAGAAATAGAATCAGAGCTGAAGTTGAGTGGGTAGAGAAATAGAATCAGCGCTGAAGTTGAGTGAGTAGAGAAATAGAATCAGAGCTGAAGTTGAGTGAGTAGAGAAATAGAATCAGAGATGAAGTTGAGTGAGTAGAGAAATAGAATCAGAGATGAAGTTGAGTGAGTAGAGAAATAGAATCAGAGCTGAAGTTGAGTGGGTAGAGAAATAGAATCAGAGCTGAAGTTGAGTGAGTAGAGAAATAGAATCAGAGCTGAAGTTGAGTGAGTAGAGAAATAGAATCAGCACTGAAGTTGAGTGGGTAGAGAAATAGAATCAGCGCTGAAGTTGAGTGAGTAGAGAAATAGAATCAGCGCTGAAGTTGAGTGAGTAGAGAAATAGAATCAGAGCTGAAGTTGAGTGAGTAGAGAAATAGAATCAGAGCTGAAGTTGAGTGAGTAGAGAAATAGAATCAGCGCTGAAGTTGAGTGAGTAGAGAAATAGAATCAGAGCTGAAGTTGAGTGAGTAGAGAAATAGAATCAGAGCTGAAGTTGAGTGAGTAGAGAAATAGAATCAGAGCTGAAGTTGAGTGAGTAGAGAAATAGAATCAGAGCTGAAGTTGAGTGGGTAGAGAAATAGAATCAGAGCTGAAGTTGAGTGAGTAGAGAAATAGAATCAGAGCTGAAGTTGAGTGAGTAGAGAAATAGAATCAGCGCTGAAGTTGAGTGAGTAGAGAAATAGAATCAGAGCTGAAGTTGAGTGAGTAGAGAAATAGAATCAGAGCTGAAGTTGAGTGAGTAGAGAAATAGAATCAGAGCTGAAGTTGAGTGGGTAGAGAAATAGAATCAGAGCTGAAGTTGAGTGAGTAGAGAAATAGAATCAGCGCTGAGTATGATTATCTTGGACACTGCCAGCTTCAGCATGGAGATGGAGAAGGATAAAGAAGAAATGATACTGTAGAATCTACAGATGGAATTTAGCAGGAAGAGAGAAAAATATAATTCTTTCTTGGTAATGTGTGTGTGTGTGTATGTGGTGTGTGTGTGTGTGTGGTGAGTATGTGTGTGTGTGTTTTGCAGTCACAGTACTAAAACCAGTAATTCCTCTGGTCTATCTGGTTTCCAGACATGCAACCCCCCAGCAGTTGACAGCAGCTATCGATAATGATACTCATATCACTCTGTGGTTTGTTGCTAGGTAATCATTTCAAGGGCCGTGTTCAATTTTCATTTAATAATATATGGTTACCAGGAAGTTTAGTGACCACTGAACCTGATATACAACTAGTCATAAGCTTCTAGAAATTCACAAGTGATTCATGGATGTACACTTCACATATATCAGAACATTCCATGCCTTGTTGCTATTGTTGACTGTATCCATGCATGGTCAGCTATGGCCTCCTTCAAGGGTTTGGTGACAGTTGATAAGAACTCCAACTACCAAACAGCAGATGTTTTATAAGAGATCAGGCTACAGTCTCCTTTGGACTTGATAGCAGTTTCCCAGGAGAAAAACTCACAAACCAGACAGCAGAACTGAGTGCATGTCATTTGTTCTATAAATAAGTATGTGCTGTCTTCACTCAGTTCTAATTAATTATCAACAAGCATGGTCGCTTGATTATATCATCCATAGCCACCACAGCTCATGTCTTTTTACTGTAATCGAGAGTGGGGGACGTGCACTGTGTGGTGTCTGCCAGTACTCAAGTCTTCATAAATTACGCAAGTTATGTAAGTGGAAAAACGAAGATCGAAACTAACAGATCCTTGTGAAGATGAATTCAAGTTTTGCTTGCTTTCATACTTCCAATGTATTTGTTTTTGTGTGTGTGTGTGCTGCTGCCAGGTCAGTCTCAGCAAAGGATTCAAGGAATTCTGGGAGTCCTTTTGGAGCTAATATCGGCTGAAACTGTCATTTAGGCACTGTCACAATTTAACTGAAGTATCAGATTTGTTGTTGTTGTTACCATTTTTTAAAATAAGTCCAATAATATAGGGAGTGCTATTGCACTCTTCAATACCGGCCAGGAAAATATGACTTGCAATGCAGTTACTCCCTAGGAATTTGTTTCGCTATTTAGGTGACGACGGATATGCTGCCAGACAACTTTCTACACACCTATATAGGAATTCATTATGTAATTGAGATGATTGATGAGGCACACTTTGTGACTAAAATATGGGACACACGGACAAATACGCCTTTCTGGGGGGGGGGGGGGGGGGGGGTAATTTGAAATCAAATGCTTTTGTGTTTTACGTTACTGCAGCCTAGGATCAGCAAATCCATTAATTTCATGGTCAATAAATGCACTGATTCATGTTCAAGGTAGTTTATTTTAGCTTCATGGCAGTGGGAGTAGCGATCCTTGCTTGCAGGTGCCAAAACCCTTCCTGCATTCTTCAGGATCTGTACTGTTTCACAAAACATGGATATTTCTTCGGTTGGTGAATTAAATTTGAGTTCTCCTCCGGTCCTGGCACATGCAGTAGTTAGTGCTTGCCTTCTGGGTGGAGTTGTGTAACTGACTGTCCTGGCACATGCAGTAGTCAGTGCTTGCCTTCTAGGTGGAGTTGTGGAACTGACTGTCCTGGCACATGCAGTAGTCAGTGCTTGCCTTCTAGGTGGAGTTGTGGAACTGACTGTCCTGGCACATGCAGTAGTCAGTGCTTGCCTTCTAGGTGGAGTTGTGGAACTGACTGGGATTCGCTGTCTGAATCGGACATATTGACTGTCTGTTAAAGAGCAGAAACTGGTCAGGAGGAGATTTTAGAAATTCAGCTGGTAATTCGTATGACTATACTAAAAGATAAAGCCTTAACGATACTAACGGCTAGTATGCAAAGTTCACACAGATTGCATAGGGAGGAGCTGGCCTCTACTAGCTGGTTACTAGCCAAGTTGCGTTGGTAGATCTATTATTCAGCATAGGCTTCTCCAGTCCATAGCTGACCTTTGCTATACCAAAGCTATAAAACACTCAAGAATGAACTGGCTGGAACTGCTACCACCTGCTATTTAAAATTCAGGACAGTAGGCAGGACAGCAATGTGGAATGCAGGACAGTTGGCAGCACAACTCCCTATATCATGCACTGGAAAATTGCACTGCATGGATATTCTAGAGGGTCGGACTCCCATTGGGTGGCATATCCAACCCCTGGGCGGATTTTTGCGATTGGACATCCCTACGATCACTCATGGACACATTGGGTCTACATCTTCAAGTGTCCTCTGGGTGTCATATGCTCCCTGGAGTATTTCAGATATGAAAAAGTGCCTCATAAACCTCACTCTCTAAATTACTACAGAATACTTGCTACATGGAGAGTGCTTACTACTACATACTTAATATGGACATCGCATTTTATTTACACTTGCAACATGGAGAGTGCTTACTACATACTTCACATGTACAGTGCTTATTACTGATCCTCCAATATATTAATATCCTTTGGGAATTTTGGCACTGAAATCCCTTTTGAAAAGGGAGGAAGAAGTTATGGGTCCTACAACTTTTGTCCGCATTCATAGATCTTTAGCCCCATCTGATTTTTAGCCCTTCTGAAGGCTGTAAGCCCTATATATAATACATATTTTTTACTTTCAGAAATGGGCTGGCACACTCCTTTAACCAGTTTCCTTCTTATTCACAAGTTAACTATCAAAAAAACATTCATAAGTTTAAAAAAATATGACTACCCAATCAACATGTCTGTGGAGAGAACATTACCCGTAATTATAACTTACTGTAGGGAACAGCAAATATGCCGGCATTGTTGACCAGGATGTGTAGAGGGAGACTCTTCTCCTTGAAGAGATGCACACAGTCAACAATGGACTGAAAAGAGGACAGGTCCAGGGGAAGGAAGTCCACCTTGACCTCCTTCCTGCATGAGCTATCACAGTCTTGCTTCTCTTTACTCCTCACCTCCTCATCTACACCTGCTGCCTTCATTATTCCACCCTCACCCTCACCCTCCTCACCACTGCCACTACCAGCACTGTTGCTACCTCGCACTTTAGAACCTCCTTCCTTCTCAGTACTCCCATTTAACTGTGCTGAATCCTTTCCATCATTCATCCTTGTGCCTTTTTTCTTATCAATCTTCCCAGTACTTTTAGGTGGAGACAGTTCACTCTTGATACGCTCAATAGCCTACATGTAAGGCATGCCTAGGCTCATTAGCCATAGCACAATAAATTAAGTACTCACAGCTTCAGCCTTCTCCTTGGACCTGCAGGCAATGAAGGTGTGGGCTCCCAACCTAGCCAGACCTTTGGCTGTTTCATAGCCAATGCCAGTGTTGCCACCAGTCACTAGGGCTACCTTCCCAGCTAGGTCCACCTCAGGGTAAGACAATTTTGCTCCCATTTTTAGTAAATTCTTCTAGCGGAGCGGCACATCAGGTTTGCACGCATCCGCAAGCGTTGTAAATCAACCCCCTCCCAGCGGAAAGGCCAGCGTACCACACAGCTACTGAAATTTTGGTGTGTCATGTTTTATCCCCCGGTTTATTTTATCGCTGCGTCCGCTTGGGCATCTCTAAGTGAACTTGTTTTTTTGTTTCGCTAATGTGCAGGAACAACTGGCGAATAGGAAAGGTGTTGTTGGTCTACAGAGAAGTGAGGGAATATAGGTCCGTTAGTCTTTTGAGAGGATGTTTGATACATGATGTCATGTTAAGTCACTTGAAATTATTACACCTAGATCTTTAAACTATTTTTGGAGCTTATGCAAATGTGATCCAAAAAGTATTTAGAGTCAAGAGCCTTTTGAGAAAATCCTCAAAAGGCAACACTTTGCGATGTAAAGAGAGATGCTAATCTGTCAACCATTTTGCCAGTGAGGATAAATCATTTTGAAGAATTGATAATCATAATACTTTTAAAACACTTGGTATCATCTGCATATAAGAGTAGAGAAGATGAAGAAATGGTAGCTGGAATGTCATTTATGTAGATCAAAAATAGTAATGGACGAAGGATGCTGCCTTGCGGAACACCAGAACTGACTGGAAGTAGTTATTATTATTTGTGATAGGATCTGAGAAAAGGGGTCTTATGTATATACAAAATTAAGTTATTGATACCAGGTGAAAGAACAAAGCAATGCCTATATTTTGGAACTCAAATCATCACTTATTTCCATTCAGAAGAAAAGTGATGAAAGCCTGAATGCTAGACACTTGAAGCATTCATTTTGAGAAAAACGCTTTTGCAGCTTCCTGTGCACTTGATGAAGCCATCATTCCTTTGTTAGTTTGTTAACCACGCGGCCACTATAGGAAATCCCCACATTTTGTGAGTTTCCCATCTTTCCGCATACGCGGGCAGTATTTTCTCCGCGTTGCAGTTCCTAGCAACCACCAATCTTCTAACCTCACTCTTGCCTACAAAGAAGCAAGCAGGAGCCTTCAGACTTCACACAAATGTAAAGGAAAGGCCTGTTACAAAAAAAGAAAAATAGTCAAACTATAACTTTGAGCTTATTTTGGTCATACCACAAAAACATTTTTCTCTACATAAGACCCCTTTTCTCAGATCCTATCACATTTAGTGATACCATTTGACAGCGAGTCTACCGCCACAGCTCTCCTGTTATACCAGAACACCACAGTTTGAAAAGAAGCTCTTGATGAGGAACACTATCAAAAGCTTTGCAGTACACTACGTCCAATTGAGATTTCTCATTAAGTGCAATGTCTGCACTGTGGATTAAATGAAGCAGCTGTTGAGCTGTTTGTCCCTTTAGAAATCCAAACCGAGTTGGAGAGATGGATTGTGAGATGAATCCCATAACCGTTGTTGTGTAAATTATCCATTCCATGACAAGAGAAATACAGCAGAGAAGGGAGATGGGTCTGTAGTTTCTAACCGATGATTTGTCCCTAGACTTGTATATATATGGGGGTGATAACGTGAAGCCAGTCTTTGGGGATTTGAGTTTGAGTTAGATTTAAGGTGTCTGTCAGGCACAAATATTGCAGGAGCGGGACTTCAACAATCTCTATCCGGACCAGTGGCCTTAGATATATCTAATTTGGAAAGAGCTGAGTACACATCGGAGTCAGATATGTGAATTTTGCAAGAGTGGATGATGGTGATATGGTTTTCAAAGGGGGAAGAAGATAAGAACTTGTGGTATGTACTGAATGAAAATATTGGTTAAAAAGATTTGCCTTTGCCTTTTCAGATGTGCACAAATGGCATCCATGAACAGAGTAGGAGGAATGCAGTTGTTCTTGCTTATACAATTGATATAACTAGAGCACTTTGATTTGTTTTCAGATGAGAAGTTCTTTCATCAGATTTGTTTCTAAAACAGATTTAGCGTTTATGATTGAGGACTTAACAATCTCTTCAAAAGTATATATGAAGCTTCAGCAGGTTACTTGGGGAAGGATGCAAATTGCATTTCCTTCGACGTTTTTTAATTGATGTTTGAGATCAGGGGTAATCCACTTAGGTCTTTGGTGCGATCTTAGCCTGACCTTTGGAATAAAACGATCATTGCCTGACTCATGATCTCTTTGAATGTCTGCCATGCATTTTCAATCTCACTTGAGTTTAGGCAGCTACTAAAATCGGCATCCAGGAGATAAGAACAGAGACCAGGAAGATCTGCTTTAGAATAATCAAATACAAGCATGAATTGAAATTTGGAGGGCTTAGCAAGATTACAAGAGATTACAAGAGATGTAAAAGGAAATAACATAGTGGTCAGAAAAGGCGGACAAGAATCAACAAAGGGACCAGAAATCAGCAAATCCGAGTTTATAAAACTAGATCAAAAGCATTTCCTTTGACATGGGTTGGCGTGTCAATGAGTTGTTGAAGATTGTGTTCAAACACAAATTCACAAAAAGAGGTTTGATTTTATTGATGAAGCAGTTTAGGGTAGACCAGCAAGCGTCTGGTATATTGAAATCGCCTAGTAAAACAATAAGATATAAAGTGTGAATTAATTGGGATAAATAAATTGAAGACAGCGAGTGTAGGTTAAATTTAAGTTTGGAGGAACATAAAGTGTATACAAAGTAACCACAGGGTGATAACAAATGTTAATAATGATAATTTCTAAATTATCAGATGTTCCTAAGGACTGAACAGGTATTGAATCCTTCACTGCAACCAATATCCCACCTTTACGACTGCCACGATCCTTACGGAAAATAGTATAATTGAAAGGGAGAATTTCCTTGTCTTAGATGGTACATTAGTAAGCTAAGACTCGGTGATGCAGATTATGTCATAAGTGATGAATATACAAGAATTTGTAGAGAAGTAAGTTTGCTAGCTATACTAAGTGCATTGAATAGACAGGTTTTTAAACTGCCTAGTCAAGTTGAAGGTTGTGGATTTGAATGCAGACTTGTCGAAGACTGCATATCAAGAGGCTGGGAATTATCACAGTGAGAGAGTTTAGATGGACGATTCAGCAGAAGGGCAAAAATTTGAGGTTGGAGGTGGTGAAAGTACTATATAAATGATGATCAGAGAGGATTAATTTATGATTATCCCCTTGATAATTAGCACAGACTTTATTGTCTAGGAATAAATAATTACCACAAATCTTTATAGAGTTTCTACTCAAACCTGATTGCAGGAGAGACCACCTTTCCTTTAACAAAACAGAATCCCTTTGCCTTTCAGAAAGTGATAGATCTGGCTTGATGGAATACGGGTGCTCGAGGACATTTCTTCTGGACAGAATGCTCTGAACTTCAGAGGTGCGGGTCAGCTTCACTAGGATGGGTCTTACGGTTGGAGTTTCATTGGAAATGACCCAGATGAAAGTGGTCCCTGATCGAATCTGACTTAAAGGGGGGTCAATACCAGAGAGAACCAATGAGATTACTGTGGTGTCACCTTGATGACGAGAGTAATGGGATTTATTACTTGAAGACTCCTAAACTCCAAAAAGAATCAGATTGAATCTTGTCTCAGACGAATCAGTCTAACGCTTCTTCTTTGCATGGCATTTGCCACTGTGAGTAGCAAGGACACTATTTAGGCTTGTCACTGTCATTTCCAGTAGCAGCAATGTTGGAATAACTAATCTTTTGTTTTTGAGACTATGAGCTTGAATTTATAGCTGGAAGACAAGTAGGATGAATAAAGTCATGAACACAGGAGACCTTGAGTAATGCGACTTCCTCAGATAGCTTAAACATCATTTCTTCCAATGTTGAAAGGCAACAGCATGGGAAGGAGAAAGATGCACTGGAGTTATAGCAGCGAATCTTGATGGAGACAAACCAGCACAGCGACGAGTGGACCCATTCCTGACAGGAACCTTCACAAAAAATGGACTCCTGGGCTTTCTCCTTCTTGGTGGTCTTCTTTCTTCACACCAAACTATCTGTTTCTCGCTAGTAGTTGCAGCTGGAGTTATAGTGAGCATTAAATGGGATTCATCCTTGTTGGTTGTCACCACTACTCAAATTGACAACCAGCCAATTTCTTAATGTCATTACTCTGGAACTTGGTCAGATACAAAGCCGACAATCTGCAGCCAACTCGACCCACCTCACACAATACAACTTAAACAAATCTCGAGCTCTCGTTCTAGGTGAGGCGCTAGGTATTGTCACTGTCATTGTCACTGCTTTATGTTCCAGGCCACCCTTGCTATTAGTTCTCTAGCTAATTAGAAACGTCCTTATGTCATGTTTCACTTGACTTTAATAGTTACCATATTTTTTTAATTTTATATATTTGTGGTCGACATTAGTCATTTCTTTTTTGGCTGGTATATAGTATATTTCTTGATCTTAAATAAGCATATGCACCTATCCTCCTTCCCCACCACACATAATTCGCATACAATATGTCAGCTTGTCATAACTACCAGAAGACTCCACAATATCCAATGGACTGCAACTACTAATTCAGTTTCTCGATTCAGCACTAATTGTTCATCTTAGCATGCGAGAACTGGTAAAAGCTCATCAACATCATAAACACTATTAAAAGCACAGACCTTCAACAAAAATTTGTACGTGTAACTATATACTTATGATGCTGTGTTTATGATATACTGGCAGATGTTTTGAAGAAATGTTATTTAAAACAACTTAATCTTGGCATGAAGAACATAGATATATACAGAGCAGTATCAAGTCAGCTGCGGCAGTTCAGAACAAATTGAGGGATAATTGGTTGTAATGGACTCTTTCATATTTGAGTAGTGATGCAATAATGTGCAATGTTCAAGTTTACTCTTGATTATTTTGCCTTAGCGACTTGTGCACGTGCAGTGAGTCAGGACTCATCTTGAATTTTACATGCTGCTTAGTTTGAGGTTTTGTTAAATTCAAGCTTATTCTTGATTTTTTTTGTCTTAGTATATAACCGTAGTGCAATATTGTGCAACATAAGTAGACTCCAGTGTCCTCAAGGTCAGATCTGACCTGGTGTGGTCTCTCATTTTTTATTGTGAACAAGTTTCATTTAGTGAAAATTTCTGTGGGATGTTCCAAAACAGCCACACTGGCCTCAAAGTTGACCTCCAGTGGTCTGAAATGAACTCAGAAGCCAAACCTTGCCTAGTATTTAAATTGGTTCAGAACAGGACAGCTTGTCAAGGATTTGGCCAAGAAATGGTCTTTGTAACCCTAGAAATAACCTCCGACAACACTGGCCTCAAAACACCCTCGGGACATTCAACTGATCAGACCCGGTCCCCCATTTTGGGGGTCTGCAAACAACTTTTGTTTACTCTCAATGAACTCTCAGTTCACCTTCTCAATAATCAACTTCAAATTGTATTCACTCGACGTTTCGACTAGATGCTCTCGTCTTCATCTTCATCAGGAATAAGAGCATCTAATCGAAACATCAAGTGAAGACAACTTGAAGTTGATTATTGAGAAGGTGATTTTTAACTTTTGTTTAGTAAAAGTTTGTGTGAGATGCCTCCTTATACTCGCAACAACCCTCCCGACCTCGAAAATGGCCACCTTGAAAATGATCTCCAGCAATCTCGGGTGACCCAGTCAAAACCTTCCTCCTTGCCAAATTTGAAAGGATTTGGTCTAGCGGTTTGGTCAGCCATAGGACCCAAACATACAGACATACATGCAGAGACAGACTTCTCTAAGACAGGCACATGTGTCTACCTGAGTAATAAACATGATGAATAATAACTTCTAGTATTGGTTAGTTCTGGTGTTACACTGAGTAACTTCTTGCTGCTTGACTATATATATAGAAACAAATAAAAACAAGACAAAATGTTTAACTACCAAAGAAAGAAATGAAATGTAGCCAACAAACACTTCCAGAACCTTTTGATCCACATGAAGACAGAACTGCTTTTTTTTGTATTTGGAGAAAGACAAAGCGTAACTTCCTGTATAAATATACTTCTCCCCCCAAAAAACATAACTCGCATATTGGATGTTTATTCGTCATAATTTTACTACCAGAAGACTCCATACTGCATTTTAATGACTAATCTGCTTCTCGATTCTGCACTAATCTCTCCAAACACACAGTGACCAGTAAAAGGTTGTCAACAAATACGCTTTGCAGTTAACAGGACAGATCTTCAACAAAACCAATGCACGAAGCTAGTGTACATATGAATACTGTCTTGTGTATCACTGTATGTTCACCCATAAAAAATATGAACAGGTCACCCGCCTTAACAAAGTGCCCTATGTAAACTGGGAATGGTCATCTTGGTGAAGATGGTAAAAAGAAGGCAACAGATGCAAAGCTAGAGCAAAGAAAACTGACCCCACAGTAAAGTATGATTAATATAATTATATATAGCTGATGGGAAAGGATGCTGGGTTTTCATTCTGACACAGCTACTCAACTCATCAGCATGCTCTGGCTCTGGAGATGTGATACTGCCAGAAACTAATTGCTATATTCATCTCGGTGAATGGAGAATATCTGAGCAGCTTTCCCTCAACCTTGCACAAGTTTTTGGAATCTGTTACAATATACCTGGCATAATATATACTACTTCCTTATTTAACGATCCAAGGATTACAATCCGACATCACAACAATGTACAGATCAGTGTATTAGCTATGTAGGACTATATAGGACAATGCAGAGTATAGGATTTCAAATTTTGTCGAATAGGGTTAAAAAAATTCTCCTTTTTCCTTTACCATCTCACCTTCGCTCAACACTCGCCTTGCTATATGTGACAAACAAAGTGAGCCATCTAGTCGAAATGTTGAGAGAGTAAATTGATTATTGAGGTCACTGTTACATTCACCCTTGAAAAATACTAGTAATAAATGCAACTGTGACTGACCTTTTCGACAAGTGAGTGTTTGCTCGTCCCATCGAGTCAATATCTGATGCCGATGTTGCTAAAGCGACATTTAGTTCTATGGCCCTCCAAGGAATATGATCATAGTCCAGGGTATGTGAATTTATTAACCAGGTTAGTAACACAAGTCTTGAATATTTCCAATGATTTAACTTTCAAGGTGTTCTTGGAGCATAACAAATGCTGATTACAGGGCAACATGAGTTCTCAATATGGAATTCCATTCGGTAGCGGTAGTCAGGCATCTCTAAAAATTAAGCCTTTTCTCCAAACCTATCAACCAGATATCTTCTCTTTACAAGGAATGTAATATATAGTTCAGTGTGTATTAATTATATTGCTGTATTCTTTCACTTCCTTACCATCTGAAAAACAGAGTACAGTCCTTCTGCCACCAGTCCAACCACCTACACATACCATGGACCAGGACCAACGACAACCAGAAAATATGTGCATTGACTGTAGTGAGGTTAAATGGCAAATGCGAACTTATCCCACAGACTTTCTCATAATCTCCAATCTGGAGCATGGTTAATGAAGCACAGGCCCAACTTCATGTATAATTTCCAAAGATGGGTGGCCAGTTCAATATTTGGCACCAGCAGTGGAGGCTCACTTACAGGAACTCTAGTAGAGTATTACATGCAGGTCATAAATATTGGTGGCCACTGGTTTGTGCGTCAAATGTAAGAACATCCAAGGACACAGTGCTCATTAGTAGGTCATTGTATTTAAACTAACTACAAAAAACTAAAGGTGGGTGGCCAGTTCAATATTTGGCACCAGCAGTGGAGGCTCACTTACAGGAACTCTATTATAATTATGCAGATCATAAATATTGGTGGCCACTGGGTTTGTGCGTCAAATGTAAGAACATCCAAGGACACAGTGCTCATTAGTAGGTCATTGTAACTCTAAAAAACCAAAGATGGGTGGCCAGTTCAATATTTGGCACCAGTAGGGAGGCTCACTTACAGGAACTCTAGTAGAGTATTATATGCAGATCATAAATATTGGTGGCCACTGGGTTTGTGCATCAAATGTAAGAACATCCAAGGACACAGTGCTCATTAGTAGGTCATTGCATTTAAACTAACTCCACGCAATTTAAAAAATAATTATTACCTGTGACACATTTTCTTTCAAGTCGAGTGATGGTATTTACATCAATGATATTAGACCTTGATATCATTTGTGCATTAATATCATTACTGGATGGAGCATTATGTTGGAAGCTATCTTACTAAGAAACCAGAACTGTAGAGACAGACTGATTGAGGGTTATTTGCTATTGCAGCTGCAACAGCCTTCGAGATCTATGCAACATCATCTAGAAAGGTCCTTCCAGTCAAGCAAATTACTCTATCTTTCCCATTGAAACATCTCAGATGGGACGACAACCTGTAAGATGTTGAACGATATCATTAGGATATATTTATCTGTACAATTATGCTGAGAGTCTCATGCCCATGCCCTCAGGGTTGCACAGTGCTGTTCGTGTAAGCAATCCTTCTATCCATCGTGTGCTAACATTCCTCCATCAGCCTTTGCAGACTTATAATATGAAGAGTGGAATTGTCAGCGACCCAAGGAAGGAAGCTTAAAAATACTAAGAGTAATTTGGCAAGTGCATCAGCTTGTCAACAAATGTAAAATACATCTTGAATTATGTAAAAACAATTGCACTTAAAGATAATATGTAATATACATTGAGTTATTTGGCAAGGTTTGCTTCAAATTGTCCTCTCTCAACTATATATATACACACTCTAGATTTCATCATCTGATCAATATTTTAATTTTTTTTGATTTTTAAAATTATTGTGGTCAATGGTGGATGTATATATAACATACTGTAACACTGTCTCACCAAATCTAATCAACCAGTGACCAACACACAAATCACAACAATGATACAACTATGGTCACAATGAATATCACATATATATTCCATACTTGAAGGCTAAGGCATCTGCCGAAACGTTCAATTTCAAGTTGATTATCGAGGTTATTGTAATGTTAATTACGTCAACTGAGAGTTCATTGAAATGAATGAAATTCATGGTCATTTGTTTGAAAGCACTGAGAATAATTCATATATATGACAAGTGCGATCATTCGCCATATTACCCTTCCAGTGCAAGCTCTATTCCTGAATTAGGGAGAAAAACGACTCCAATTCAAGTGAAATTGAGATAGAATATATAACCAACAGATAAAACAGGAAGAAATGAACGAGGGCCCTAGATCAGCGAGGTAAACTACTTCGGACATAGTCCCACAAGGCTTAGGCAAGAGAACACAGCGAGACAACCCCAATCATCCCCAGCTCTGAACATCACACAGGAGCACGCAATTGAATTGCCACCGCCCCACCATAATTAGATTGA
Source organism: Cladorhizidae sp. MBARI D1340-BT2 (assembly GCA_028752905.1). NCBI lineage: Eukaryota > Metazoa > Porifera > Demospongiae > Poecilosclerida > Cladorhizidae > Cladorhizidae sp. MBARI D1340-BT2. The sequence goes on from JAQNBH010000016.1 coordinate 16,623,553, forward strand.
ATGTTTTAAATCGAACTTTAGATAAAGCCATTTTCATTACTTTTAATGTTAATAATTATTAATTTATCAATGTGGAGCCAACAGGAAGGTGGGGTAAACTAAACTAATAAAGCAAGACAGTGCAATATTTAAAGTGACAAGATGCCTTAGGGTAACAAGTTTCCAAATTCTGAATAAATCAGGTATGAAAGGCTTACCTAATGATTTAATGTTGCTATTGCTGAGCCTGTTAAGGCCATCACATATATAATACAGCACAGTGTGAAACTATTTAGTAACTAACCTAATAACAATCTATATTTTAAAAAGAAGTCAACAGTACTTAATTAATAAAATTATCCACAATATTAAGTTACGAGTGTCCCGCTGCTCAGGAAGGGGGGGGACACCTAATTAAACAGCTTCACAAGATGTATGTACGAGGTTCTAGTGATAAGGTAAGTGAGATGCTGAGACACTAGTTACAATCTGTAAAGCTTTTGCTATTCCACATGCGCTCATTTCCACGTTAACATAAAATAAACTTTGCCTACATCGTCGAACAGCTGTTTGGAGACACGTAAGTTCAGGAGGATCTTGGAAAGCAAATGACCCAAGGCACCTATTTCCAAGGTCACTATAATAGGGAGGCTTTAATGCTTTTCAGAACAAAGTGGAGAAGAGCCTAAACCCGAAATACTGCGTACACACTTGACCTGTACCGTGTATAATGTCTATGTGGCTTGGACAAACCTGTGTGGGTGATTGGCAAGCAAAGTTCTGAATGATGCTCACACTTGTTAACAACTAACACACAACTTCCAATATATTCAGCTACTAGAACTCGTGAGTTAATAGTTACGTTAAACTACGGCCACCGGGCAAGAAGAAAACCTAGTCCACGCTCGACCCATCTACTCTTGCTCCGGAGTTAATATTATAAAGCCTATGGTTGTCTGGGTTTAATGCACCTGCCACCTGTTACTTGAACTTGCAGGACATACACCATTACAGACCAAACAGGCACACAGGAAATACACTTCAGCTTACAATTTGCAAACTTCTTTCTTAATAGATATCGTTGAACCAGATATAACAGCACAGCACATTTTTATAGCACACAAGTCGACAATAATCAACAGTTTTTTATAATTTGTAATACATGTTGGGCAGCAACACACAAATCAGGACTCCTGCGAGACTGGATCTGCACAAGGTTCTTCTCCACACGGCTGTTCGTTCCCACCTGCGTCACCTTCTCTCTGTTCTTCCTTGGATTCTGGAGTCTCCATACTGGCAATCAAGGCAGAAGTTTCACTTTCAGAGGGGGCTGGTTTACTTTCAGAGGGGGCCGGTTCACTTTCAGAGGGGGCTGATTGACTAGTAGGGTCAGGGATGGGTATGGTGGTCGGGCCATACTTTTCCAAGATGGCAGGACTGATGTGGTCCTTGAGAACCTCGATGCTACTCTTCCATAATCTCTCCTGGTTTTCTTCAATGCTGAAATTAATATCCATCACTTTAAACTTTGAAGTGTAGTATATATGAATAGCTAACATGACTGCAGACACAGCTAACATGACTGCAGACACAGCTAACATGACAGTGCAGACACAGCTAACATGACAGTGCAGACACAGCTAACATGACAGTGCAGACACAGCTAACATGACAGTGCAGACACAGCTAACATGACTGCAGACACAGCTAACATGACAGTGCAGACCTAGCTAACATGACAGTGCAGACACAGCTAACATGACAGTGCAGACACAGCTAACATGACTGCAGACACAGCTAACATGACTGCAGACACAGCTAACATGACAGTGCAGACACAACATGACAGTGCAGACACAGCTAACATGACAGTGCAGACACAGCTAACATGACTGCAGACACAGCTAACATGACAGTGCAGACCTAGCTAACATGACAGTGCAGACACAGCTAACATGACAGTACAGACACAGCTAACATGACTGCAGACACAGCTAACATGACCGCAGACACAGCTAACATGACAGTGCAGACACAGCTAACATGACAGTGCAGACACAGCTAACATGACAGTGCAGACACAGCTAACATGACAGTGCAGACACAGCTAACATGACTGCAGATACAGCTAACATGACAGTGCAGACACAGCTAACATGACAGTGCAGACACAGCTAACATGACAGTGCAGACACAGCTAACATGACAGTGCAGACACAGCTAACATGACAGTGCAGACACAGCTAACATGACAGTGCAGACACAGCTAACATGACAGTGCAGACACAGCTAACATGACAGTGCAGACACAGCTAACATGACAGTGCAGACACAGCTAACATGACAGTGCAGACACAGCTAACATGACAGTGCAGACACAGCTAACATGACAGTGCAGACACAGCTAACATGACTGCAGATACAGCTAACATGACAGTGCAGACACAGCTAACATGACAGTGCAGACACAGCTAACATGACAGTGCAGACACAGCTAACATGACAGTGCAGACACAGCTAACATGACAGTGCAGACACAGCTAACATGACTGCAGACACAGCTAACATGACAGTGCAGACACAGCTAACATGACAGTGCAGACACAGCTAACATGACAGTGCAGACACAGCTAACATGACAGTGCAGACACAGCTAACATGACAGTGCAGACACAGCTAACATGACAGTGCAGACACAGCTAACATGACAGTGCAGACACAGCTAACATGACAGTGCAGACACAGCTAACATGACAGTGCAGATACAGCTAACATGACAGTGCAGACACAGCTAACATGACAGTGCAGACACAGCTAACATGACAGTGCAGACACAGCTAACATGACAGTGCAGACACAGCTAACATGACAGTGCAGACACAGCTAACATGACAGTGCAGACACAGCTAACATGACAGACACAGCTAACATGACAGTGCAGACACAGCTAACATGACAGTGCTGACACAGCTAACATGACAGTGCAGACACAGCTAACATGACAGTGCAGACACAGCTAACATGACAGAGCAGACACAGCTAACATGACAGTGCTGACACAGCTAACATGACAGTGCAGACACAGCTAACATGACAGTGCAGACACAGCTAACATGACAGTGCAGACACAGCTAACATGACAGTGCAGACACAGCTAACATGACAGTGCAGACACAGCTAACATGACAGTGCAGACACAGCTAACATGACAGTGCAGACACAGCTAACATGACAGTGCAGACCAGCTAACATGACTGCAGACACAGCTAACATGACAGTGCAGACACAGCTAACATGACAGTGCAGACACAGCTAACATGACAGTGCAGACACAGCTAACATGACTGCAGACACAGCTAACATGACAGTGCAGACACAGCTAACATGACAGTGCAGACACAGCTAACATGACAGTGCAGACACAGCTAACATGACAGTGCAGACACAGCTAACATGACAGTGCAGACACAGCTAACATGACAGTGCAGACACAGCTAACATGACAGTGCAGACACAGCTAACATGACAGTGCAGACACAGCTAACATGACAGTGCAGACACAGCTAACATGACAGTGCAGACCAGCTAACATGACTGCAGACACAGCTAACATGACAGTGCAGACACAGCTAACATGACAGTGCAGACACAGCTAACATGACAGTGCAGACACAGCTAACATGACAGTGCAGACACAGCTAACATGAGACACAGCTAACATGACAGTGCAGACACAGCTAACATGACAGTGCAGACACAGCTAACATGACAGTGCAGACACAGCTAACATGACAGTGCAGACACAGCTAACATGACAGTGCAGACTAGCTAACATGACAGTGCAGACACAGCTAACATGACAGTGCAGACACAGCTAACATGACAGTGCAGACACAGCTAACATGACAGTGCAGACACAGCTAACATGACAGTGCAGACACAGCTAACATGACAGTGCAGACACAGCTAACATGACTGCAGACACAGCTAACATGACAGTGCAGACACAGCTAACATGACAGTGCAGACACAGCTAACATGACTGCAGACACAGCTAACATGACAGTGCAGACACAGCTAACATGACAGTGCAGACACAGCTAACATGACTGCAGACACAGCTAACATGACAGTGCAGACACAGCTAACATGACAGTGCAGACACAGCTAACATGACAGTGCAGACACAGCTAACATGACAGTGCAGACACAGCTAACATGACAGTGCAGACACAGCTAACATGACAGTGCAGACACAGCTAACATGACAGTGCAGACACAGCTAACATGACAGTGCAGACACAGCTAACATGACAGTGCAGACACAGCTAACATGACAGTGCAGACACAGCTAACATGACAGTGCAGACACAGCTAACATGACAGTGCAGACACAGCTAACATGACAGTGCAGACACAGCTAACATGACAGTGCAGACACAGCTAACATGACAGTTCAGACACAGCTAACATGACAGTGCAGACACAGCTAACATGACTGCAGACACAGCTAACATGACAGTGCAGACACAGCTAACATGACAGTGCAGACACAGCTAACATGACAGTGCAGACACAGCTAACATGACTGCAGACACAGCTAACATGACAGTGCAGACCTAGCTAACATGACAGTGCAGACACAGCTAACATGACAGTGCAGACACAGCTAACATGACTGCAGACACAGCTAACATGACTGCAGACACAGCTAACATGACAGTGCAGACACAACATGACAGTGCAGACACAGCTAACATGACAGTGCAGACACAGCTAACATGACTGCAGACACAGCTAACATGACAGTGCAGACCTAGCTAACATGACAGTGCAGACACAGCTAACATGACAGTGCAGACACAGCTAACATGACTGCAGACACAGCTAACATGACTGCAGACACAGCTAACATGACAGTGCAGACACAGCTAACATGACAGTGCAGACACAGCTAACATGACAGTGCAGACACAGCTAACATGACAGTGCAGACACAGCTAACATGACTGCAGATACAGCTAACATGACAGTGCAGACACAGCTAACATGACAGTGCAGACACAGCTAACATGACAGTGCAGACACAGCTAACATGACAGTGCAGACACAGCTAACATGACAGTGCAGACACAGCTAACATGACAGTGCAGACACAGCTAACATGACAGTGCAGACACAGCTAACATGACAGTGCAGACACAGCTAACATGACAGTGCAGACACAGCTAACATGACAGTGCAGACACAGCTAACATGACAGTGCAGACACAGCTAACATGACAGTGCAGACACAGCTAACATGACTGCAGATACAGCTAACATGACAGTGCAGACACAGCTAACATGACAGTGCAGACACAGCTAACATGACAGTGCAGACACAGCTAACATGACAGTGCAGACACAGCTAACATGACTGCAGACACAGCTAACATGACAGTGCAGACACAGCTAACATGACAGTGCAGACACAGCTAACATGACAGTGCAGACACAGCTAACATGACAGTGCAGACACAGCTAACATGACAGTGCAGACACAGCTAACATGACAGTGCAGACACAGCTAACATGACAGTGCAGACACAGCTAACATGACAGTGCAGACACAGCTAACATGACAGTGCAGATACAGCTAACATGACAGTGCAGACACAGCTAACATGACAGTGCAGACACAGCTAACATGACAGTGCAGACACAGCTAACATGACAGTGCAGACACAGCTAACATGACAGTGCAGACACAGCTAACATGACAGTGCAGACACAGCTAACATGACAGACACAGCTAACATGACAGTGCAGACACAGCTAACATGACAGTGCTGACACAGCTAACATGACAGTGCAGACACAGCTAACATGACAGTGCAGACACAGCTAACATGACAGAGCAGACACAGCTAACATGACAGTGCTGACACAGCTAACATGACAGTGCAGACACAGCTAACATGACAGTGCAGACACAGCTAACATGACAGTGCAGACACAGCTAACATGACAGTGCAGACACAGCTAACATGACAGTGCAGACACAGCTAACATGACAGTGCAGACACAGCTAACATGACAGTGCAGACACAGCTAACATGACAGTGCAGACCAGCTAACATGACTGCAGACACAGCTAACATGACAGTGCAGACACAGCTAACATGACAGTGCAGACACAGCTAACATGACAGTGCAGACACAGCTAACATGACTGCAGACACAGCTAACATGACAGTGCAGACACAGCTAACATGACAGTGCAGACACAGCTAACATGACAGTGCAGACACAGCTAACATGACAGTGCAGACACAGCTAACATGACAGTGCAGACACAGCTAACATGACAGTGCAGACACAGCTAACATGACAGTGCAGACACAGCTAACATGACAGTGCAGACACAGCTAACATGACAGTGCAGACACAGCTAACATGACAGTGCAGACCAGCTAACATGACTGCAGACACAGCTAACATGACAGTGCAGACACAGCTAACATGACAGTGCAGACACAGCTAACATGACAGTGCAGACACAGCTAACATGACAGTGCAGACACAGCTAACATGAGACACAGCTAACATGACAGTGCAGACACAGCTAACATGACAGTGCAGACACAGCTAACATGACAGTGCAGACACAGCTAACATGACAGTGCAGACACAGCTAACATGACAGTGCAGACTAGCTAACATGACAGTGCAGACACAGCTAACATGACAGTGCAGACACAGCTAACATGACAGTGCAGACACAGCTAACATGACAGTGCAGACACAGCTAACATGACAGTGCAGACACAGCTAACATGACAGTGCAGACACAGCTAACATGACTGCAGACACAGCTAACATGACAGTGCAGACACAGCTAACATGACAGTGCAGACACAGCTAACATGACTGCAGACACAGCTAACATGACAGTGCAGACACAGCTAACATGACAGTGCAGACACAGCTAACATGACTGCAGACACAGCTAACATGACAGTGCAGACACAGCTAACATGACAGTGCAGACACAGCTAACATGACAGTGCAGACACAGCTAACATGACAGTGCAGACACAGCTAACATGACAGTGCAGACACAGCTAACATGACAGTGCAGACACAGCTAACATGACAGTGCAGACACAGCTAACATGACAGTGCAGACACAGCTAACATGACAGTGCAGACACAGCTAACATGACAGTGCAGACACAGCTAACATGACAGTGCAGACACAGCTAACATGACAGTGCAGACACAGCTAACATGACAGTGCAGACACAGCTAACATGACAGTGCAGACACAGCTAACATGACAGTGCAGACACAGCTAACATGACAGTTCAGACACAGCTAACATGACAGTGCAGACACAGCTAACATGACTGCAGACACAGCTAACATGACAGTGCAGACACAGCTAACATGACAGTGCAGACACAGCTAACATGACAGTGCAGACACAGCTAACATGACAGTGCAGACACAGCTAACATGACAGTGCAGACACAGCTAACATGACAGTGCAGACACAGCTAACATGACTGCAGACACAGCTAACATGACTGCAGACACAGCTAACATGACAGTGCAGACACAGCTAACATGACAGTGCAGACACAGCTAACATGACAGTGCAGACACAGCTAACATGACAGTGCAGACACAGCTAACATGACTGCAGACACAGCTAACATGACAGTGCAGACACAGCTAACATGACAGTGCAGACACAGCTAACATGACTGCAGACACAGCTAACATGACAGTGCAGACACAGCTAACATGACAGTGCAGACACAGCTAACATGACTGCAGACACAGCTAACATGACAGTGCAGACACAGCTAACATGACAGTGCAGACACAGCTAACATGACAGTGCAGACACAGCTAACATGACAGTGCAGACACAGCTAACATGACTGCAGACACAGCTAACATGACAGTGCAGACACAGCTAACATGACAGTGCAGACACAGCTAACATGACAGTGCAGACACAGCTAACATGACTGCAGACACAGCTAACATGACAGTGCAGACCAGCTAACATGACAGTGAAGACACAGCTAACATGACTGCAGACACAGCTAACATGACAGTGCAGACACAGCTAACATGACAGTGCAGACACAGCTAACATGACAGTGCAGACCAGCTAACATGACTGCAGACACAGCTAACATGACAGTGCAGACACAGCTAACATGACAGTGCAGACACAGCTAACATGACAGTGCAGACACAGCTAACATGACAGTGCAGACACAGCTAACATGACAGTGCAGACACAGCTAACATGACAGTGCAGACACAGCTAACATGACTGCAGACACAGCTAACATGACAGTGCAGACACAGCTAACATGACAGTGCAGACACAGCTAACATGACAGTGCAGACACAGCTAACATGACAGTGCAGACACAGCTAACATGACAGTGCAGACACAGCTAACATGACAGTGCAGACACAGCTAACATGACAGTGCAGACACAGCTAACATGACAGTGCAGACACAGCTAACATGACAGTGCAGACCAGCTAACATGACTGCAGACACAGCTAACATGACTGCAGACACAGCTAACATGACAGTGCAGACACAGCTAACATGACTGCAGACACAGCTAACATGACAGTGCAGACACAGCTAACATGACAGTGCAGACACAGCTAACATGACAGTGCAGACACAGCTAACATGACAGTGCAGACACAGCTAACATGACAGTGCTGACACAGCTAACATGACAGTGCAGACACAGCTAACATGACAGTGCTGACACAGCTAACATGACAGTGCAGACACAGCTAACATGACAGTGCAGACACAGCTAACATGACAGTGCAGACACAGCTAACATGACAGTGCAGACACAGCTAACATGACTGCAGACACAGCTAACACGACAGTGCAGACACAGCTAACATGACAGTGCAGACACAGCTAACATGACAGTGCAGACACAGCTAACATGACTGCAGACACAGCTAACATGACTGCAGACACAGCTAACATGACTGCAGACACAGCTAACATGACAGTGCAGACACAGCTAACATGACAGTGCAGACACAGCTAACATGACTGCAGACCTAGCTAACATGACAGTGCTGACACAGCTAACATGACAGTGCTAACATGACAGTGCAGACACAGCTAACATGACTGCAGACACAGCTAACATGACAGTGCAGACACAGCTAACATGACTGCAGACACAGCTAACATGACAGTGCAGACACAGCTAACATGACGGTGCTGACACAGCTAACATGACAGTGCAGACACAGCTAACATGACAGTGCAGACACAGCTAACATGACAGTGCAGACACAGCTAACATGACAGTGCAGACACAGCTAACATGACAGTGCAGACACAGCTAACATGACAGTGCAGACACAGCTAACATGACAGTGCAGACACAGCTAACATGACAGTGCAGACACAGCTAACATGACAGTGCAGACACAGCTAACATGACTGTGCAGACACAGCTAACATGACAGACACAGCTAACATGACAGTGCAGACACAGCTAACATGACAGAGCAGACACAGCTAACATGACAGTGCTGACACAGCTAACATGACAGTGCAGACACAGCTAACATGACAGTGCAGACACAGCTAACATGACTGCAGACACAGCTAACATGACTGCAGACACAGCTAACATGACTGCAGACACAGCTAACATGACAGTGCAGACACAGCTAACATGACAGTGCAGACACAGCTAACATGACAGTGCAGACACAGCTAACATGACTGCAGACACAGCTAACATGACAGTGCAGACACAGCTAACATGACAGTGCAGACACAGCTAACATGACAGTGCAGACACAGCTAACATGACAGTGCAGACACAGCTAACATGACAGTGCAGACACAGCTAACATGACAGTGCAGACACAGCTAACATGACAGTGCAGACACAGCTAACATGACTGCAGACACAGCTAACATGACAGTGCAGACACAGCTAACATGACAGTGCAGACACAGCTAACATGACAGTGCAGACACAGCTAACATGACAGTGCAGACACAGCTAACATGACAGTGCAGACACAGCTAACATGACAGTGCAGACCAGCTAACATGACTGCAGACACAGCTAACATGACAGTGCAGACACAGCTAACATGACAGTGCAGACACAGCTAACATGACAGTGCAGACACAGCTAACATGACAGTGCAGACACAGCTAACATGAGACACAGCTAACATGACAGTGCAGACACAGCTAACATGACAGTGCAGACACAGCTAACATGACAGTGCAGACACAGCTAACATGACAGTGCAGACACAGCTAACATGACAGTGCAGACTAGCTAACATGACAGTGCAGACACAGCTAACATGACAGTGCAGACACAGCTAACATGACAGTGCAGACACAGCTAACATGACAGTGCAGACACAGCTAACATGACAGTGCAGACACAGCTAACATGACAGTGCAGACACAGCTAACATGACTGCAGACACAGCTAACATGACAGTGCAGACACAGCTAACATGACAGTGCAGACACAGCTAACATGACTGCAGACACAGCTAACATGACAGTGCAGACACAGCTAACATGACAGTGCAGACACAGCTAACATGACTGCAGACACAGCTAACATGACAGTGCAGACACAGCTAACATGACAGTGCAGACACAGCTAACATGACAGTGCAGACACAGCTAACATGACAGTGCAGACACAGCTAACATGACAGTGCAGACACAGCTAACATGACAGTGCAGACACAGCTAACATGACAGTGCAGACACAGCTAACATGACAGTGCAGACACAGCTAACATGACAGTGCAGACACAGCTAACATGACAGTGCAGACACAGCTAACATGACAGTGCAGACACAGCTAACATGACAGTGCAGACACAGCTAACATGACAGTGCAGACACAGCTAACATGACAGTGCAGACACAGCTAACATGACAGTTCAGACACAGCTAACATGACAGTGCAGACACAGCTAACATGACTGCAGACACAGCTAACATGACAGTGCAGACACAGCTAACATGACAGTGCAGACACAGCTAACATGACAGTGCAGACACAGCTAACATGACAGTGCAGACACAGCTAACATGACAGTGCAGACACAGCTAACATGACAGTGCAGACACAGCTAACATGACTGCAGACACAGCTAACATGACTGCAGACACAGCTAACATGACAGTGCAGACACAGCTAACATGACAGTGCAGACACAGCTAACATGACAGTGCAGACACAGCTAACATGACAGTGCAGACACAGCTAACATGACTGCAGACACAGCTAACATGACAGTGCAGACACAGCTAACATGACAGTGCAGACACAGCTAACATGACTGCAGACACAGCTAACATGACAGTGCAGACACAGCTAACATGACAGTGCAGACACAGCTAACATGACTGCAGACACAGCTAACATGACAGTGCAGACACAGCTAACATGACAGTGCAGACACAGCTAACATGACAGTGCAGACACAGCTAACATGACAGTGCAGACACAGCTAACATGACTGCAGACACAGCTAACATGACAGTGCAGACACAGCTAACATGACAGTGCAGACACAGCTAACATGACAGTGCAGACACAGCTAACATGACTGCAGACACAGCTAACATGACAGTGCAGACCAGCTAACATGACAGTGAAGACACAGCTAACATGACTGCAGACACAGCTAACATGACAGTGCAGACACAGCTAACATGACAGTGCAGACACAGCTAACATGACAGTGCAGACCAGCTAACATGACTGCAGACACAGCTAACATGACAGTGCAGACACAGCTAACATGACAGTGCAGACACAGCTAACATGACAGTGCAGACACAGCTAACATGACAGTGCAGACACAGCTAACATGACAGTGCAGACACAGCTAACATGACAGTGCAGACACAGCTAACATGACTGCAGACACAGCTAACATGACAGTGCAGACACAGCTAACATGACAGTGCAGACACAGCTAACATGACAGTGCAGACACAGCTAACATGACAGTGCAGACACAGCTAACATGACAGTGCAGACACAGCTAACATGACAGTGCAGACACAGCTAACATGACAGTGCAGACACAGCTAACATGACAGTGCAGACACAGCTAACATGACAGTGCAGACCAGCTAACATGACTGCAGACACAGCTAACATGACTGCAGACACAGCTAACATGACAGTGCAGACACAGCTAACATGACTGCAGACACAGCTAACATGACAGTGCAGACACAGCTAACATGACAGTGCAGACACAGCTAACATGACAGTGCAGACACAGCTAACATGACAGTGCAGACACAGCTAACATGACAGTGCTGACACAGCTAACATGACAGTGCAGACACAGCTAACATGACAGTGCTGACACAGCTAACATGACAGTGCAGACACAGCTAACATGACAGTGCAGACACAGCTAACATGACAGTGCAGACACAGCTAACATGACAGTGCAGACACAGCTAACATGACTGCAGACACAGCTAACACGACAGTGCAGACACAGCTAACATGACAGTGCAGACACAGCTAACATGACAGTGCAGACACAGCTAACATGACTGCAGACACAGCTAACATGACTGCAGACACAGCTAACATGACTGCAGACACAGCTAACATGACAGTGCAGACACAGCTAACATGACAGTGCAGACACAGCTAACATGACTGCAGACCTAGCTAACATGACAGTGCTGACACAGCTAACATGACAGTGCTAACATGACAGTGCAGACACAGCTAACATGACTGCAGACACAGCTAACATGACAGTGCAGACACAGCTAACATGACTGCAGACACAGCTAACATGACAGTGCAGACACAGCTAACATGACGGTGCTGACACAGCTAACATGACAGTGCAGACACAGCTAACATGACAGTGCAGACACAGCTAACATGACAGTGCAGACACAGCTAACATGACAGTGCAGACACAGCTAACATGACAGTGCAGACACAGCTAACATGACAGTGCAGACACAGCTAACATGACAGTGCAGACACAGCTAACATGACAGTGCAGACACAGCTAACATGACAGTGCAGACACAGCTAACATGACTGTGCAGACACAGCTAACATGACAGACACAGCTAACATGACAGTGCAGACACAGCTAACATGACAGAGCAGACACAGCTAACATGACAGTGCTGACACAGCTAACATGACAGTGCAGACACAGCTAACATGACAGTGCAGACACAGCTAACATGACTGCAGACACAGCTAACATGACTGCAGACACAGCTAACATGACTGCAGACACAGCTAACATGACAGTGCAGACACAGCTAACATGACAGTGCAGACACAGCTAACATGACAGTGCAGACACAGCTAACATGACTGCAGACACAGCTAACATGACAGTGCAGACACAGCTAACATGACAGTGCAGACACAGCTAACATGACAGTGCAGACACAGCTAACATGACAGTGCAGACACAGCTAACATGACAGTGCAGACACAGCTAACATGACAGTGCAGACACAGCTAACATGACAGTGCAGACACAGCTAACATGACTGCAGACACAGCTAACATGACAGTGCAGACACAGCTAACATGACAGTGCAGACACAGCTAACATGACAGTGCAGACACAGCTAACATGACAGTGCTGACACAGCTAACATGACAGTGCAGACACAGCTAACATGACAGTGCAGACACAGCTAACATGACAGTGCAGACACAGCTAACATGACAGTGCAGACACAGCTAACATGACAGTGCAGACACAGCTAACATGACAGTGCAGACACAGCTAACATGACAGTGCAGACACAGCTAACATGACAGTGCAGACACAGCTACATATAGTACCATTCATTCAGTAATTTAGTTGGTGCATTTTAGTATACCTCAGTAGTTTACTGTAGTGCATCTCGGTATATACCATGTACTTTCCTGTGGCACACCCCAGTATATCTCAGTAGTTTACTGTGACACTATCTCAGTAGTTTAGTGTGGTACATCTCAATGTAGCTCAGTATATGAAGTGCTGAAATGGCACCATTTGAATCTCGGTAGTTTACTGTGGTGCAGCTCAGTATATGAAGTGATGAAAAGGCACCATTTTGAAGGAGTAAGTTAGGAGTGCTTCAGACTTTTATAAGTTCTCAAGTATCACTGATGGTTCCATGATTACAGGACACAGCACAGTTCTCTGAATAAGTAGCTTTCTCAATTTTCAGACTGGTTAGCTAGCTATGCCTGCTAGCTAGCAGTTCAACCATTCCGGATCATTCTGTTATGCCTACTCTGGTTTGCTAGGGCTAGCCAGATCACTTGAAGGTCTGCTACTTCTTGTAACTCTGGTTAGCAGGGAAGGGTTTAGACTGGAAAAAGAAAAAAGAAAGTCGATTGGCAGATTTGACTGCCATGGGTTCTTCTCTGCTCTCATTCCTTACCCATAAGTAGAACAAAAATATATAATTGCAAAGTGCAGGTGGGAGAGAAATGAAAAAAAAGTCCATGAAAGTGCCAGTGCCACACCACACACACAAACTAATGAAGATCTGCACACAAACCAACACATGTACTCACAACACACCCCTATCCCATGTACTCAACCACACACCCTATCACACATGGTCACACCAAATCCCTATCACATGTACTCGCACCAAACCCCTATCACATGTGTACTCACACCACACACCCTACAACATGTATCCACATCCACATCACACACATGTACTCAAAAACTGCACATGCACACACCCACCACTCACCATGCATCATTGTTGGGCCGAACAGGTTTGCAGTCCGAGTAGAAGTAATGCTTCTTGGAGTTCAGCTTGGGGTTGACTACACTGTTGAGACTGGTGGCTGCACCTTGCACTGGATTCCGACCAGCAGCTACACATACACATGTCAAATACAGCATGGTCACTCACCACACATCCTTACCACACCTACCACACACCTTTACCCAACACATGCTTACCTCACCACACATGTTACCTCACCACACATGTTACGTCACCACACATGCTTACCTCACCACACATGTTACGTCACCACACATGTTACGTCACCACACATGCTTACCTCACCACACATGCAACCTGACCACACATGCTACCTCACCACACATGCTACCTCACCACACGTTACATCACCACACATGTTACGTCACCACACATGCTACCTCACCACACATGCTACCTCACCACACATGTTACATCACCACACATGTTACATCACCATACATGTTACGTCACCACACATGCTTACCCCACCACACATGCTTACCTCACGACACATGCTTACCTCACCACACATGCTTATCCCTCTGCACATGATGACCTCATGGATCACGTCCGAGCCACTTTCATGACCATCTAGTTCTATAGGCCTAGCCTATGTCTCTCAACCTTAACTTACTCCTACCCCCTTAAGGGGGGAACAAGTCTGAGCATGTCTGGAAAGTATGATTTGTAGTTAGGACTTTGGAGCTCTCTCTATTCTGCAATTTATGCCAGCAACAGAACCAGAGCCATGGGCTGGCGTGTCAAGGAACCAATTGCAAAGGTCAGCTCTATATATTGGGTGCATGCTACCACTCTAGGAGGTTACTAGTTGCACAAGAGGATGAGAGAATGTGTCTTGAATAGTCACACTCCCAAGATCCAGCTAGTCACACTCGCAGCATGGTCCAGCCAGTCACACTCGCAGCATGGTCCAGACAAGACAACCAGTCACACTCGCAGCGTGATCCAGACAAGACAACCAGTCACACTCGCAGCGTGATCCAGACAAGACAGCCAGTCACACTCGCAGCGTGATCCAGACAAGACAACCAGTCACACTCGCAGTGTGATCCAGACAAGACAGCCAGTCACACTCGCAGCGTGATCCAGACAAGACAGCCAGTCACACTCGCAGCGTGATCCAGACAAGTCAGCCAGTCACACTTACAGCGTGATCCAGACAAGACAGCCAGTCACACTCGCAGCGTGATCCAGACAAGACAGCCAGTCACACCCGCAGTGTGATCCAGACAAGACAGCCAGTCAGATTCACAGCGTGATCCAGACAAGACAGCCAGTTAATAGGTGGCATGTAATTATTATACTGTGTTCTAATTAAGTGACTTACCAAACAGATAAGCTTTGACGAAGATTGTCATCACTGACTTATCAGTCCAGCCCCTACTAATCTCTGTCTTCACCTGCACAGAACACGAAACAGACAACTGCACATGCTGCACTGTTCTGTGGGACTAAGGGCAAGGCCATGTATACTAGTGTGTAGGTTCTGTGGGACTAAGGGCAAGGCCATGTATACTAGTGTGTAGGTTCTGTAGGACTAAGGGCAAGGCCATGTATACTAGTGTGTAGGTTCTGTGGCCATGTATACTAGTGTGTAGGTTCTGTAGGACTAAGGGCAAGGCCATGTATACTAGTGTGTAGGTTCTGTGGGACTAAGGGCAAGGCCATGTATACTAGTGTGTAGGTTCTGTGGGACTAAGGGCAAGGCCATGTATACTAGTGTGTAGGTTCTGTAGGACTAAGGGCAAGGCCATGTATAGTGTGTAGGTTCTGTAGAACTAAGGGCAAGGCCATGTATACTAGTGTGTAGGTTCTGTAGGACTAAGGGCAAGGCCATGTATACTAGTGTGTAGGTTCAGTAGGACTAAGGGCAAGGCCATGTATACTAGTGTGTAGGTTCTGTGGGACTAAGGGCAAGGCCATGTATACTAGTGTGTAGGTTCTGTGGGACTAAGGGCAAGGTCATGTATACTAGTGTGTAGGTTCTGTGTAGGACTAAGGGCAAGGCCATGTATAGTGTGTAGGTTCTGTAGGACTAAGGGCAAGGCCATGTATACTAGTGTGTAGGTTCTGTAGGACTAAGGGCAAGGCCATGTATACTAGTGTGTAGGTTCTGTAGGACTAAGGGCAAGGCCATGTATACTAGTGTGTAGGTTCTGTAGGACTAAGGGCAAGGCCATGTATACTAGTGTGTAGGTTCTGTAGGACTAAGGGCAAGGCCATGTATACTAGTGTGTAGGTTCTGTAGGACTAAGGGCAAGGCCTATACTAGTGTGTAGGTTCTGTAGGACTAAGGGCAAGGTCATGTATACTAGTGTGTAGGTTCTGTAGGGCTAAGGGCAAGGCCATGTATACTAGTGTGTAGGTTCTGTAGGACTAAGGGCAAGGCCATGTATACTAGTATGTAGGTTCTGTAGGACTAAGGGCAAGGCCATGTATACTAGTGTGTAGGTTCTGTAGGACTGAGGACAAGGCCATGTATACTAGTGTGTAGGTTCTGTAGGACTAAGGGCAAGGCCATGTATACTAGTGTGTAGGTTCTGTAGGACTAAGGGCAAGGTCATGTATACTTAGTGTGTAGGTTCTGTAGGACTAAGGGCAAGGTCATGTATACTAGTGTGTAGGTTCAGTAGGACTAAGGGCAAGGCCATGTATACTAGTGTGTAGGTTCAGTAGGACTAAGGGTCATGTATACTAGTGTGTACAGGTTCAGTAGGACTGAGGCCAAGGCCATGTATACTAGTGTGTAGGGTAGGGCAGGAATACTATATGGGCTAGGGGGCTTGAGCAGTGGTAGGAGCACTGTTCATGTCCGGCACTGCCACAACTTTCCTAGGACACACTGGGATTACCCTGAGATGTCCTTAGTGCAGGTGACTGACTGTACAGCATGGATCCTGGAATCAGCGCTGGGGCTAGTGGTATTCAAGGACCAGGTCTATGGCTAGTGGTACTCTAGGGCTAAGGCTACTGGTATCCTATGACTAGGGCTAAGGCTAGTGGTATCCTATGACTAGGACTAAGGCTAATGGTATCCTATGACTAGGGCTAAGGCTAATGGTATCCTATGACTAGGGCTAAGGCTAGCAGTACTCTAGGGCTAAGACTAATGGTATCCTATGACTAGGGCTAAGGCTAGCAGTACTCTAGGGCTAAGGCTAATGGTATCCTATGACTAGGGCTAAGGCTAGCAGTACTCTAGGGCTAAGGCTAATGGTATCCTATGACTAGGGCTAAGGCTAGTGGTACTCTAGGGCTAAGGCTAATGGTATCCTATGACTAGGGCTAAGGCTAATGGTATCCTATGACTAGGGCTAAGGCTAATGGTATCCTATGACTAGGGCTAAGACTAGTGGTATCCTGTGGCTAGGGCTAAGGCTAATGGTACTCGAGGGCTAAGGCTAATGATCCTATAACTAGGGTAAGGCTAATGTATCCTATGACTAGGGCTAAGGCTAGCGGTACTCTAGGGCTAACGCTAGTGCTAATGGTATCCTATGACTAGGACTAGTGGTACTCCAGGGCTACGGTTGGTATCCTAAGCCTAGGGCTAATGGTACTCTAGGGCCAGGGTTAATAGTACTCTAGGGCTAATGGTACTCTAGGGCTAAGGCTAGTGGGGCTAAGGATAATGGTATCCTATGGCTAGGGCTAAGGCTAGCAGTACTCTAGGGTCAAGGCTAATGGTATCCTATGACTAGGGCTAAGGCTAATGGTACTCTAGGTCTAAGGCTAATGGTATCCTATGACTAGGGCTAAGGCTAATGGTACTCTAGGGCTAAGGCTAATGGTATCCTAGGGCTAAGGCTAGCAGTACTCTAGGGCTAAGGCTAATGGTATCCTATGCCTAGGGCTAAAGCTAGCAGTACTCTAGGGCTAAGGCTAATGGTATCCTATGCCTAGGGCTAAGGCTAATGGTATCCTATGCCTAGGGCTAAAGCTAGCAGTACTCTAGGGCTAAGGCTAATGGTATCCTATGCCTAGGGCTAAGGCTAGCAGTACTCTAGGGCTAAGGCTAATGTATCCTGTGACTAGGGCCAAGGCTAGAGGTACTCTAGGGCTAACGCTAGTGGTATCCTGTGGCTAGGGCTAAGGCTAATGGTATCCTATGACTAGGACTAGTGGTACTCCAGGGCTAGGTCTAATGGTACTCTAGGGCTAGGGTTAAGGCTAGTGGTATCCTGTGGCTAGGGCTAAAAGTATTTTGAGGGGGTATTCCAAGGCTATTATCACTGTTGTTAATTTTCTATGGTTTGTAATGTACATTGCCTGGCTCTGTTGAAGACACAGTGATGTCCGATCCTTCTAGCCTGCGCTGGAGAGCAGCTCCAACAATGATCTGTGAAAGAGAGAGAGAGGGGGAGGGAAGAGAGAGAAGAATTACCACATAATGGAGAGTGTGTTATGTACTATTATGCTACAGGAACTATCTCCCCCAGGTATTATGCATGTCCAAGGACTAATCTACCCCTGGGCACTGATGAGAATAGGGTAAAATATACAACCCTGGGCTATCACAACTCTTTGGTGCAGATCAAGGTCAACTCTGTGCAAAGCATGGACAAAATAATAAATGTGATTAGACATCTGTAGCATCTTGAGCTGTGCTAATCTTAGCTGGACTGTTCTTAACTCACAATAACCTTCTCAATAATTAACTTGAAATTGTACTCTCTCGTCGTTCCAGCTAGATGCTCTAGCCTTCATCAGGAACATCGACGTTCAGCTAGATGCTCTAGCCTTCATCAAGACATCGATGTTTCAGCTAGATGCTCTAGCCTTCATCAAGAACATCGATGTTTCAGCTAGATGCTCTAGCCTTCATCAGGAACATCGACGTTTCAGCTAGATGCCTTCATCAGAAAAGTTGTTATATTATAATTCCTGATAGTATCTAGCTGAAACATCGATGTTCTTTATGAAGGCCAGAGCATCTAGCCGAAACGTTGATGTACCTGATGAAGCCTATAGTAATTAGCCAAAATGTCGATATTCCTGATGAAGGCTAGAGCATCTAGCTGAAACATCAATGTTCCTGATGAAGGCTAGAGCATCTAGCCAAAACATCGATATTCCTGATGAAGGCTAGAGCATCTAGCTGAAACATCGATGTTCCTGATGAAGGCTAGAGCATCTAGCCGAAACGTCGATGTTCTTGATGAAGGCTAGAGTAATTAGTCGAAACATCGAAGAGCAAACTTTTCAAGTTGATCATTGAGAAAGTTGTTATATTCCACTATGTCAACCGTGAGTTCACTGCGAATATTTTTAGCTGTGCTATTTTTAAGTGCAGGACTTAGCAATAGCTACTTATTTAGCACGTGTGAAAGTGCACTGCTAGCCTTCCTTCTAGTAGAAGGTCATGTGGCCACAAACCAACATCACCGACTCAGCTAGAAAGCAGCTGCAATACTTCCTGGAACTCCTTATTTGCTATGGACACATCAATGGATGATGTGTGATGAGTACAAAGCATTGTGTGGCAAGCTAAGCACCTAAATGCCTAGCTTCTTGCATCAGCTCTTAATTGCATATTGTGTTCAGCCTCATGAGGCTGGTTCGCTATGGTAACAGTACAGAAATGAGCCTAGGATAGTAAAAATGTTAAAAAAATTGGTGCAAGGAAGAAGAGATTCTGTGTTTCTTTCAGAAAGATGGTCAAGAGAAGGAAAAATCAATTCACCAGAATAAGAGGAGAGAGGTGGGGAGGGAGCAAGAGGAGTTCCCTGCACTGACAAAGAAGCTAACCCAACACATATCACATTGATTGTGCTAAGCTTCTCATTTATTTCCCACGTGTAAGACTTAATTTTCTGAGGGGCTGAGCCGCTCCCTAAAAGAAACACTGAAAACTAACATCGTGTAAGCATGTTTGAGTATGCAAGCACACCCATCTTTATTGGGAACATGTGAGAAGTAGAATGATATTTACTTTTTTTCCCTTAATTTTTTTTATGACACCCGAGAGATACGTACCCAAGAGATACGTATAGCTATTTCCTGGTAAGGAATGGTGTCAGTTGCAAACAAAAAAGGGACATGTACGGCTGAGAGAGATTTGTTAAAGAACTTTGAAGCAGCTTTCCCAGAGAGCACAAAGAGTGAGGCCATCAGGCAGAGCTTTCCCAGAGAGCACAAAGAGTGAGGCCATCAGGCAGAGCTTTCCCAGAGAGCACAATAAGTGAGGCCATCAGGCAGAGCTTTCCCAGAGAGCACAAAGAGTGAGCCCATCAGACAGAGCTTTCCCAGAGAGCACAAAGAGTGAGCCCATCAGGCTGAGCTTTCCCAGAGAGCACAAAGAGTGAGCCCATCAGACAGAGCTTTCCCAGAGAGCACAAAGAGTGAGCCCATCAGGCTGAGCTTTCCCAGAGAGCACAAAGACTGAGGGTGTCAGGCAGAGCTTTCCCAGAGAGCACAAAGAGTGAGGCCATCAGGCAGAGCTTTCCCAGAGAGCACAATGAGTGAGGCCATCAGGCAGAGCTTTCCCAGAGAGCACAAAGAGTGAGCCCATCAGACAGAGCTTTCCCAGAGAGCACAAAGAGTGAGCTCATCAGGCTGAGCTTTCCCAGAGAGCACAAAGAGCGAGCTCATCAGGCAGTTTCCCAGAGAGCACAAAGAGCGAGCTCATCAGGCAGAGCTTTCCCAGAGAGCACAAAGAGAGAGCCCATCAGAGCGGCCATAATAGTGAAGAAAACACCATGCAGAAGTTAACAACACCAGACATTTTTCACATATATATTGGGAATATATATAGCTATATGATGTCCACTACCTTCATCTCTTTAGGAAGCCAGTTATCTTTCCTCTATATACCAGCTATGTATCCTCTTCCGGAGGGGGAAGGGATATGGGGAGGGGGGGGGGGATGTGGGGGCAGAATGGGCATTGCCACTGGGTACTAAACAGCCCAAACCCAGCCAACCCCCTTCCAATAACGAGCTCCTAAATATTGCAATCACTTTTTGAGGTATATTGATAATGAAATAAAATCATCTGCATAGCTACTCCAAGAAATACTAGACTCCAGCTACCCCAGCTCTGGCTGCAGGAAGCTTGTCTAGTTGTTGTTTTTGTTGGAGTAGCCGGATCATTCGTTTTCATTGCAATGATTTTACGCAAAATGTGCCGGAAGATTCTGCAACTGGTTTCACTATTGCTTACAATTTGATTTACTGATTTCACTTTCAACCGTCCATCCTGATGAAGACCGACGTATATTAGCTGAAATGTTTGCAAAAAAACCCAGCAAAAGTTGATGAGAATCCACGAAGCATTTGATGATGTCAGCTGAAGGCAATCATGAATAATCAGATAAGAGATCGCCATGGAAGTAAATAAGAGATCATACATCTTTCAGTTAATTTGTGCATATGTAGGAACGTCAAAACTCTTCTTGTGGTGATACAAACATCGGGAGAAATCAGCTCAGTCATCAACTTTCCTCAAAAATCTACATAAGCCAACTGGACAGGCAAGGACTCTCTCCTGTCTTCTACAGTGGGGAGGTGAGGGCTCTCTCCTCCCTCCCACAGAAGTTGTCTGTAGCTTAGTGAGGAAATACTGCTTCTGTTCCAGGATCTGTGGCAGATGGACCGTGTATTGAAATAATGTGTTAGTTTTTGTTACTTGTTTCTGGATAAGTGAAATGCTACTTTTCAAAATTACTTTCTTTCGTGTGTGTGTGGCATTTTTACCAAGCTATTTCACCGAAGCCTGGTAAAATGATGGAGTTTCATTCTGACATAGCTGCTCGATTCATCATCGTGCCTAGCTATGTACCGAAGCCTGGTAAAACGATGGAGTTCCATTCTGACATAGCTGCTCGATTCATCATCGTGCCTAGCTATGTACCGAAGCCTGGTAAAACGATGGGGTTTCATTCTGACATAGCTGCTCGATTCATCATCGTGCCTAGCTATGCACCGAAGTCTGGTAAAACGATGGAGTTTCATTCTGACATAGCTGCTCGATTCATCATCGTGCCTAGCTATGCACCGAAGCCTGGTAAAACGATCGAGTTTCATTCTGACATAGCTGCTCGATTCATCATCGTGCCTAGCTATGTACCGAAGCCTGGTAAAACGATGGAGTTTCATTCTGACATAGCTGCTCGATTCATCATCGATCCTAGCTATGGAGGGCGTGATACCATCAACAATGTACAGATCTGTCTACTGTTTAGTCAGTGTACTAGGACAATGGCTAGAGCATTACAACAGTAGGACTTTTTGTCCCACCCCCCTTCTCTCTATGGTGCACCTTCGCTCTCTACCCAATGCTTGCATTCATTACTAGTTACTATTATATTATTATGACAGTAGGAAGTCAATTATCCAAATTTCAAATTTCCCCGAATACTACGTCGGCCAAGTGAAGAGGCCATCTACGATACTCAGTGTACTTTTTGTGTGTGTGTGTGTGTGTGTGTTTCGCATTGCAGGGTTGTATACAGAAATTTTGCCAAGGGGGGGCGAACTTGAGATATGGAAAAATAAGGGGGGGCGGAGAGCCTGGATGGTGCGGAAAGGGGACGTGCACCCTGGGCTTCCGCGTGGAGTACGAAAGTGTTTTACCCACAGTTATTTTTGCAGTACTAACTGTATATATAGCTGCTACTTATGATGGCATGCACTTTTTCTAAAATCTTTAGTACAACATTCCATCTTAAATATTTGCTGAAGTTGCATGCTACGGCAATCAGCATATATAGATTAGATATAGTCACTTGTCACTCGTATAATGGAGGTGGGCTTTTGTGAAATCGAATTATGTTGCATTCCATGCATTTTCTTACAAAATCATGGACAACAGGTTTCATACACAATTTTTCTCTAGTTCTCTAGGGGGGGGGGGGGGGGTGGAAATGGTTGGTCACTTGGTGCCCTAATTTTTGTTAATATTTTCTTAACATGTTCATAAGTCGTAAAAGGGGGGTCTGGGGGGAAGATCCCCCCATATTTTTTTTTGCTTTTACAATGTCTGAGGATAGCTATTTTGACTGACTACCAATGGCATTATGCTATACCGAACTATGGCTAGACTGTATATATTTCTCATGATATTGTAGCTGCTTGGAAAAAGGAGAGCATGTGTCATGACACGATGACATCACACACCACCACGTGCTCTCCTTTGTAGGTTTGTCACTTCTTTTGTTTCTCCTTCTTTCCCACTCCCTCTCTCTCAGTATTTTTAACTCAGTCCATTATGTCATGGTCTTCAAGTCTAATCTTAGACATGTCATCACACGCCACCACGTGTTCTCCTTTGTAGGTTTGTCACTTCTTCAGTTCCCTCCTTCTTTCCCACTCTCTCTCAGTATTTTTAACTCAGTCCATTATGTCATGGTCTTAAAGTCATCACACACCACCACGTGTTCTCCTTTGTAGGTTTGTCACTTCTTCAGTTCCCTCCTTCTTTCCCACTCTCTCTCAGACTCAGTCCATTATGTCATGGTCTTAAAGTCATCACACACCACCACGTGTTCTCCTTTGTAGGTTTGTCACTTCTTCAGTTCCCTCCTTCTTTCCCACTCTCTCTCAGTATTTTTAACTCAGTCCATTATGTCATGGTCTTAAAGTCTCTATAAAAGAAACCTTACTAGCTGATTTCTCTTCATATTAATATGGATATTCGCTCATACTTTGCAAGTACTTCTCAAGCCTCTTCTCATGCTAATAGCAGCGATAGCGAAGATAGCAGAACAGATAGCTCTGAGCATGTCGAGGCATCTAGTCCTAGCCTTAGTCCTCCACCTTCAAAGAAAAGCAAGCAAAACAAACACCGCTCTTCTGTATCCACGAAGAGAAAATACTCTAAGAGCTGGGAGAAAGATTTCAGTTGGCTCTATTATGACGAGGATAGCGATGGTGCCTTTTGCAAGGTTTGCAAGCAATCTGGTCTGCAGCGTACTGGAGGAGTGTGGGTCACACAACCTTGCAGAAATTGGAAGAAAGCTGTTGAAAAAATGAAAGCTCATGCGAGAAGTGACTTCCATATCCATGCAACTCAAGCTCTTTTTGCAGCTAAAGGAGCAGCCAAAGGTGGAACAGTTGTACAGCAACTCCAGAATGTTTTAGCTCGCAAAAGAGCTCAGAACAGAGCTGCAGTGAAGTGCCTGATCCTACTCACTCATTTTCTTACGAAAGAACAAGTTGCACATTCGACAAAATTTGAGAAGCTGGTTGACGTGGTGGTTCGATGTGGCAGCCAACATTTGAAGCAATTCTTAGAAACTGCACCAAGAAATGCTGTGTACACATCAAGAGTGGCTGTGGTTGAATTCATCGAATCATTGGGGACATGGGTGGAGGAGTCGATTCTGAAGCGACTTCAAAAGGCACCTATGTACAGCCTCATGGCAGATGAGTGCACAGATGTCACCAACGTAGAAGAATTGTCTGTGTTTTGCCGCTGGGAGGAAGATGGTGTACCAGTAGAGTGCTTTCTGGAGCTTATTCCATTGAAGAAGGCTGATGCAGAGACCATCTATTCTAATCTCATCGATTGTTTAAAGAAGAAAGGTCTACAAGTCGGAAGAATAGTTGGATTGGGATTTGATGGAGCTGCAACTTTTTCTGGACGAAAGACCGGGGTTCAGGCACGTATCAAGAAACATACTCCTCACGCTCTGTTTATACACTGCCACTGTCACTTACTGCAGTTGGCTTGTGTGCAAGCTGCCAATAAAACTCCTGGAATTGCTCATGTTTACAGAACATTGACTACTCTTTGGAAGCATTTTCGCAATTCCCCCAAGCGAGCAGAGTGTCTGAAGGAGGTACAGCACGTTCTTGAACTTCCAGAAATGAAAGTGATCAAGCCATCTGACACACGCTGGCTGGCACATGAAAGGTGTGTCAAAGCTGTCAAAGCAAGTTATTCTGCAATTGTAATCACCATTGGGAACATCCACGAGACGTCCCACGAGCCAGAAGCTCTTGGAATCCATGGTGCCCTCTGCAAATTGTCTACGATTGCAGCTATATATTTGCTTGATTTCACTCTACCACAAGTAGCCAAGCTCAGCAAAGCACTTCAGGCAGAGCAGCTTGACCTCTCGTTGATATCATTCCTTGTTGATGCTACTGTTAAATCTTGGATGATGCAGTTTTGCCTGGAGCGAACTGGGTGTTGGAGCTTCTTGAAAACGTTGAAGACTTGAAGTCATCTACAAAGGTGTCTATTGACGCTGATAAAATACTTTCGTTCCAGAATGTTGTTGGTAAGCCTTTTGTTGCTGATTTAAAGGCCAACATAACAAGCCGATTTTCTTCATCCAACGCTGTTGTATCAGCATTGTCTATATTCGATCCACGGAAAGTTCCAAAACCAGATTCAGTATCTTTTCCCACTTATGGAGACACGTCTGTTGAGAAACTGATTGCTCACTACGGAGAAGATAGAGATGCAGAAACATTGGATGGAGAAGAAACAGTGAAGACAGCCATGATTTCCACTGAAATACTTACAGAGTGGAAAACATTCCGCCAGCTGTTAGTCAAGCAACCACGGGATACTACTGCATCACAGCTGAAAGAACTTGTTTCAAACGACATGCTCAAGGCCATGTTTCCCAATTTGCACAAGATTGCCTCCATCTGCTTATCGATTCCAGTTTCTACTACTGCTTCTGTGGAGAGAAGCTTCTCACAGATGAAGATGATCAAACTCGTTTGCGTAATTCTCTAAGTGACTGCAGCCTTTCTCACCTTATGAGGATTGCTATAGAGGCACCAGAAGTACTCTCTGAGAGCGACCTTGAAGAGATTGTGGACGTATGGCAGAGAAAACCAAGAAGAACCTCAGTTTGACATTCCTATCATTTGAACCTGATATCATAAGCTTATTACACCTTTCTTGTATTACACCTTTCTTGACATTATTTAAAAAAATATCTCTAATTTCAAGGGGGGGGGCGAGAATGATACAAGGGGGGGCGAATGCCCCCCCCGCCCCCCCCCTAAATACACCCCTGCATTGCGCATGTACACAGCGAATACAAACGGAACGCTTGATGAATCTCCTCCAGCAGTTTCTTTCGATTCTTCTCGCTCCATGTCAAGGCAGAGAGCACGGCAAAAAATAGGAAAAGGATGGTCCGATATTGAGAGTTTAGAGCAGCTGCTGAATACAATGTTGGAAAATCAACTATTCACGATCTAATGAGGAGCAAAGACAAGCTGAAGACCTTCAGCACTGAAGAGAAGGACCAAACCTTAAAAATAAAATAATTAAAAACACCTTCACTGTTATGCGTGTTTCAAGTTTCACCTCATTATTGTCAACCATTCAAGTGATACTTTTTATGCTGCCATTTCATTATATACTGGTTGAGAAAAGGGCGAGAAGCATGAATAAACATGGTTCCCATGGAAGTGTATTGACGGCATTAAGATGTTTCTTAACTACTCCATTTTCCCGCCTTAGTGCAATGCTTTCTGTTTTGAACGATCGGCTTTCCTTTTCCCATGAGGTGTGGAGGAGTCCATCAGTGTGCTCACCTTACCTGCCAGTAACGAGTAAAATATATATATATTTTTTTAAGAAGAGTCACAAGTTGTATTTGGTACTCTGCTAGCACACCATAAATAGCAAGTGTCATATTGCTTTTTTTTTAAAGAAGAGCCACAAGTTGTATTTGGTACTCGGCTAGCACACCATAAATAGCAAGTGTCATATTTGGTCAGGGTTTGGTTTAAAATGGTTTGTAAGTTGTTGTTCTTAATGACCGCAATGCTAGACTGCTCAGCTGGTTTCCGATTTCTGCGCTTTCAAAATGGGGACCCACAGCATCCATAGTGTGGCTGCAGCAGCTTGTTGAGGAACTGCTGTTGTGTTGTCCATGGCTACAGCATGTTGAGGAACTGCAGTTGTGTTGTCTATAGTATGGCTACTGCATGTTGAGGAACTGCTGTTGTGTTGCCCATAGTATGGCTACAGCATGCTGAGGAACTGCTGTTGTGTTGTCCATGGCTACAGCATGTTGAGGAACTGCTGTTGTGTTGTCCATGGCTACAGCATGTTGAGGAACTGCTGTTGTGTTGTCCATGGCTACAGCATGTTAAGGAACTGCTGTTGTGTTGTCCATAGTATGGCTAGAGCATGTTGAGGAACTGCTGTTGTGTTGTCCATGGCTACAGCATGTTGAGGAACTGATGTTGTGTTGTGGCTACAGCATGTTGAGGAACTGCTGTTGTGTTGGCCACATATTCTGCACCCGATTCTGACCCATCTGCTTGCATCTGGTTAATGTGCTAAGCCCTCTTGATTTACACAAGAAGACCTTTTTAATGTCCACTGTTTTATTCAAGGCAGTGAAGTGTTCATATATTGCTCCACCTGACGACAACCAGCTAATCAGGTATTTCCCACTCTTCATGTGTCCAGTACTGACACACAACCCTTTCTCAAGACACTGAGGCATTGCCTAGTGAGAGTGATTGACTTGACATCATCATGCAGCAACTGGAGTCAGTACTAGGGTTAGGGATACTCCAGGTTCAGCAATAGTGCTAAGGTATTCTAGGGATCGGGTCTTCCCAAGGGAGTCAGAACTTAGTATCCTGGGATATAGTCAGCCACCCTCTCTAGGAACATCCCAAGTCCCAAGAACTCCAGGACGTCCTAGGAGAAGTTGTAGCCTCACTAGGGACATCCCGAGTAGTCCTAAGATCCTGAGAACCCCAGGACGTCCTTGGAGAAGTCGTAGCGGTAATGGACGTTCTTCCCACTTTTGCTAAATGCCATCATGTGACCAGTTTAAGAGTATCAAGTTGGTGGCAGTCATGCAGCCACAACTAAACAACCACAGCTAGTTTTGCTACACCCAGAACTGGGGGAGAAGTCGATGATTAGGCAATGCTCAAAAATGCTTTTGCGTGGTGGTAGATACAGGATTTTGAAAAGTTTTTCCCCGCAAGTAACAAAATGTGAGACAGACCTTGTACCAAATCTCTAAGCTGAGGATGTTAACGGGACACACAAGTTGTATGAAAATGAGGACAGAAGTTGGGTTGCATGTTAGACACAGTAGATGGGTAACTCTGCCAGCATATTCTCAGTGAGATATACACCAGCAACTCTGCCAGCATATTCTCAGTGAGATATATACCAGCAACTCTGCCAGCATACTCCCAGTGAGATATACGCCAGCAACTCTGCCAGCATATTCTCAGTGAGATATATACCAGCAACTCTGCCAGCATATTCTCAGTGAGATATATACCAGCAACTCTGCCAGCATATTCTCAGTGAGATATATACCAGCAACTCTGCCAGCATATTCTCAGTGAGATATATACCAGCAACTCTGCCAGCATATTCTCAGTGAGATATATACCAGCAACTCTGCCAGCATATTCTCAGTGAGATATATACCAGCAACTCTGCCAGCATATTCTCAGTGAGATATATACCAGCAACTCTGCCAGCATATTCTCAGTGAGATATATACCAGCAACTCTGCCAGCATATTCTCAGTGAGATATATACCAGCAACTCTGCCAGCATATTCTCAGTGAGATATATACCAGCAACTCTGCCAGCATATTCTCAGTGAGATATATACCAGCAACTCTGCCAGCATATTCTCAGTGAGATATATACCAGCAACTCTGCCAGCATACTCCCAGTGAGATATATACCAGCAACTCTGCCAGCATACTCCCAGTGAGATATACACCAGCAACTCTGCCAGCATATTCTCAGTGAGATATATACCAGCAACTCTGCCAGCATATTCTCAGTGAGATATATACCAGCAACTCTGCCAGCATACTCCCAGTGAGATATATACCAGCAACTCTGCCAGCATATTCTCAGTGAGATATATACCAGCAACTCTGCCAGCATATTCTCAGTGAGATATATACCAGCAACTCTGCCAGCATATTCTCAGTGAGATATATACCAGCAACTCTGCCAGCATATTCTCAGTGAGATATATACCAGCAACTCTGCCAGCACATTCTCAGTGAGATATATGCATCAACTCTACTGATATATAGCTATATACAGGTGCATCTGTTAAGAAATGCTGGCAAATGAATTAATGGAAATTTATCTTGCAATAGCAAGTTATAGGCAGCGCACTGTGATTTAAACCAGGTATACCCCTCTCTTGTTACATTCACTTACATTGTATAACTTGGTGTTTGGATAAGTTCTCATACGGTTGTAATCCTCCTCCTTGGTCACTAAAAATTTGTCCATGTTGAATTGAGTAGCCCAGTAATTAGCTTTAGAGGACACAAAGCTGATCCTTACATCACCAGATGAGGCAGCTGTCTCCATGAGGACTGGGAGGAGCTCAAGGGTAAGCAGCATAGGACCAAGGTGGTTGACCTGGGGAAAAAAAGGGTAGAGAAAGGGGGGGGAGTAGAAGAGAGGAACAGGGGAAAGGAGAAGAGAGGAATGGGAGGAGGAGGAAAGAGAAGAGCAGAAGAGAGGAATGGAGGGAAGGAGAAGATAGGAATGGGAGGAAGGAGAGAGAGGAATGGGAGGAAGGAGAAGAGAGGAATGGGAGGAAGGAGAGAGAGGAATGGGAGGAAGGAGAAGAGAGGAATGGGAGGAAGGAGAGAGAGGAATGGGAGGAAGGAGAGAGAGGAATGGGAGGAAGGAGAGAGAGGAATGGGAGGAAGGAGAGAGAGGAATGGGAGGAAGGAGAAGAGAGGAATGGGAGGAAGGAGAAGAGAGGAATGGGAGGAAGGAGAAGAGAGGAATGGGAGGAAGGAGAAGAGAGGAATGGGAGGAAGGAGAAGAGAGGAATGAGAGAAGATATTATTTTGGACAGCAATGAATGTCAAATTAATCAGTTGGTTCAGTTGGTGAATGTAAAAAGATTTTTTCTTGCTCCTCACTTGCAGTTGGATCTCGTGACCATCATCTGTCAGACCTGCAAAAAGAAACAATAAACTTTATGTATGTTTGCAGTTGTTCATAATGCTAGAGTAGTCATAACAACTTATTGTTTATGACTTGCAACAGTCTTTAGCTAGCTTGTTCACTCACCAAATGGGATCCAAGCCACTCCCGCATTGTTGACCAGGATGTGTAGAGGGAGACTCTTCTCCTTGAAGAGACGCACACACTCAATAGTGGACTGGAAAGAGGATAGGTCCAGGGGCAGGAACTCCACTTTGAACTCCTTCCTGCCTGAATCCTCACTGCCATGTTGCCCAGTGGCATCCTTGCTCCTTACCTCTCCATTTACACCATTCACACCAGCTTCCTCCTTTATCTCCTTTATCTCACCCTCACCTTCCCCACTGGCACTGGCAGTTCCACCCTCACACTCTGCCACAGCAGAGCTTCCTCCTTCTCCTTCCTCACCACCCTTGTTCCCCTCTCCTTCCTCACCACCCTTGTTCCCCCCTCCTTCCTCACCAGCCTTGTTCCCCTCTTCTTCCTCGCCAGCCTTGTTCTCTACATCTTCTTGTTTAACTCCATCGCAGTTCAACTCATACTCGGGAGTTCCAGTAGGTTCTTCTTGCTTCTTCCCATCATGCACTGGCTTTAACTCGGTCATCATGCGCTCAATAGCCTGCACAAAGGAAATTGCGCAACACATGCATTGTTACTCTCATCAGTTACTCTCGTCAGCTAGCACTAGCAGTTTATGAAACTCACAGCTTCTGCCCTCTCCTGGGACCTGCAGGCTATGAAGGTGTGGGCTCCCATTCTGGCCAGACCCTTGGCTGTCTCGTAGCCAATGCCAGTGTTGCCGCCAGTCACTAAGGCCACCTTTCCAGTCAGGTCCACCTCCGGGTAAGACAAACTTCCACCCATGACTAACTTGCAGAGTTGCAGGAGACAATACTCACAAAAGAAGTTCAGGATACTCGTCGCGTGGCAGGCGTGCCAAATTGCAGCTTTTATAGAGCGAGAACCTAGCCACGCCTAGTTTCGTGCTGACTGTTCCCGCAGATTTGTCTGGCTCGTGCGAGTACGTTGTTGTTGATCTTTGACTGGATAAAATTTGGACTCGTACCATTCCTTAGTCGTCTTTGACCATGAATTCTACCACTTTTACTACATTGTCATTAGGTACCACGGATCAATTGGAAGAATAGTCACCCTGGCGAGGAAAACCCGAGAATAGTCATGGCAATTCCGCCGTGACGGAAGTACAAATCAGATAACAAAATCAATCATATCTACATCAAGTAAGGGGTGGTTTCTTATTTCATTTATACATTGGGTTGAAGGTTCACCTGAGGTTGAAATTAAAACAAGAAAAAATTGTAATCTAATTACAGGGAAGGGAAAATGCTTTCTTACAGAGCCGGAATCTTCTGAAGTATACTATAGTCACCCGAGCTAGGCCCTAGCCCTAGCCGTAGCCTAACTGCCTTGGTTAATCCAGTCTCTAATCTCTTTCGTTCCAGTATGCAGACATCATCACTCCCTCTAGATTGGAAAATTCATAAAATCCACACTATCTTCAAGAATAATGATCATTCTAACGTACAAAACTACAGGTCAATATCACTACTGAGTATACTGTCTAAAGTGTTACCAAAATATAATCTCTTTTGTTCAACCTTTATTGTCAAAGCAGCAATACGGATTTCTCAAAAAACGGTCATGTCTCTCTCAGTTGTTGACCTCATATTCTAACATTTATGGCTCAATAGAGAACAGGAAAATGTCACATGCAGTCTATTTTGATTTCTCCAAAGCCTTTGATTCAGTCCTACACCAAGAGCTATTATATAAATTATGGGCCTTTGGCATCACTGGACAATTGTGGTCATGGATAAAAGCCTATCTGTCAAACAGGATGCACTATGTTAGTATTGATGGTTTTATGTCAAATTTACTTCCTGTACATTCTCTGGTGTACCGCAAGGGAGTATCCTGGGTCCTCTACTCTTTCTTATATACACAAATGATATTCCAAATGTTGCAACCTTCTCGTCTTCATACTTATTTCTAAGTTTATCAAGTCGATTGTCTCTTTCAATTGTCTCTTTCAAAGATAGATCTGAGCTCCAGGAAGATATTGACTCTTTAATAAAATGGTGCAAAACCTGGAAGTTGAGCCTGAATTATCGGAAATGTGTATCTGTTAGCTTCTCCTGCTCTCAAATGGATCACTCCTCATATTTGCTAGAGGCCAGTCAGATCCCTCAAGTGGATTGCCACAGAGACCTTGGTGTGTTAGTCTCATCAGATCTCTCTTGGGCTGATCACTACAAATATGTGTGCTTATGGGATATCCAATATGATCAGAAGATCAATCCCATCTCATTCACCGATTGCATCAAAGAAGTTACTGCATACTAGTCTAGTAAGGTCCAAGCTATCGTATTGCTGTCAACTGTGGCACCCCCATCAAATTAAAAGATATATATATACCAGTTGGAGAAAGTGCAGCGTAGGATAACAAAATATATTCTAAACTATCAGTCCCTCGACTACAAAGATAGACTGATCAAACTAAATCTCCTGCCTCTAATGTACTGGTTTGAACTCCAAGACCTATTGTTCTTAATTAGATCTATACAAAGCCCAGCAGACAATATAACTATATCAGATTATATATCATTTGGCTCAAAATACAAACTGAAGTATAACTATCAAAGGACAACAGCCACTCGGAACTTTTATTATAACAGGGTATGCCTGTGGAACTCGCTGCCTCCAATCGACATCTCGCTATCATTTAACACTATTAAGATGTCTCTCTACAGCTATATACCTATGGAAACACTTTCAGCTCTACTTCGATCCATCAAATTCATGTACATTTCACTATGTTTGTCCGTGCCACCTAACTAAACTTGCACCTTAATTAAGTTATTTAATCTAATTAATTTAATGGCTTCACCACAAGTTGGTGAATGTCCATCAACCTCATCTTGTATTGACTCCATTTATCATCCATGTTCTTATATCGCACTTTCATCATCAGGTTGTCAAGTCATAATTATAATAATAATAATAATAATCTACATTGGGAATTGGAGAGCAATATGATCACACAGGCTCTGGAATGCATTCTGAGAGAAAGCCCTAGACCTAGCCCTAGCCCTAGCCCGAGCCGGGATCTTCTGAAGAATAGTCACCCAGCGGGATCTTCTGAAGAATAGTCACCCAGCCGTGCTCAGGTGACTATTCTTCAATTGACCCCCAATTTCATATCTGGCAATAGGGGTGTAGCAAGCTAAATTCCATTGGTCAGGCCACTCAGACCAAGTGTACATTTAGATATTGGGTGTGTTCACATTTAAACAAGAGTCCGACATGGACATGCTGTCAAAATGTTTGCAGCTGCTACAGAGCTTGGCTAGAGCAGCAGAGGAAGATTGCCTACAACTTATATATATATATATGTGCCGAGTGACCTGTGAGAGCTCTTGTATATAGCCCATCATTCTCAGAAAAAGCTTCCATTAATTAAATAATTTTTATCAGCTATTGGTACATGACTATTCCGATTATGGTCGGTCTACTGAACTATACTCTGAGTCTAAACATAATGTAGTTTAGTTATTTGCAATGAATCTATCTTGGTAGCAGTCTTGGCTTTTCTCTCTCTTTAAACATGCACAAACAATGTGTGGCAATACCCCAAGTTACTTGACTCATTGCAGTGAAGACAAGTCCACTTGGTAAATCATGAGTGCTGAAAACAGTGATATTCTTAAAAGGAACTTAATTCCGGATCCAGCTTGTGTGGAGTACAGTAGACCCTCAGCATATAAACTCTACGGGACCCAACCCTGTTTTGATGAGCATCCACTTGGCAAATCATGAGTGCTGAAAACAGTGATATTCAACATCTTCTTCTGAAAAGGAACTTAAATTCTGGATCCAGCTTGTGTGGAGTACAGTAGACTCAGCATATCCAAACTCTACGGGACACAACCTTTTTTTTGATAAGCGGTTACGTGTAGAGTTAAACATGTTCAAGAAATGAATGTAGTGTCAGCTATTTTCAATTTGCATGTCTTTAAACATTAAACAGTTAAGTGGACAGAAGCAAGGTTAACAAAGTTTTTGTAAAGAAGCAGATACTTGCATACAGTACAGGACTATGTAGAAATTCTGTAGTATAGGGCTTGAAATGACGAGGCCAGATAAATCGGAAAGGCCTGGGGTAAGTGCGTGAGGACCTACGGTGTCACAAAACTACCCGAGCCATGCCGAGAAACTGCTTGGCGCATGCGCGCGGTGCACGGTTGCGATTTTTTTTTTTTTTAACTTACTAACTAAAGTTTTTTTCGTTTTTTTCTTCTTCGATACAAAAGTGGATGAGACACAAACACAACCAGTTAAAAGTTAAATCACGCTATCTACCTCCGGGGATCGAATTGGGAGGCGGCGGATCCACAGTGTGGCATTGCCCTTCCACAAGTTAATTGAGAGCCTTTCAGTTTGGAACAGGTGGCGAGTAGCTTCTGAGGGAGGAATGCCCAACCATGTCCAATGTCCTGCCCTGAAGAGTAGATATGACATGTACATCTAAAGCAGCTGGTTGACCTCTCTTCCAAGTGGGCAAGAAGACATCGGCAGGACGACTGTTGGTTCCAGAAATTAGAGAGGGCAACTCCTTCCTTGGTGCGAGAGCAGCTGATTGAGCTGCAGAAAATAGAGCATCTCGGATGGAGTTGTGCCTGTGGATACGATCCCCGTTACCACCACAGCCTACTTGGTTGTCCCCAAAGGAGTCAGAAATAACCTGGCAGATGGAGCATCTGGCACCCGCCTCAACCATCGGGAGACCCAACCAATACTGCAAGCACAATCTGAACTCCCAGAGCATGAGAGGGGGTGATGTTCAGCCAATCGCCGGCATGGGGGATGGCGGATGAAAGAGCTAGAGCTTTGAAGCGTATGTCAGTAACATCTGCTACAAGCTTCGAGTAGGAAGCCACGTCAATGGAGTGAGAGAGGTGTTTTTGGCGGCGAGGGACGTCCACTTCACAGATGGAGCACCAGTCAGGTTTATTGGCAGACTTGGCCAGCTCTAACAAAGTTTGGGCTAGGTGGATTGATTGGAGGGGTGGCAGGTGCTAGCTCCGCATTATTAATCTGGTGGGCATGTGAACTACAGCAACCCTAAGGTGTCCTTCAGCAGTGACGACTATCCTTCAACTATATTTGCCTTTCCACATCTTCTTACGGGGGAAAGACAATCAAATAAAAGACAATCAAATACCTGTCTTTCCAAGCTGCTTTGTTTCAAGCATTGCATTTGGTTACACTATTATATAATGAGGCTATACTGTATTTGCCATATTTTCCTGAAGGCCGGCTAGGAAGGGAGAATTGAAAGAGGCAGAGAGTATCCAACCTTTCTAAGTCACAAAAAGCTGTGTTATAGATAGTTTTAACTTGCTACCTTTCTGTAGTAACTAGCTAGCAGCTACATAAGTCATGCTATATGTTATGCGCCATCGACCGATCGCGCTGCGCTGATGGAAAAGTTTAAAAAAAGTAAATTATTTCTAGCACAACAACCTCATAATGTGCGGCATTTCGCTGACTGGATGTTTTCAAATTATGACAATCCCTTTGACTGGAGAGGGGTAGGCCATGGAGGTCTAAAATAAAATTTTAGACCTCCAGGTAAGGCAAGTAAGTACTTTTATTTCGTATCATCTTTTTAAATATCATCTTTTTTAAATGTAAAAACATAAAACATTTAAAACGACAAGTTATTTACAACTTGAGGAATGAAATGGGCACAAAATACAAAAACACAATTTCAGGCAACTCCGAAACACAACTCGCATTCCCATCTCTTAGCCTTGGACATTTTGGCTGTCACCTTCGCAAGTTTCTGTCATCTGGGCAGCTGCAGTTGCAGTAGATCATCGTTTCCTCTTCGTGGAGAACTTTCGGACGACGGTACTCGACGGTAGATGAAAACGGCGTAATCCTATCATTGTCGACACATTTTCTGCGCAAAGACTGATCATTACCGTATTTACCGGAGTACCGGAATATAAGTCGCACCCCCCAAAGTTGGCCATCATTTTGAAAATCTATAATAGTTGGAGTATAGGTCGCATGCGCAATGACAATAGGTAAAGTTTCGAATACCACTCCCTTCCTTCCTTTAGCGCATCTCGGCAGGGTTGTCAAAACACTCTTCTTCTTTCTCCAGTCCCTGACCGATTTTTCACTGACTCTATACTCTCTTTCCGCTGCTCTGTTTCCGAACTTCTCTGCATACCCAACTACTTTGAGCTTAAAGCCAGCAGTGTAACTCATTCGCTTCCCAGACATTATATCGACACACGTGCCACTAGAGACCCCGCCCAGTTGTTTAAGGAAAAGCGGCATGTTCGGATTATAAGTCGCACCCCTCAATTGGAGAAGAAGATTTGGAGCGACTTTATACTCCGGCAAATACGGTACCTAAATTCTGTTCGTTCCTCTCCAAACAGGATTGACGTCGCAAATGCCATAGGGTACAGGTCACAGTCGTTTGAATTAGGCTGACGGTCCACGTTCATAACCTTGAGGACGAGTTTTTCTTCTGGGCAGTGACGATATCTGGCGATATTTTTTCTTTTTTCCCCCTTTTCTTTTCCCCCCCCCTCCAAATACATGCTCAATAGCCACTGGCTAATGCAAAGAGCACACAATACACACAACACATGAAATACATTATGAATGTTATGAAATTGTTTGTATGTAATGTTTAAATAAGCTAAGAGAACGGGATTCCTTAATATTGTTCGGAAGAGCATTCCACTTACGAATGACAGAAGGGAAAAAAGATACATTAAAAGACTGAGTACGAGGGAAAATGAAAGTAAGGTTGAGGGGGTAGTATGATCTAATGTAAGGTGGAGGAGGCTGATGTGCAGGCAGTGAGGTTGGAAAATCAATGTAATTATGCAAAAGCTTAAAGAGAAGTATGAATTTAGAGTTGAGACGATGAGAGGAGAGTGTAGGGAGTTTTAGATTAGAACGTAAGAGGGAATAGTCAGAGGACCAGTCTTTAGAACAAATTTTGCATGCAAAGAATTGTATTTTTTGGATAGACATGGAGAGGTGTGGGTCCCATAGAAAAGAACAGTATTCAAGGTGAGGTCTTATTAGAGAGGTGTATAGATGCAGAAGAGGAGTCAGAGTGATGATAAAATTGTCGGTATAAGAGGCCTAAGAGACTACGAGACTTACTACAAATGAAGGATATGTGTTTAGACCAGGATAGTGTTGAAGATAAGAGAACACCCAGATACTTGAACTCGGAGACTAAATCAAGAGAGGAACCAGAGCGAGGGCAAAGTTTTGAAGATAGGAGAGACTTTGTAAGTTATAAACATCCATTTCGATTTTGAAGAATTTAATGTAAGAAAGTTGGATGAGATCCAAGAGGAGACAGTATCAAGATTTTGTTGAAATAGGGAGAAATCAGAAAGGGAGTTAACAGGTTGGAAAAGTAGGATATCATCAGCATACAGAATAATCTTGCAGGAAGAAGACAGAGGGACTTTACATACTCCATTAATATAAATGATAAAGAGAAGGGGCCCAAGGATTGAACCTTGAGGGACACCAGAAGAAACTGGAAGAGGGGAGGAGGTGGACCCAGAAATGACCACCTGTTGAGAGTGGCATGAAAGATAAGAATAGAGCCATTTGAGGAGCCAAGGGGGACATTGGAGAGTTGAGAGAAGGTGTAGTAGGGGTGCATGAGGGACAGAATCAAAGGCTTTTTTTAGGTCAAGGAAGCAGGCACACACAGCTTTATTATGTTGAAGAAGCGTATGGAAAGAATGGACAACAAAGAGGAGGGCAGATGAAGTAGAGCGGTGAGGGAGAAAACCAAACTGAGACGGAGAGATGAGATTGGAATCAAGACAGAAGTTGTAAAGAAGACGGTGCACATGTTTTTCAAGTAATTTACTTACAATAGAGAGAAGAGAGATAGGTCTGTAGTTTGAGGGATACGAATGGTGTCGGAACTTGGCTTCTGGTGCATGGAATCATAAATACGTACAGTGTTGTCGTCAGTTCAGTTGAGGTTCGAGATCGTAACCCAGTGGTTCCCCGCAACGTGAAAGATACTGCACAAATTCCTCAGCGGGAATATCAAAGGACATGTTCTGTTGAAGAAGAGTGTCCTGTAATCCGCCGGCGAGGGGGAATGAAGTCTTTAACATTTTACTTGCTGCTGCCATATAACGGTCACTCATCCAATGGGTCCCATTGATTTCCCAGCGGTCTTTCCTCTGAAGTAGCGACTGTGAAGAATGTCCGTCTTTCTTTTCCGGGGAACACTTGTTGGTACACGTAGAGATTGGGTGGCAGTGGGTAGAACATTTTATTTTATTGGCCCGACAGGTGCACTTCTCAGTCTTGCAACCTCTCTTGCAGTTGCAATGGGTTTTAGTGAACTTATTTTCTGGGTGGAACTTCTGAGCGGCTTCACGAAGAGAAATGACATTGGCATCCATCACGACAACATCACCAGTATAGTCCTGAAGGTCTCCACCCGTGAATTTTGTGGTCAAAGTTCCATATTCTGTGGTCTGTACCAAGGGAATATGTCTTCACCTTCTTGCCATGGACATGGGTTACGACACATGGTATCCGAGGTAAGTCCGTTGTCGAGCGATCCAATTTCGGAACGGCAACACTGACCAGATCTCCTATCGAAAACTCTTTCGCCTTTATTCGTTTTCTCCTGTTGTAAAACTCACACATCCTAGCAGCTGAAACGTAGGTGTTGTCCAGGGCCCGTTTGTGAATGGAAGTGTGGCGAGTTACGGCTTCAGGTTGCATTGGTGTGGCTGGTGTGTCGAGGTCCGGCAACGGGTCATGATGGTCATCATCTTGAATCTCGTCTTTGTCCTCTTGTCTTGGTGTGCCTGGCGGGTTGAGGTCCGGCAACTGGTCATGATGGTCATCATCTTGAATCTCGTCTTTGTCCTCTTGTCTTGGTGTGGCTGGCGGGTTGAGGTCCGGCAACTGGTCATGATGGGCGTTATCTTGAATCTCGTCTTTGTCCTCTTGTCTTGGTGTGGCTGACGGGTTGAGGTCCAGCAACTGGTCATGATGGTCATCATCTTGAATCTCGTCTTTGTCCTCTTGTCTTGGTGAGGCTGGCTGGTTGAGGTCCGGCAACTGGTCATGATGGCCGTCGTCTAGTTGTACTTCGGGAGACTCTTGAATATTTAATGACGTCTTCTTTAAACGCGGTGCCGGAATAGGTTGCACTTTAGTTAGGCCGGATGCAACGGGTTTCGTTCGACTTGCAGTGGCTTCATTAGTATCCCCAAGGTACTCTTCATTGATGCAGTTCTCCTTGGTGCCCAGAAATAGTGCAGCAGGGACACTCCTCCCAAACAAACGTGATAGGGGGCACCCGTTATGGTCTCCTGGCGGGCACTGTTCATAGAGAACATTATGCGGGGCAGCCATGAAGCCCAAGGATACCCTGTCTTGTCTTCTTCCAGGTTCTCGCCTCTCTTCATTGAGGCTATTTTCCTCTCGACGGTTCGATTTCCTCTCTCGACTAAACCCTGCGATTGGGAATGCCGCGGTCGGCCGTTAATAAACGTAACATCACCTCCCCACCTCTCGAACATCGCTCTGATCAGTTGATTGACAAATTCTCTGCCGTTATCTGAGTGGAAGATCTTTGGGGGTCCGAAGTAGACCAGCACTTTCTCTTCGAGCAGCATCGAAACTTCTTCTGCCGTCTTTCTTTGTGAAAAGCACATAGAAGTGGTCCATGAAATGTCCTACATAATTGAAATCCCCGTCTGGTGAATGCCGCATATCAATTAGGTCGACTTGCACCCTCTCAAGAAAGTCTTTCTGAATTATCGGTCTGAGAGGGGGTCTTGTGACTTGGAGCTAACTCAGCTGACACACGGGCTGCTTACAAAACTCTCGTGTTATGCCGAAGTAATGTCTCTGCAGATAGTCCATCACTTTCTTGTAGCCGCTGTTTCAGTTCCTCAGCATGGACACCATAAACTAGATCCCCGGCGTGGACAACTCTGAGGAATCTGGAGGTACCGTCTATATAACTGGTTCTTCTCGTGGTCATTTGGTATTACCAGCACCTGCTGTAAGCCAAGTCCTGGAAGGTCCACAATCTCAAACTTCCTAGTCTTCACCCAGTGTTTGAAGTGTGGGTCAACCTTTTTAGAACTGTCGAGGAGGTGGTCCCGTATGGCATCGTATCTTTCTTGGCTTATGGCTGGACTCTTTGGTGAAGCTGCTTGGTTGTCGGCTATTTCCTTCATACGTTGTCTGAAGTTGTCATCCATGTTGTATCGTCTATCACTCACTGGGAAGTGTATGGCAAACAGGAGAAAGAGGACCCATTTTATAGGCCAGAGATGTAAAACAAACCAACTCACCTTCTAATCACAAGAACAAAGATTTGGGACAAAGAAATGATGCTATTAATTAAGTATCTCACTTTCCGGTCATTAGAGAACAATTATGTATTTCATCAAATTTGGATACAGTGATCACAAAGGATGCAATTAAGTATCTCACAAACTAGTCACATTGATCAAAGGATGCAATTAAGTATCTCACTTACTGGTCATTACAGAACAAACGATAATTATGTATCTCATCAAATTTGGATACAGTGATTAAAGGATGCAATTAAGCAATTAATTAAGGGGGTGCTTTGGGTCAGATTTAAATTTTTGCATTTTTATTTTTTTAATATACTTTTTTATCTCGCCTAACTATGCTTCAACATACTGGAAAGGTGAATTCCAAGTTACAGAAGATTTGGATGCTCTATTCTGGACTTACAGTGGGCACACACTTTCCTAGTGGCTGGCTTGCTTGTGTAATGTTTGCTAGTGGCTTGCTTGTGCAATGTTTCCTAGTGGCTTGCTTGTGTGATGTTTCCTAGTGGCTGGCTTGCTTGTGCAATGTTTCCTAGTGGCTTGCTTGCTTGTGTAACCATAAGAAGCCTTACCTGAAGGTCAACTTCGAAGCGAGCGGCTACTATATGCCCTGGCCTCATTCATAAACCATGATGACGTACTTTCTGTGCTGGTTGCAGTCATAGCAACTGCGCAGGGCCCCTGAGAACGTGCCAGGCACACACTGACGTCAAAGCTCCACGGGTCAGTAGACAAAACCTCTCGATTTCCATCGGTAGCGCAGTGCGATCGATCTGATGCCAGGCGCATAACATTATACACATATAATTATATTCTGGAAACGGGCATTGGAAAAAAGGACAAAAATTTCAGGAAACCTGATGTATGTGTATCTCGCAATAAGGATGATGATGATGATGATGATGATGATGATTGATGATGATGATGATGATGATGATGATGATGATGATGATGATGATGATGATGATGATGATGATGATGATGATGATGATGATGATGATGATGATGAATATGATGATGATGATGATGATGATGATGATGATGATGATGATGATGATGATGATGATGATGATGATGATGATGATGATGATGATGATGATGATGATGATGATGATGATGATGATGATGATGATGATGAGATGATGATGATGATGATGATGATGATGATGATGATGATGATGATGAAAAGAAAAAAGAAGGGGGGGGGGAGGAAGGGAGGGGATTTCCTACAATCTCCTTTGATATGCCTTTGATCCTGTGCAACCAATTTTAGTGGTATGATGGATGAGACTGGGTGGTTACATCTATCATTACATCAGGTTTATTAAAACGAAAGTGTAAGTTTTGTTTTAAATGGAATTACAAAATGAGCAAATAATCGGCAAGCCTAGTTTCTCAAATATATTCAGGACCATCAAATCCTTTTGAGACATGATTTGTAGAAAATAAAGCACAAAAGATCAGCCATCCGGTTTAGTTTCTCCAAAACATGATCAGGTTTTTGGCAGTTGTATGCCCCTTCTGCTGCTGTGCAACTTTGTAGGCCACCTCATAGGAAGCTTCAAGCATGAC
Source organism: Cladorhizidae sp. MBARI D1340-BT2 (assembly GCA_028752905.1). Classification (NCBI taxonomy): domain Eukaryota; kingdom Metazoa; phylum Porifera; class Demospongiae; order Poecilosclerida; family Cladorhizidae; species Cladorhizidae sp. MBARI D1340-BT2. The sequence goes on from JAQNBH010000016.1 coordinate 16,666,315, forward strand.
AAGAAGATTTTCTGAATTGAATACCTTTCAACTGCTTTTCCCTGAGTAAGTAGGCTAGGTCTTTGTTATGGAGGTCAGGATAACATTTCAGCAGATGGCTTGCTTTGATGGCTTCAGGCTTTCATTGATCAGAACCTTGCTGCAGATGACACACTGTGGTTGATCTTCGCCCTTCAAGGGAAAATTGACAAATCTATGAGTGAGAAAAGCATCCGAGTAAGTTCACTTCTTGCTATATAGCCATAACAAATCCTGTATCTGTGGAAAAAATAATAAATCCTTTGAGAAGCTTGCTCTCACACTCACAGTCTGCTATAGACATAGAACACACTCAAGTAGTGACTGTTAAACCAGAAAAACAAAAACACCAACTATGATAACTTGAAGTGTAGAAGAGTTCTTGTCTGAATTCAGTATGCAGATTACATTATTTATTCACAAAAACTCAATGTTCAAAGCCAAATAATTCCTAATAAGGTAAAGATAAGTAAATACACCTAGCTTATACATACAGAATGACATCACCTATTCATCTATCACAGTAAAGGTTAAGCAGTTATCTTAAACCTAATCTATATAGAAAGTTCTAAATTACAATACTCACTAAACAATATTAAGAATACCATTGCATAACTACACTGACCTAACGTTTTGTAAGTCGGTACAAAACACAAAAACAACTTTTTTTTTGTTCGGTCAGCATTTCTACATTACCCCCAAAATATTGGCTTATTACCCCCAGGTTGGGAAGCAATGATCTAGATGGAACATCAAGAGAATCAAGTTGATCATTGAAAAGGTCATTGTAATTGACAAATCTATGAGCGAGAAAAGCATCAGAGTTTGTTCAGTCAGCATTGCTACATGTTATTAAAATGTGCCGAAGGTTCTGTGGCCTGTTTTCATTATTTGAAAACTCACATGTAAGATCGTCAAATGCTCTCTTGTGACATGGTTGAAATAAAGTATAACATCACTAGACACATAAAAGGTTCCATAATGCAATTCATGGAATCAGCTCTAACATTCCACCTTGCAGGACATAAGACCCAATCCAGTGCTATCTCAGATTTAATATAAATCACTGAACAAATTTCTCTTCAGGTGGAATATTTGATTAATTTAGTAATCCCATGTGTAGTCTCAGGGCCATATTTAGGGGGGGCAGGGAGGGCAGTCGACCCCCCTGATATATTTGGCTACAAAATTCAGAGGCCCCCCCAAAATTAGGTGGGCTTGGATGTCAAGAGTCACATAATCAGTACATGTATTAATTAAAACATCACCCTGTTAATTTTAGCTGTTGGTGTGCTAGCAGTGCAAAAAAAAATATTAGCCATCTGCAGTTTATGCTGGAAAGCATTCCTTATTGGATGTCGATGACAAGCTATTTGACGTCCAAGTTTAAATTCCCACCTAATTTTGTGTTCCCTGTCACTTCAGGGAGAAGATTTAGTCTAAGCTGGACAGTAAATAGGCCATGGTTGCATTATAGCATATCAAATGATAGTGCATACTGGCTGCCATGCCTGAGTGTAGACACCAAATCCCCGTTTTCTTCCCCCTGGGCTTTAATAAATTGAAGAAAGCTCTCGGTAAGAAAAGCAGCTTATTTGATAAGCACAAGGAAAGTGAAGCACACAAGCTAGCAGATGAGAAAGCTTGTCTTTTCCTAAAAACTCAACAACTTGGTTTAGATGTTGCTTCACTAATGGTGAAGTGGGAATTCAGCAGGCCCATACTAAGAAGGGCATTTTTTCATTCATTGATGTGGTTGGTAAGAGAGGTATTGTTTTTCGAGGTAATTGGGACAAGATCACAAAAACTAAAGATAGAAACTTCGCTTTTTTGGTGAACTGGAAGTCACAGTTTGACACAGATCTTAAAGAGCATTTTCAGCATGCTGCTAAAAATGCTAGGTATACTTCAACCTAACAAAATACAATAATTTCCATAAGCGAAGGCGCTATTCGTGAGAATATTTTATCGATGTTTTCATCATACTGGAGTCTCATGGCTGATGAAACTGAAGACCTTTCAAATGTGGAACAGGTTAGTATCTGTGCAAGGTTTGTTAATAATTGTGAAGTTTATGAAGAATTCCTGGGGTTTATTAAAATTGCAAAGATGGATGCTCAAATGATCGCTGATGCTTTGCTCTCTAAATTTCAGCAATGGGGATTTTCTAGTTGGTCAAGTGTATGATGGAGCCTCTGTAATGAGTTCAAGTAGAAATGGAGTACAGGCTAAAGTAGCTTAAAAATATCCCCATGACACATTATGTTCATTGCCGTTCACAAGTTTTGAATCTTGCCATTTGCAGAAGTTGATGGGTGTGCCATTATCCGTAACCTTTTTGATGATATCCAAAAGTTTTTATCTTGTATATAGTGCCAAGCGTAAAGAATTTTTTTGAAGTTGCATCTACTGACCAAGGAAAAGAGCTTCTTGACTTTTTGAAGATGATGATGAGCTTAGTGAATCTTTGACTGAAATAGAAGCAGGTTCAAGGAGGTATTAGCTATGTGCCTAAATTTTGTGCCACCCATTGAATTGCAAGGGTGAGGACTCTTTCAGCTCTTATAGCCCAATATGTCACATATATGCGGCTTCTAGAAGATAGCCAATTTGTTGTCACACTGGTTGTTACACAGGCAGTTCTTTGTTTCCTTAGTTCAGTGACACTAGCTTTACAAGATAAACAGTGTGATCTTGCAGAAGCCTACAGGGATATAAACACTGCAAAGAAATGCATTCAGGATGCCAGAAAAAATGACTGCTGGGAGAAAGTTTGGAGCAGAATTGAGCCTTGTCTCTATATATTAATTTAACAATTGTGAAACTACGAACTGCTACTGTTCAGCGCCATTGAGCCAATGCAGGACAAGTTAGCCAGACTCCTTTTTGATTACTACAGAATCAATGTATATTACCCATTTAATTGACCATGTGGTTGAGCAGTTAGAAACACGATTTTCCAATGAGCATAAGGAAATTATTGCAGCTGAATCTCTGATACCACTATATTTATCCAAACTGAGTAGCAATAAAATTGATAGTATCACTTCTTATTATGGGAAATTTATGTCCTTGGAAGAGAAGACTGACTTTCCTGTTGAAATAACTAAATGGAAAAAGTTTTATGGATCTGTTTCACCTAAAAGGAGGCAAGGTACAGCTAGCCGTGCTCTTAATGAGTGTAATCCTCAGTCATTTCCCACAATTAATAACATTTTAACAGTCTTTTTAACTATACCTGTGGGAAATGTATCTTGTGAGAGATCTTTTTCTGCTAAAGCTTTGGACACATTCTTCAATGAAAGAAGAGAGGTTGAGTGAATTAGGGCTCTTGATTCATCGTGACACTGAATTTATTCCATCATCAGAGCTAACTGGAGACAAGTCAGTGAAATAAAAATGAGATAACTCTGTTCATATTCTGCAATTTATAATCAGAACCGTGAACATTAAATTTTGTTGTTGCATTTCTGTATGTTTTAGCTGAGGTGTTCTATGTTGTAATGTACATGCACTCCTTTTTAACCTCGTATATATGCACTTCACAAAATAGAAGTATAGTTTTAGCTTTTGCATACTTCACAACTATAGGCCAATGGTATGCAACCGCCTCCCCAGTCAAATTTTCTTAGATAATCGCCCCCCCCGTTCAAATTTTCCTAGATACGGCCCTGGTAGTCTCCATGGTTGACTTCATTACTTTGATCTTGTGCAGAGTATCACTTGCAGCCAGATTCAAGGGAAGTTCGTAAAAGTGTGTATAATGCTCGACGTATATTCATTTTTAGACACACCACTCCATGCAAGAAATACTCATTGTGGCATTTACCTCATATCTTTGGACAGATCACCTAACAGGAGCAGTGATGATGTGATAGCAGGTAGAGTAAGAGACCAGTTAATTCCTCATGCACGTTTAGCTTGTCATCCACCCCTCGCATCCACCATTAACATCTAAATAATGATTATGTAATTAAAATAATTATATGGTTTACTTATATTGTATGGACTTTATCTTTTATCAAACAAATATTGTACATGTCTGCAGAATGGGATTTTTGACATGCAATGCGTGATCACAGAAACCAGTAGCTACTTAGACTTATATCTGTCCTGTTTATTCATTAATTAACAATTATTGAATGGTGAAGAAGACGGTGGAAATAGACAAGCCATGACATGCAGAATGTGAGTAATGGGATGACCTATGGGGTTATTGCCAGGCTTCAAGCAACTGAGTTTTATATAATAATGGTTGATGAATATACGAATGTAGCTAATCAAAAACATCTATGATATTGACAAGACAAGAAATTATTTTTAAGCTACTATCTATATACACATACCCTCTAATGTTAACCATTGATCTGTCTTCAAAAAGCTTCAAAAGCTGATGAAAGTTTCTATAACTTGCATCTTCATGACCACGGATCGCACATCTTTGCCAACCTAGAGACCTCAAGTTTGACAAGATCTTCAGTAGGCAAGCACTATTATTGGCCTTCTGATGAGCATGCTCAGATGAAAGTAATTTCCCAACATCCCCAGTGGAGGTTTAGTCTCATTAAATCAACATCATCATCATCATCAACAACATCATCAACATCATCATCATCATATATTATTGTTGTTATTGCTGTTGTTATTATTATTGTTGTAGTTTTATTAATTTTATTATTATCTATTATTGTTGTTGTTATCATTATTTTAGTTGACATTAGTATTAGTATTATTGTTATTACAACAACAACCAATATTACTACTACAACTACTATTATTATTATCACTATTATTATTACTACTATTATTATTATTATTATTATTATTATTATTATTATTATTATTATTATTATTATTATTATTATTATTATTATTATTATTATTATTATTATTATTATTATTATTATTATTATTATTATTATTATTATTATTATTATTATTATTATTATTATTATTCTTATTCTTATTCTTATTCTTATTCTTATTCTTATTCTTATTCTTATTCTTATTATTATTATTATGGGTAGTACATAAATAATTAATCTAATTATTATTATTTATTATTATTATTATTATTATATTATAATTATAATACTGTAATTAAAAGAAAATGTCATCAGAGTCCAAATTCAAGTGATCTGTGGTCCCTGCAGCCTAAACTGCATTACCTCTCTGCACCACAACAGAAAGCCTCTGCAGGAGGTGGTGAAGGGAGTTCTTCTCTCCAGTTGCTTGAAAGAGACGCTGCCCCAAATCCCTTAGAAAAAGTAAACTCTGTGGTCCAAACACACCTGAAGTTTCAATTGCTACAGGAACAAAGGAGTGAATTTTATTGTTCAAATTGGTTTACTTTTCTCTCTTTCTTTCCTCAGCCAAAGCCGCTACTGCTCCTGCCACTGTGGAGGCACTACCGATGTAGGAGGGAGAGAAAGTGTCAATGCAAGTGGCATCCCACACCAACAATTTCCCACACTTCCACGGATGATGCCATCTGGGCGCTTCCCATCATTTCTGTAGAGGCCAGAAGGCTCCAGTTTCGAGGGTATCTTTGCCGAAGCTAAAGACCTGTGTATAATGTCATTGATGGCAGCATCACGAAAATGGCGGCCCACACTGTGACGGCAGCTAAGACCATGGGTAGCGAATTGGTCAACAGCAGCCTAACAGTGCTGACACGCATGTGGCCTACACAAAGGAGTGCCTAGGCGAAGACCCACAGCAATACGGATGGTGTTGTCGTCCATGCGAAGGCCTAGAGATGAGATGGGAGGAGCAGACAACCATAAACCTGATTGTTTTGTAGAGGCAGCTAGAAAACGAGCTTTAGAAACAGGGTTGGGAACATTTGCAAGTAGGCTGGCGGCAGTCACAGATACCTTGACTGAATCCCAGATCTTTTGGCGATGTGAAGGCGGGCCGATAGGTGGGGATTGATCATGGCCCTGGGACCAGTGGGAGACTGCATCATCCCAGTTGGGAATATGTATACCGTGGAGATGAGACGGGACAATGTGGTGAACAAGGTCTGAAGAGCCAGCAGCAGAAGCCAAGAAGGCAGAGGGTGCAAGCTCTCCGGATCCCAAGTCCACCAAACTTCACAGGGAGGTGTCCAGGTGGCATCATCATCATCATCAAAGGAGATGTTGCATATCCCACTCACAACAGATCTGAGGGCGTCATCATAGTGTGTTAGACTAGGGGAGAGGAAACATGGTGAAGTTCGAAGAATATGGAGGAGCTTTGGTTGAGTGACGGAGGAGGGGGAGAGCATCCTGAGCACAGAGAATGTCTCAGCCTTTCACCCATAGTCTTTAAAAGGTGGATCTTTTCATCCAGGGAACGTGAGATGGAGGTTAAATCACCAATAGGGGAACCCAAAAGGGTGGCACTGGAAGGGTTAGCAATATGGGCACCTGGCAAAGAAAGAAGGAGAGACTCTTTAATGGAAACATCATCACATATCACTTCCGACTTCTGTGCATTCAGCTGGAGACCCATGCTAGCAGCCTCCCTCTTCACCATCTCAATGTCAGCCAATACATCCTCCACCTTCCCACCAATTGAGATATCATCCAGATAGAGGAGACAGAGTTCGGAGCATAAATTAGAAGAGAGCTTGTGGATGGAGAGACAGAAAAGAAGTGGACCAAAGGGATCTCCTTGTTGCACACCTTCAGAGGACTGAATAATCTTGTCATTCCAAAACAGAGAGGATGGTGACGAGTAAGAGGAGAATACAAAAGGGTAGAGATCTGGAGCTAGAACTCGCACAGCCTCCAACATTTTGTCCCTGCGCACTGAGTTGAAGGCATTCCTGAAATCCAATTTCAAGAAAAGGCAATCTTGAGATAAATTTTGTAGGTATAACCTTGCAGCATGAACTGCAGCCTCTGCTCCTCTCCTAACTCCATAACCCAACTGACGGGGGGACAAAAGGGGACACATATCATCCAACACCTTACTAGCTGCAACCTTAGAGACCAAACGGCGCAGAGTGCAACCTACTGCTATCGGCCTTATTCCTCCATCTTTCTTGTGCAGAGCTGTCAGGGAGGCACCAAAGAAAAACGGACGAGGTATATTGCCATCAAGAGATAACTTCAGGAATGAGGTGAGGGCACGGAGAAGAGAACGAGCAGCAGTATTGGCGGATGGACTAGTCAAATCTTTCAGGTGTTGTGGCTTTCAGGTGTTTATTATTATTATTATTATTATTATTATTATTATTATTATTATTATTATTATTATTATTATTATTATTATTATTATTATTATTATTATTATTATTATTATTATTATTATTATTATTATTATTATTATTATTATTATTATTATTATTATTATTATTATTATTATTATTATTATTATTATTATTATTATTATTATTATTATTATTATTATTATTATTATTATTATTATTATTATTATTATTATTATTATTATTATTATTATTATTATTATTATTATTATTATTATTATTATTATTATTATTATTATTATTATTATTATTATTATTATTATTATTATTATTATTATTATTATTATTATTATTATTATTATTATTATTATTATTATTATTATTATTATTATTATTATTATTATTATTATTATTATTATTATTATTATTATTATTATTATTATTATTATTATTATTATTATTATTATTATTATTATTATTATTATTATTATTATTATTATTATTATTATTATTATTATTATTATTATTATTATTATTATTATTATTATTATTATTATTATTATTATTATTATTATTATTATTATTATTATTATTATTATTATTATTATTATTATTATTATTATTATTATTATTATTATTATTATTATTATTATTATTATTATTATTATTATTATTATTATTATTATTATTATTATTATTATTATTATTATTATTATTATTATTATTATTATTATTATTATTATTATTATTATTATTATTATTATTATTATTATTATTATTATTATTATTATTATTATTATTATTATTATTATTATTATTATTATTATTATTATTATTATTATTATTATTATTATTATTATTATTATTATTATTATTATTATTATTATTATTATTATTATTATTATTATTATTATTATTATTATTATTATTATTATTATTATTATTATTATTATTATTATTATTATTATTATTATTATTATTACACGAAGGTCCTGGGGCAGTGGCAAACAGAGCCGAGTCCCTGAAAAAAAGGAACATTGTTGGTACACATTTCTTTGTCCCAATTGGGATAGAGACCACTGGAGTGTTTGGAGGGGAGGCATCTTTGTTCCTTCGGGAGTTAGGGGACCGTCTCAAAGCAAAGTGCGACGAACCACGTTCCTATCCTCCAGAGAATTTCCATTGCGATCCAGCGTGGGAACACTGCAGCGGTGTTAGGAACTTGTCAGTATACTAGTGATGACTATTTCTTACTTAAATTAGCTAGCTAGTTCTTTATTGGTAGTTATATATAGGGCAATATCTATCTATATATAATGTATAATAATAAAAATTATTATTATTATTATTATTATTATTATTATTATTATTATTATTATTATTATTATTATTATTATTATTATTATTATTATTATTATTATTATTATTATTATTATTATTATTATTATTATTATTATTATTATTATTATTATTATTATTATTATTATTATTATTATTATTATTATTATTATTATTATTATTATTATTATTATTATTATTATTATTATTATTATTATTATTATTATTATTATTATTATTATTATTATTATTATTATTATTATTATTATTATTATTATTATTATTATTATTATTATTATTATTATTATTATTATTATTATTATTATTATTATTATTATTATTATTATTATTATTATTATTATTATTATTATTATTATTATTATTATTATTATTATTATTATACATTATTATTATTATTTTTTTAAATTTATTTATTTATTTATTTTTATTTTTATATCAAACAACAACAACAAAACAATAACAACAACAACACTAATAATTACACAAGACTGTCCATGCCCGAGCCTCCCATTGCCCCCATGACTGCAAGAGCATTGCCTCTCTGTACCGCCACAGACAATTGTTGCATCAAAAATTGGTATGAATTCTCTTCCCCAGTGTATTGCTTCATTTTCCTTCCGAGTTCCTTTAGGAAGGCCAATGACTTTGACTTTGGGCCAATGGCACCTAGGGTCTCAACCGCAACAGGCGCAAAAAAATAATTCCTGGTAAGGCAGTGGTACTTGTCCTCCTTTTTCTCTTAATATTATTATTATTATTATTATTATTATTATTATTATTATTATTATTATTATTATTATTATTATTATTATTATTATTATTATTATTATTATTATTATTATTATTATTATTATTATTATTATTATTATTATTATTATTATTATTATTATTATTATTATTATTATTATTATTATTATTATTATTATTATTATTATTATTATTATTATTATTATTATTATTATTATTATTATTATTATTATTATTATTATTATTATTATTATTATTATTATTATTATTATTATTATTATTATTATTATTATTATTATTATTATTATTATTATTATTATTATTATTATTATTATTATTATTATTATTATTATTATTATTATTATTATTATTATTATATTGTTGTTGTTGTTATTATTATTATTATTATTATTTATTATTATTATTATTATTATTATTATTATTATTATTATTATTATTATTATTATTATTATTATTATATTATTATTATTATTATTATTATTATTATTATTATTATTATTATTATTATTATTATTATTATTATTATTATTATTATTATTATTATTATATTATTATTATTATTATTATTATTATTATTATTATTATTATTATTATTACTACTACTACTACTACTACACTACTACTACTACTACTATTATTATTATTATTATTATTATTATTATTATTATTACTACTACTACTACTACTACTACTACTACTACACTACTACTACTATTATTATTATTATTATTACTACTACTACTACTACTACTACTACTACTACACTACTATTATTATTATTATTATTATTATTATTATTCATATAATAATAATAATTTTTTTATTATACACAATAAACAATAATATGCCCTTAAAGAACTAGCTAGCTAATTAAGTAAGAAATAGTCATCACTAGTACACTGACTAGTGCCTAACACTGCTGCAGTGTTCCCATGCTGGATTGCAATAGAAATTTTCTGGAGGAGAAAAGGATGGGAACGTGGTTTGTCGCACTTTGCTTTGAGACGGCTACCTAGCTCCCGAAGGAACAAAGATGCCGCCCCTCCAAACACTCCAGTGGTCTCTATCCCAATTCGGACATAGAAGTGTGTAGCAACAATGTTTCCATTTTCAGGGACTCGGCTCTGTTTGCCACTGCCCCAGGACCTTCATGTAATAAGTTTGCATGGGATGGAGCAAAGTTGTCCACAGATGTAGCATCCCACACAAGGATACGGCCATTCTTCGATGGGACAATGGAAGCTCCATCAGGATGCTTGCCATCCGAGCGAGAAATGCCTGAAGGCTCCAGGTGAGAGGGAATATTTATGGAAGCTAGTGATCTAATGAATAATGTCATTTACAGCTGCATGCCTCGAGAAACGACCTTGACTCCTCCGACAGTTGAGACCATGAGTGCCAAACTGATTCACTTTGGATCCTCACTGCAGACAATTGTGGGGATGACAGAGAGGAACACCCAAACGCAAACCAGTAGCCACCCTAATCACATCATCATCCATTCGGAGGCCTAAGGATGACATGGGAAGGGCATGGATCCAAGCCCCTGACTCCTTCCTAGCTGCAGCCTGAATATGTACCCGTGAAGCTAGATCCACACTCGAGTTCAGGAGAGAATCAAAAGAAGCCTGAACATGAGGACCATCCCAGGCTTTCTGTTGGGAGGACCTAAGATTGGATGGTGGCTCACAGCTATGACCTCGACATCAAATTTCTAAACCATCTTCAAATTCAGAGTAGTTTAAATCACCTAGGTAGTCAGGAAGAATCTAGTGGATAAGATCAAAAGCACCTGAAGCCGACACCAAAAAGGCGGAAGCATCACAGCACTTCTGATCCCCAAACCACCAAACTTTACTGGAAGTGATGCCTGAGACCAAGCTTGATCTTTAGTGTTGAGAAGAATGTTGGTGATCTCACTCAAGATGGTACACTGAATTGAGTCGAAATCTTGAAGCTTAGATGAAGAAAAACAGGGAGAAGATCGTAAAGAGTACAGTTGCTTTGGAATTGCAAATGCTTGATGAAGCAAACAAAAGGCATCATGAGCATAGAGGTGTTGAAGTCTGCTTCCCATAAACTTAAAGGAAAAGGAATCAATCTTCTCGTTAAGCAGCACCTCAAACCCTTCCATACCACCAATAGGAGAACCTAAGAGAGTGGCAACCTCTGGATTGACCACACGAAGGCCTGCAGCAGCACAGAGACACTTCCCTAAAGTTTCTGGATCTGGACAGATAAGCTCACATTTCTCACGGTTAAGCTCCAAACCCAGCTCCTCAGCCACACTTTCCACTGTATTAAAATCACTGAGTACATCATCCATGCTATGCCATCATTCAAATAAAACACACTAAAATTGGAGAGTGTAGTCTCGTGAAGAGCAAGACGAAACAAAAGTGGACCCAGGGGATCACCACTGTTGAACTCCTTCAGATGACTGAATTATTATTTTATTGTTATTATTATCATTATCATTGGTATTACAATTACGACTTATTACTACTACTCTACTACTATACTCACCTCGATAATAACTTGCATTCATGATAATTACATACTACAAAACTGCATTTGAGGCAACTTACACGTGAGTGCCCGCTCTAAATGCCACACTCACACGGAGCCCTTCCCCTTCTGAATCTGGACACATCATCACTGCTTGACTTAAGCCTTAGCTGCAGACCTAATGCTGAGAATGCACATTTTGTGATCTTTATATGAAGTGCATTGCATACATGAATTACTGGTATATTCTTCTTTGTCAGACGAAGGCACCGATGGCACATACACACCTGTCTAGTGGCTACTACCTACAACATCCCAGGATACTTATTGAGTTGACTAATAGTAAAACACCTATTGTTTTATCAAGCATGAACTATGTATAACATCCCTTTAGTAAATTGTATATCTGTATATTGTGGGGACGCATATGGACGGTTGGGCATTTTGTATAGTATGAACTTGGCATACTACTTGCACTTGTGAGCATACTCAGATATGGAACCATCTCCTCTGCTTTGCATAATAATTACATTTTTGTTTTGTGGGTGTTCCTCTGCTCTATGAAGCTCTTATATGTCAAGAGATAGAACATAAATATAGTAGGGAGCATATTATTGTGGCAAAATTGACATGTGAGACTTCACCTTCACATGGTTTTCGATGTGGGCATTCATCTTCACATGAACAGAGTCCGTGCATTTCAATGCTGCCTTCATGCACTTACATCTCCCTCCATGGGCTTTTTTGCACCTGCAAGATACCAATTCAGAGCAGGACTTAGCAACTTCTGGCAGTGTTGTCCACAGGGGCTCAAACTGTACAGTGTCCATCCACCTCCAGTCACATGGTGAAGGTAGCATGCAGTATGGGACAAGAGTATGCCCCCAACAGCGTCCACCTGGGAAATACATCTCTTTATGTGTTGTTCAAGGGCTGCATGTGCCAAAGGTATTCCATCAAGGGATTGGTCTTAGCCAAAGAGCATTTTCCTGGTGAGATTGATATCTGAGCATGTGCTCGTGTGGTCATAGAGCAGCACCACGAATCTTTCAATCGTTGACATGGCATCCACGGAAATCTTTCTTAGTGCAGATACCAGAGCCAGGAATGCTTCTGGATAAGTGTCCTAAATGACTGATGCCATTTTCTTGCCACGTCCTGAAAATGCAAAGAATGTATTACATCATGTGACTGCATGGAACACATGGAAGTGATTTTGACATTTCATGTCCAAGGGAAACAACAAGCTCATGTGCTGCTATGCAGCAGGAGTTCTTTGCAATCCCTAGAGTTCATCCACTATCTGATGAAGTTCCTGGACCAACCAAACAGCAAGAACCACCACGTCTGTGTACATGGTACAGATGAGTACTCTGCAATGCCCACATTTAATAACATGAAGGCGAAAGAAATCGCATAGGGCCAAAGAGGTTGTGTCTTTAGTGGGATGGTACAGTGGTTACTTATTGACTATTAATATATAGCAAGTGCCTCGAATATACTCAGTGACTGTCTTGGACAGAAAAACGCTTCTTGCTTTGGAAAGCAGCTTTGGCCTTGCAACAACAGATTTAGTAACACCAGATTTGGATCTGTCCACCCAACATTCCTTTTCAAATGAATGAATTAATCTTGCACCATCTTCATGAATGTATGTACAGTTGCAACAGCTTCAGAGCTCAAGGACCAGTAAGTCTGTACTACTTCCCATTTCAATGGATTCCCCAGCCACTCTATGATGTGAGTGAGTGCATGAACATCTTGGACAAATTTCACTTGCACACGGTCAATCTTTTCATAGTGGTGAGTGACCTCTCCCTTTTCTTTCAGTTGCCATAAAGTTTCGAATGATAATCCGTGCAACTTCAGGGCCAGATCATCCAGTGTCGAAGAGCAGTTGATAGTGAGACCAACTGCAACACCATCACCTTTTGTTAAAGTGCTTGATCAATTTCCATGGTTGATAATGCATGTGCTGTCTTCTAACTGTGAAATGGACTGCATTGAACTTGACCGTAACATCTGGTATTTCTCTGGAAGGCAACCATGTTCATCAGGTGCACTGGAAGCAGCCAGCGAGCATATATAGTAGGCAGCATAATCTAATGCAAAGAAGCATGCAGCTAGCTCTGCTAGAATGTCCATGTACAGTGTGAGGTTAGATTCTCTCTGTTAATGTATACACACAAGAAGTGTCATTGTCCAACACTGAAACCGAGTTCCAAGCACTCGTACCACACAATGTCTCAGACGCCAATGATTCTTGATCCCCTGCAGTGGTTCTTTCTCTACGCTTAACATGTACTTTGCGCTACAAAATGTGCAGGGCAGCAACTGCACCTAATGGGCTTGCCTTGTGCACCCTACATGACCTGCTCGCAGGAAGGAGTCTGCAGTTCCAGTTGTTGCTTTCTCAACCTGCACCGATGTCTGTGTTCAGCCACCACCCAGCAGTCAGACACCTGCTGTCTTCAGGGCTGTCATGTCTGTGTCCAGCCACCGCCCTGCAGTCAGACTCCTGCTGTCTTCAGGGCTGTCATGTCTGTGTCCAGCCACCACCCTGCAGTCAGACTCCTGCTGTCTTCAGGGCTGTCATGTCTGTGTTCAGCCACCGCCCAGCAGTCAGACTCCTGCTGTCTTCAGGGCTGTCATGTCTGTGTGAGTGCCACCTAGTATGATTACAAATAGATCTTCACTACGTGCATTTGCCTGTTGCACAGAACCTGTTTGGCGATTGGCTGGTCCAATGCGACAACTGGTAGCTGTCTGCTCAGGGTTCAACTTGTTGTCTGCTGCCTTCATAATATTCATAGTATGCCATGAGCTGTCGTGGAAGAGAAGAAACAAGGCAAGGTGTGTGACAGGGATATTCTGTGCTGGGCAGTTATGTGCAGTTATGCAGCCGAAGAAATGCTTCCAGCCATTTGTGCATTATCACCTCACATGCATATTTCATTGCTTGAAGACTCATTTTCTCTTTATCCATTTCAGCTTGAGCAGGAGTCCCCTGCAATAATTTCTGGGTTTCTGCAGCAGGTACGAGGGGAATTTTTGGCAGGTGTTGTTTGACATTGTGTAATTTAGCAGGTGAAGTGATGGGCTGCAATGCGTGTAATTTGGCAGGTGAAGTGATGGGCTGCAATGCGTGGAAGTGATGGGCTGCAACGCATGTAGTTTGGCAGGTGAAGTGATGCTTGCACATTGTGTAATTTGGCAGGTGAAGTGATGGGCTGCAATGCGTGTAATTTGGCAGGTGAAGTGATGCTTGCACATTGTGTAATTTGGCAGATGAAATAATGGGCTGCACAAGTGTGTAATTTAGCAGGTGAAGTGACGGCTGCAATGCATGTAATTTGGCAGGTGAAGCGATGGGCTGCAATGCGTGTAATTTGGCAGGTGAAATGATGGGTTGCATGTGCATATTAAATTGTGGAAGATAGATAACCCATGGCCTTGACGTTTGAGATAACCACAATGCACCTAATCTATGCCTTGATTGGTCCTTGACTGTCATTGGGATCCTGTAAGAGTGAGATCCCTGTTCTATTGAAGGAGTCATGTGGTGTGGTTAAGCTCTGCTTGTGATCTATATCTCGTCTACAACTTCTTTGGTGAAGACTCTACCTGAGAGCCTTGATGAGCACACTACATTGTCCATTAGAAGACACTGACAGACACCATTTCTCATTTAAGCAGAGATGAGTAGCACTCAATCGAAGGTAACACTGATCCCCAGCCCATATAATGTGTCTAGCAGTTCTTTTTTACTAATATGTGCATGCAGCATTAACCTTATACAATATGTATAGGATAGCCTATACAAAAAAGTCGGTTATGCGCCAGTGTAACCTACTCGTTTGCTGTTACAACCCTCAGCTTCGCCTCGGGGTAACCGCAAACGAGTAGGTTACACTGACGCATAACCGACTCTTTTGTATAGGCTATCTTACTTATACTACATTGCGCATGCACTAAACTACATGCGGTTAAAAGTGTAGGTTATGCGCCTATGTAACCTATAGTTATTAACCAATCAAATTAGCAACAGATCATGTGATGTAGTATAAATATTGGAAAAAGGGTTAGTTGGTTGATACTGTGTCATACTTAGGTGCCCTGTGCATCTTTCTTCGCATGCCTAACAGTCTTGTATTGTATTTCAGAATCTGAGCTGTTGTCATGGATTCTGAGACTGATGACTGATGTTTGATGCTGATTCTCTGCTAATCAGCAGTGGTGGTGCAGCATATTCTTGACATTGACTGGATAGCAAACACTAAAAGGTTACTGTGCCTTGAACATATCTTTCTTCCCGCTGAAAGTGTGCCATTCAGTGAGTCGCTGCTTCAATTCTGTCAAGTTTGGGATGAGGTCTACCAACTTGAATACAGTAGCAATGACATGCGGTGGATAGCTAGCTACCGGCATATAACAAGCTCACACAAGTCTTAGCATCTCGTTATTCCTGATGAAGGCTAGAGCATCAAGTCGAAATGTCGAGAGATTAAATTTAAAAAAAGTTGATTATTGAGAAGGTCATTCTAATATCATTATGTCAACTGAGAGTTCGTCGAGAGGGTCAGTTTGTTTAGAAGTTTCCTCTGTGCATGCGATCAGTTCAGCTGTACAACTGCTGGAGTGATATCTACTCTGCTTGGCTTGGTGGCCTTTTGTAGTGCCTTCACAGGGCTATACAGTGATACCAAACATTTACTGCCCTCACACGGCTATACAGTGATACCAAACATTTACTACCCTTACACGGCTGTACAGTGATACCAAACATTTACTGCCCTCACATGGCTGTACAGGTGATAGCAAACATTTACTGCCCTCACACGGCTATACAGTGATAGCAAACATTTACTGCCCTCACACGGCTATACAGGGATACCAAACATTTACTGCCCTCACAGGGCTATACAGTGATACCAAACATTTACTGCCCTCACAGGGCTATACAGTGATACCAAACATTTACTTCCCTCACACGGCCGGTTATACAGGGATACCAAACATTTACTGCCCTCACACTGCTATACAGTGATACCAAACATTTACTTCCCTCACACGGCCGGTTATACAGGGATACCAAACATTTACTGCCCTCACACTGCTATACAGTGATACCAAACATTTACTGCCCTCACATGGCTATACAGTGATGCCAAACATTTACTGCCCTCACATGGCTGTACAGTGATACCAAACATTTACTGCCCTCACACTGCTGTACAGTGATACCAAACATTTACTGCCCTCACATGGCTGTACAGTGATGCCAAACATTTACTGCCCTCACAGGGCTATACAGGGATACCAAACATTTACTGCCCTATACAGTGATACCAACATTTACTGCCCTCACATGGCTATACATTGATACCAAACATTTACTGCCCTCACACTGCTATACAGTGATACCAAACATTTACTGCCCTCACATGGCTATACAGTGATAGCAAATATTTACTGCCCTCACAGGGCTGTACAGTGATCCAAACATTTACTGCCCTCACAGGGCTATACAGTGAACCAAACATTTACTGCCCTCACAGGGCTATACAGGGATACCAAACATTTACTGCCCTCACACGGCTATACAGGGATACCAAACATTTACTGCCCTCACAGGGCTGTACAGTGATCCAAACATTTACTGCCCTCACAGGGCTGTACAGTGATCCAAACATTTACTGCCCTCACATGGCTGTACACTGATACCAAACATTTACTGCCCTCACAGGGCTACATAGGGATACCAAACATTTACTGCCCTCACACGGCTATACAGGGATACCAAACATTTACTGCCCTCACACGGCTATACAGGGATACCAAACATTCAAAGTGGTGTTCTCCAAGATGTCTGCAGCCCAGCGAACATGCTCATCTGTTCAAGTGTGGCTGCTTGGTAATAGAGCTCTAGATGACAGAGGAGAAGCACACACACAGCATCATACATGCCAGCTGCCTCGGGTCTAGTTTGCTTTGGGAGATCCAGCTTGTACTGGGACTTCCCGCTGTAACTTGGTATTGTTACATCTGCCCCTGCATGATTTGTGCAACTTTGCTCGTGGGGAGTCAGAGCAGCGACAATCCTTCAGTCCTCTCATGCCCACATGTCTGCCACTTGCCTAGTTCATTGAAGTCCTTTAAATGGTCAGCAAGTGACCTGCAGCCTGCCCCTGTTTTTTGATACAACAGGACACCGTGAAGGCTCTGATGTTTAACCTTGGCACAGATGATACAATTTCCAGCCAAGTGGCGTTGGTGGCTCAGAAGCCACAAGCTTCGCTAACATCAACTAGTTTGTATTGTTTTGACATAATTGATATTGAAGCACATGAAATGCTTTTATATTTATAACTAATCTTAGCTGGGATGGCGCACCAAAACTGGGGGATCTTTACTCACACTTTAACTGGCAGGATATCAAGACATTTAAAAATGGCTGTTCAACATTGGAGGTGAAGGGTTCTTTTCTACACCATTAGTAGCTGTATTTAGCAAGCCTGTTATGCTGTGTCTCCTCTTAGAGAATAGCTCATCCTGTATGTTTACATTCAGTCTTATTAACAAGACCCCCAGAGTGGCAGTTATGCTCTCACAAGCTTAGCAGTACCAGTAAAGCCAGCTACTAAACTTTCCCCCCGTCTAATACTCATGTTCCTCCATATCTAGAAGTGTTCAAGGTAGCAAGATCTACATTCTAAGTTTCATCTAAAAAAATGAATATTGTCGATATGCATCACCACTAATAGTATAGTATTTGGTATTCACAGAATTACACTCGTTCCAGAGGTAAGGGGTCACTAAAGTGGGCGCGGTATAACATGCTCCTCTCTCTTTCATCCCTACATCCAAGATGTTATCAGGTCCAGCTCAGAGCCTCTGCTTTGTCGACTTGAAACTATTACCTTCATAAATTAACTGTTATTTACACAGCACTTTAAAAAATAACACTTTACAACTTTTCAATAACGATCCAATTTCCCCAATACAATGAAGTTGCTGGCGTTTATTCTTCACAATAGCAGGCAATGAAAGAACCTGAAGGATCAGAGAAAATTTCATGTCTTCTAGTCCATAGTCCATATAAAAAGAATAGTGGTGGGGGAAAAAAAGAGAGGTAGAAAGGACCTAGAAGATATCTTTCCATGTTCAATTGGTACTGTATGCAAGTCAGCACATAATCATGTCATGTATTTGCACATGCATTAACTTTGACATGCTGAAACTAAATACTTCTAGAGCTAAATCTGGTTAAAAACACAGTATCAACTATTAACAAGTTGCCAGAGTAAGTATATAAGTGGTATATAACACGGGCATTTTGGAGTTCACTATCAGCCCTATATAGAGAGTGCTAATCTATATAGTGAGTGTTAATCTATATAAAGAGTGTTAATCTATATAGAGTGTTAATCTATATAGAGAGTGTTATAATACTTTCAAGGCATGCACATATATGTGGAATATTCTGTAGGCACAGCCATCACAAATTTCAGATAACTCGAGTTCATTTTACCCCTGCACTTCATAATTATTACTGTTTCTACATGACCGACGATGATGTAGAGCACTAGGACAGATGCATGCACGAGACATCATGGCAGGTGCATGCATGAGGCATCATGGCAGGTGCATGCACGAGACATCATGGCAGATGCATGCATGAGACACTGTGGCAGATGCAATCAGCATGCACGAGACATCATGGCAGATGCATGCACGAGACATCATGGCAGATGCATGCATGAGACATCATGGCAGATGCATGCACAACAGATCATGGCAGGTGCATGCATGAGCCACTAATTGAAGTACATTACAGCTACTCCATCCACTAGTTATTTCTGCTTCACAGGAACAATGAAACTCCTCCCTTTAATGACCTCCATCTTTCTTCACAAAAAAATCAAGTGCATCTCTCTCTCTCTACACATACACCTGCACATTCTCTACATATATACATACACACCTGCACATTCTCTACATATATACATACACACCTGCACATTCTCTACATATATACATACACACCTGCACATTCTCTACATATATACATACACACCTGCACATTCTCTACATATATACATACACACCTGCACATTCTCTACATATATACATACACACCTGCACATTCTCTACATATATACATAGACACCTGCACATTCTCTACATATATACATACACACCTGCACATTCTCTACATATATACATACACACCTGCACATTCTCTACATATATACATGCACACCTGCACATTCTCTACATATATACACACACACCTGCACATTCTCTACATATATACATACACACCTGCACATTCTCTACATATATACATACACACCTGCACATTCTCTACATATATACATACACACCTGCACATTCTCTACATATATACACACACACCTGCACATTCTCTACATATATACATACACACCTGCACATTCTCTACATATATACACACACACCTGCACATTCTCTACATATATACATACACACCTGCACATTCTCTACATATATACATACACACCTGCACATTCTCTACATATATACATACACACCTGCACATTCTCTACATATATACACACACACCTGCACATTCTCTACATATATACATACACACCTGCACATTCTCTACATATATACATACACACCTGCACATTCTCTACATATATACATACACACCTGCACATTCTCTACATATATACATACACACCTGCACATTCTCTACATATATACATACACACCTGCACATTCTCTACATATATACACACACACCTGCACATTCTCTACATATATACATACACACCTGCACATTCTCTACATATATACATACACACCTGCACATTCTCTACATATATACATAGCACACCTGCACATTCTCTACATATATACATACACACCTGCACATTCTCTACATATATACACACACACCTGCACATTCTCTACATATATACATACACACCTGCACATTCTCTACATATATACATACACACCTGCACATTCTCTACATATATACATACACACCTGCACATTCTCTACATATATACATACACACCTGCACATTCTCTACATATATACATACACACCTGCACATTCTCTACATATATACATACACACCTGCACATTCTCTACATATATACATACACACCTGCACATTCTCTACATATATACATACACACCTGCACATTCTCTACATATATACATACACACCTGCACATTCTCTACATATATACATACACACCTGCACATTCTCTACATATATACATACACACCTGCACATTCTCTACATATATACATACACACCTGCACATTCTCTACATATATACATACACACCTGCACATTCTCTACATATATACATACACACCTGCACATTCTCTACATATATACATGACACACCTGCACATTCTCTACATATATACACACACACCTGCACATTCTCTACATATATACATACACACCTGCACATTCTCTACATATATACATACACACCTGCACATTCTCTACATATATACATACACACCTGCACATTCTCTACATATATACATACACACCTGCACATTCTCTACATATATACATACACACCTGCACATTCTCTACATATATACATACACACCTGCACATTCTCTACATATATACATACACACCTGCACATTCTCTACATATATACATACACACCTGCACATTCTCTACATATATACATACACACCTGCACATTCTCTACATATATACATACACACCTGCACATTCTCTACATATATACATACACACCTGCACATTCTCTACATATATACATACACACCTGCACATTCTCTACATATATACTACACACCTGCACATTCTCTACATATATACATACACACCTGCACATTCTCTACATATATACATACACACCTGCACATTCTCTACATATATACATACACACCTGCACATTCTCTACATATATACAACACACCTGCACATTCTCTACATATATACAACACACCTGCACATTCTCTACATATATACATACACACCTGCACATTCTCTACATATATACATACACACCTGCACATTCTCTACATATATACATACACACCTGCACATTCTCTACATATATACACACACACCTGCACATTCTCTACATATATACATACACACCTGCACATTCTCTACATATATACATACACACCTGCACATTCTCTACATATATACATACACACCTGCACATTCTCTACATATATACATACACACCTGCACATTCTCTACATATATACATACACACCTGCACATTCTCTACATATATACATACACACCTGCACATTCTCTACATATATACATACACACCTGCACATTCTCTACATATATACATACACACCTGCACATTCTCTACATATATACATACACACCTGCACATTCTCTACATATATACATACACACCTGCACATTCTCTACATATATACATACACACCTGCACATTCTCTACATATATACATACACACCTGCACATTCTCTACATATATACATACACACCTGCACATTCTCTACATATATACACACACACCTGCACATTCTCTACATATATACATACACACCTGCACATTCTCTACATATATACATACACACCTGCACATTCTCTACATATATACATACACACCTGCACATTCTCTACATATATACATACACACCTGCACATTCTCTACATATATACATACACACCTGCACATTCTCTACATATATACATACACACCTGCACATTCTCTACATATATACACACACACCTGCACATTCTCTACATATATACATACACACCTGCACATTCTCTACATATATACATACACACCTGCACATTCTCTACATATATACATACACACCTGCACATTCTCTACATATATACATACACACCTGCACATTCTCTACATATATACATACACACCTGCACATTCTCTACATATATACATACACACCTGCACATTCTCTACATATATACATACACACCTGCACATTCTCTACATATATACATACACACCTGCACATTCTCTACATATATACATACACACCTGCACATTCTCTACATATATACATACACACCTGCACATTCTCTACATATATACATACACACCTGCACATTCTCTACATATATACATACACACCTGCACATTCTCTACATATATACATACACACCTGCACATTCTCTACATATATACATACACACCTGCACATTCTCTACATATATACATACACACCTGCACATTCTCTACATATATACATACACACCTGCACATTCTCTACATATATACATACACACCTGCACATTCTCTACATATATACATACACACCTGCACATTCTCTACATATATACATACACACCTGCACATTCTCTACATATATACATACACACCTGCACATTCTCTACATATATACATACACACCTGCACATTCTCTACATATATACATACACACCTGCACATTCTCTACATATATACATACACACCTGCACATTCTCTACATATATACATACACACCTGCACATTCTCTACATATATACATACACACCTGCACATTCTCTACATATATACACACACACCTGCACATTCTCTACATATATACATACACACCTGCACATTCTCTACATATATACATACACACCTGCACATTCTCTACATATATACATACACACCTGCACATTCTCTACATATATACATACACACCTGCACATTCTCTACATATATACATACACACCTGCACATTCTCTACATATATACATACACACACCTGCACATTCTCTACATATATACATACACACCTGCACATTCTCTACATATATACATACACACCTGCACATTCTCTACATATATACACACACACCTGCACATTCTCTACATATATACATACACACCTGCACATTCTCTACATATATACATCACACACCTGCACATTCTCTACATATATACATACACACCTGCACATTCTCTACATATATACATACACACCTGCACATTCTCTACATATATACATACACACCTGCACATTCTCTACATATATACATACACACCTGCACATTCTCTACATATATACATACACACCTGCACATTCTCTACATATATACACACACACCTGCACATTCTCTACATATATACATACACACCTGCACATTCTCTACATATATACATACACACCTGCACATTCTCTACATATATACATACACACCTGCACATTCTCTACATATATACATACACACCTGCACATTCTCTACATATATACATACACACCTGCACATTCTCTACATATATACATACACACCTGCACATTCTCTACATATATACATACACACCTGCACATTCTCTACATATATACATACACACCTGCACATTCTCTACATATATACATACACACCTGCACATTCTCTACATATATACATACACACCTGCACATTCTCTACATATATACATACACACCTGCACATTCTCTACATATATACATACACACCTGCACATTCTCTACATATATACACACACACCTGCACATTCTCTACATATATACATACACACCTGCACATTCTCTACATATATACATACACACCTGCACATTCTCTACATATATACATACACACCTGCACATTCTCTACATATATACATACACACCTGCACATTCTCTACATATATACATACACACCTGCACATTCTCTACATATATACATACACACCTGCACATTCTCTACATATATACATACACACCTGCACATTCTCTACATATATACATACACACCTGCACATTCTCTACATATATACATACACACCTGCACATTCTCTACATATATACATACACACCTGCACATTCTCTACATATATACATACACACCTGCACATTCTCTACATATATACATACACACCTGCACATTCTCTACATATATACATACACACCTGCACATTCTCTACATATATACATACACACCTGCACATTCTCTACATATATACATACACACCTGCACATTCTCTACATATATACATACACACCTGCACATTCTCTACATATATACATACACACCTGCACATTCTCTACATATATACATACACACCTGCACATTCTCTACATATATACATACACACCTGCACATTCTCTACATATATACACACACACCTGCACATTCTCTACATATATACATACACACCTGCACATTCTCTACATATATACATACACACCTGCACATTCTCTACATATATACATACACACCTGCACATTCTCTACATATATACATACACACCTGCACATTCTCTACATATATACATACACACCTGCACATTCTCTACATATATACATACACACCTGCACATTCTCTACATATATACATACACACCTGCACATTCTCTACATATATACATACACACCTGCACATTCTCTACATATATACATACACACCTGCACATTCTCTACATATATACATACACACCTGCACATTCTCTACATATATACATACACACCTGCACATTCTCTACATATATACATACACACCTGCACATTCTCTACATATATACATACACACCTGCACATTCTCTACATATATACATACACACCTGCACATTCTCTACATATATACATACACACCTGCACATTCTCTACATATATACATACACACCTGCACATTCTCTACATATATACATACACACCTGCACATTCTCTACATATATACATACACACCTGCACATTCTCTACATATATACATACACACCTGCACATTCTCTACATATATACATACACACCTGCACATTCTCTACATATATACATACACACCTGCACATTCTCTACATATATACATACACACCTGCACATTCTCTACATATATACATACACACCTGCACATTCTCTACATATATACATACACACCTGCACATTCTCTACA
This sequence comes from Cladorhizidae sp. MBARI D1340-BT2, assembly GCA_028752905.1. NCBI lineage: Eukaryota > Metazoa > Porifera > Demospongiae > Poecilosclerida > Cladorhizidae > Cladorhizidae sp. MBARI D1340-BT2. Next base: position 16,692,058 of record JAQNBH010000016.1, read on the forward strand.
TATATACATACACACCTGCACATTCTCTACATATATACATACACACCTGCACATTCTCTACATATATACATACACACCTGCACATTCTCTACATATATACACACACACCTGCACATTCTCTACATATATACATACACACCTGCACATTCTCTACATATATACATACACACCTGCACATTCTCTACATATATACATACACACCTGCACATTCTCTACATATATACATACACACCTGCACATTCTCTACATATATACATACACACCTGCACATTCTCTACATATATACATACACACCTGCACATTCTCTACATATATACATACACACCTGCACATTCTCTACATATATACATACACACCTGCACATTCTCTACATATATACATACACACCTGCACATTCTCTACATATATACATACACACCTGCACATTCTCTACATATATACATACACACCTGCACATTCTCTACATATATACATACACACCTGCACATTCTCTACATATATACATACACACCTGCACATTCTCTACATATATACATACACACCTGCACATTCTCTACATATATACATACACACCTGCACATTCTCTACATATATACATACACACCTGCACATTCTCTACATATATACATACACACCTGCACATTCTCTACATATATACATACACACCTGCACATTCTCTACATATATACATACACACCTGCACATTCTCTACATATATACACTACACACCTGCACATTCTCTACATATATACATACACACCTGCACATTCTCTACATATATACATACACACCTGCACATTCTCTACATATATACATACACACCTGCACATTCTCTACATATATACATACACACCTGCACATTCTCTACATATATACATACACACCTGCACATTCTCTACATATATACATACACACCTGCACATTCTCTACATATATACATACACACCTGCACATTCTCTACATATATACATACACACCTGCACATTCTCTACATATATACATACACACCTGCACATTCTCTACATATATACACTACACACCTGCACATTCTCTACATATATACATACACACCTGCACATTCTCTACATATATACATACACACCTGCACATTCTCTACATATATACATACACACCTGCACATTCTCTACATATATACATACACACCTGCACATTCTCTACATATATACATACACACCTGCACATTCTCTACATATATACATACACACCTGCACATTCTCTACATATATACATACACACCTGCACATTCTCTACATATATACATACACACCTGCACATTCTCTACATATATACATACACACCTGCACATTCTCTACATATATACATACACACCTGCACATTCTCTACATATATACATACACACCTGCACATTCTCTACATATATACATACACACCTGCACATTCTCTACATATATACATACACACCTGCACATTCTCTACATATATACATACACACCTGCACATTCTCTACATATATACATACACACCTGCACATTCTCTACATATATACATACACACCTGCACATTCTCTACATATATACATACACACCTGCACATTCTCTACATATATACATACACACCTGCACATTCTCTACATATATACATACACACCTGCACATTCTCTACATATATACATACACACCTGCACATTCTCTACATATATACATACACACCTGCACATTCTCTACATATATACATACACACCTGCACATTCTCTACATATATACATACACACCTGCACATTCTCTACATATATACATACACACCTGCACATTCTCTACATATATACATACACACCTGCACATTCTCTACATATATACATACACACCTGCACATTCTCTACATATATACATACACACCTGCACATTCTCTACATATATACATACACACCTGCACATTCTCTACATATATACATACACACCTGCACATTCTCTACATATATACATACACACCTGCACATTCTCTACATATATACATACACACCTGCACATTCTCTACATATATACATACACACCTGCACATTCTCTACATATATACATACACACCTGCACATTCTCTACATATATACATACACACCTGCACATTCTCTACATATATACATACACACCTGCACATTCTCTACATATATACATACACACCTGCACATTCTCTACATATATACATACACACCTGCACATTCTCTACATATATACATACACACCTGCACATTCTCTACATATATACATACACACCTGCACATTCTCTACATATATACATACACACCTGCACATTCTCTACATATATACATACACACCTGCACATTCTCTACATATATACATACACACCTGCACATTCTCTACATATATACATACAACACCTGCACATTCTCTACATATATACAACACACCTGCACATTCTCTACATATATACATACACACCTGCACATTCTCTACATATATACATACACACCTGCACATTCTCTACATATATACATACACACCTGCACATTCTCTACATATATACATACACACCTGCACATTCTCTACATATATACATACACACCTGCACATTCTCTACATATATACATACACACCTGCACATTCTCTACATATATACATACACACCTGCACATTCTCTACATATATACATACACACCTGCACATTCTCTACATATATACATACACACCTGCACATTCTCTACATATATACATACACACCTGCACATTCTCTACATATATACATACACACCTGCACATTCTCTACATATATACATACACACCTGCACATTCTCTACATATATACATACACACCTGCACATTCTCTACATATATACATACACACCTGCACATTCTCTACATATATACATACACACCTGCACATTCTCTACATATATACATACACACCTGCACATTCTCTACATATATACATACACACCTGCACATTCTCTACATATATACATACACACCTGCACATTCTCTAACATATATACATACACACCTGCACATTCTCTACATATATACATACACACCTGCACATTCTCTACATATATACATACACACCTGCACATTCTCTACATATATACATACACACCTGCACATTCTCTACATATATACATACACACCTGCACATTCTCTACATATATACATACACACCTGCACATTCTCTACATATATACATACACACCTGCACATTCTCTACATATATACATACACACCTGCACATTCTCTACATATATACATACACACCTGCACATTCTCTACATATATACATACACACCTGCACATTCTCTACATATATACATACACACCTGCACATTCTCTACATATATACATACACACCTGCACATTCTCTACATATATACATACACACCTGCACATTCTCTACATATATACACTACACACCTGCACATTCTCTACATATATACAATACACACCTGCACATTCTCTACATATATACATACACACCTGCACATTCTCTACATATATACATACACACCTGCACATTCTCTACATATATACATACACACCTGCACATTCTCTACATATATACATACACACCTGCACATTCTCTACATATATACATACACACCTGCACATTCTCTACATATATACATACACACCTGCACATTCTCTACATATATACATACACACCTGCACATTCTCTACATATATACATACACACCTGCACATTCTCTACATATATACATACACACCTGCACATTCTCTACATATATACATACACACCTGCACATTCTCTACATATATACATACACACCTGCACATTCTCTACATATATACATACACACCTGCACATTCTCTACATATATACATACACACCTGCACATTCTCTACATATATACATACACACCTGCACATTCTCTACATATATAACATACACACCTGCACATTCTCTACATATATACATACACACCTGCACATTCTCTACATATATACATACACACCTGCACATTCTCTACATATATACATACACACCTGCACATTCTCTACATATATACATACACACCTGCACATTCTCTACATATATACATACACACCTGCACATTCTCTACATATATACAACTACACACCTGCACATTCTCTACATATATACA